>JAWWTY010000123.1:4511642-4579249 GCA_035222235.1 Margarornis squamiger
GGGTCCCTCCCCCCATGTATGTATGGGTCCCTCCCCCCATGTATGTATGGGTCCCTCCCCCCATTTCTGTATGGGTCCCCCCCCATGTATGTATGGGTCCCCCCATGTATGTATGGGTCCCCCCCCAGTGTGTGTCCTCCCGTGTATGTGTTCCCCTATATGGTCCCCTATGTATGTGGTCCCCTGTGTGTCCCCCTTTGTGTTCCCGGGTGCGGGTGCCCCGGGGCCCTTGGGGGGTGTTTCACACAAGGGGCAGGGGTGTAACACGAGGTGCACCTGCTTTTTGGTGACCCCGGAGCCCCGACGTGTAATGGCACATCGTGGTGATGTGATTGCACTTTTGTGTTATCAGTAAAAACGCTGATGTGCTCTGTCAGAATAACATATATAATGTATAACGCGACGCTGATACGGTGGAGGTGTGTTTTGGAGGTTAGATGCAGGCGATACCCCGGTCACCACCTGTGCCTGGATTGGTTTCCCATCTTCACAGCAGCCTCCCCTCGGCTTTGTGAACACTTCCAGAATTGGTAGTGTGCTGCAACATGTTATCAGCTTTCATGCTGGAAAGGCCACAGTTGTTGCCATGTGAGTTCTTCCATTGTGTCATTTAATCCGTTAATTCTGCTTTTCGGGCTTTTTTTTTACTTTAAATATATTATTGTGGCTGTGCAGGGTTTTTGTTTCTACTTTTTATGTGTAGTGACCAGATAAACAACTGGGCCAGAAATGTTGGCAGCTGAGAGGAAAAAGTGTAGTGTGGGAGGGAGTATTGCTCCTGTTTGTAAAAGTGTGTCAATGGGTTATTCAAACAGTCATTGATAAAACCTGTACCGAGGGATGGGTGTTCAGGGATGTTTGCTTAGGATCCTGGCCTGAACTTGCACCATTTGACAGCGTTCAGCAGTAGATGTTGCTCATGGTGGATTGTGTGGGGTTGGTTGAAGGTATGGATGTGCTCAGGGAGAGCTCTCATCCTTGTGTGTGGCATGCTGGAGTCACTCACCCTCTTGGCTGTGCTGCTAGAAAGCTTTGGCAGGTGAAATGTGCATCAGCTGCTCTTTGGTAATTGCTCTTTTGCATAACTTTATCCTGTGGGAACTAGGCAAGAGTTTAGTGCTCTTAGTTAGCAGTATGCAGAATTATCCTGTGTTTACTGGGAAATGTGATGCCTTCTCCTGGTAACTCCTTATCTCCTTATGTAACTGATTATAGCACTTGTTGCAGTGCCAAAATCTTTGTGTTGGCTTCAGGCTGGGATGGACACTGATGAAGACCCATACTTAGTTCCCTTAAGGATGATGGTATATGTAGCCACAAGAGTGATTTTTAGTTTGATTTATGGCAGACTTCTTCTTTCCCCAAGTTGTGGTGTTATGTCAGAGGTGAAATTTAGAGGAAGTGTACTTCTGGAAAAAAAAGCATTGCTTTGATGTTGAGACCAGTCCCACGGAGGAGCATTTTAATTTTTTCCTTTAAGTGTATGAGTGTGCATAAGGGAAGTTCTGAATTATTTCTACTATTGTAAGACTTTAGGTTCTGTTGTTTGTAGAGGGGTTTTTGTTTGTTTGTTTTGTCCTTTTTCCCTCTGCAGCAGCAAAACTTGGCAAGCAGGGAAAGAACCCTCTCCCCGAGCAAGTCTGGGAGGTGGAGTTAAACAATTTATTTTTAGTTTTTAAAACTTAAGATCAAGTGAAAAATCATTCAAAGTTGAACTAGGCCCTCCTTGGCTGGCAGTGGAGTGTTGCAGGGAGTACTGTGTGTTGGTTGCCATGGGAGGAGTTTGGGTTGGATTCCTTCTGGATGAAAACTCATGTCCTGTACTACTCAAAAGAGATCAATGAAAGACATCACTTACGCTGTGAAGTCCAACCTCATCAGGTAGGCTACTGTGAGAACAGCTTTTATCTTACATCTTGCAGTTCCTTTGGATACACTTTCATTTTGATTTAATTAATTTCGAAGCAAAGGTGTTATTTACCAAGCCACTGTGGTGCAAATTCAGTTTAACTGGGGCTGCCCAGGCACCGGTTCCACCAGGTGTGACTCTTCTGGGCTCTGTTTCCAGCTCAGCTGTTTCCGCTGGAGGTTGCAACAAGATTTCATTAGTGTAATTAAAGCACTAGTTTAGTTTGTTTACAGTTTGCCACCAGTAGGACTGCAAGCACCAGGGAGAAAAAGAGGCCTGAATCTTAGTTTTTCTCTTAAAGGGAAAAAAAAGAAGAACTGCAAGTCTTTAATTTGGTGTCAAGTATGACAGCGATGAAGCGTGTCATGTTGCTGTGCGGGTGCTGTCGCTTCATTTTGTTTTGTGTACTCGTGTTTTGAGAAAAGCTTTCCTTTTCTTCCTTCCTCTTTGCCTTGCTTGTTGATTAAAGGGTAGCTGAGCTTCCTAAGCGGTGCTGGGATGGGTTTGAAGTCTCTGGGCCTGTGTGGAGTGTTTTGGGAAAGACGCCAAGGTTGGCAGCTTTGTGTTTGGTGCAGTGTGCCTGATGTGCATCTGGGTGCTGACAGTGCAAGGATACCCTGAGAGGAGAATTCAGTCCAGTTGTGTCTACCTTTGTGAGGCTCCTTTATAATACCACCTAAGCATCTAAAGCTTTGATTTCATGGCAGCTGTTACTGGAGACCCTTTGAAAGATAGTGATGGAGCGGGCAAAATGCAAAAATGCCTCTTCTTTCCTCTACCCCCTGGGTATGGCTTCTTTGCTGGGGATGTGGAGCATCCAGGCCTGTTATTTATGTTCATTTATTTATACCAGGGGGATTTGCCTCCTGTTGTTTAATGTGTCATTTTTTTGTGTAATTGTGACTCTGCTGACTTGTAATTGCTGTGGAAGTTTGGAGTTGGGTATCCTCAGAGTGGTATTTAACCTCTAATAACATCGGTTTACATACATTCAATAAGCACTTGTTTTCTGTGAAGATCTGAGGAATATGTCTGACAAATTTAAACTTCTGGTTTATCCCCCCCATATTTCTAACTAGTAAAATGGGAATTGGCAGTGTTCACTATGTCCCTGCGTGCTTCATAACCATATAGAAGTATTTCTTCTCAATATCAAATGCTATTTTTTTCCCCCACCTTTGGACACCTGTTTTATTCAGCTGTTTCTACAGGATGTGCCAGGAAAACTGTCAAAAACAGACATTTCTTTTTCCTCCTCCTTTTCTTCCACAGCTCAAGACCCACATTACCCTAATGCTCCCAGGCACTGAGTAAAACATTTGGTGCCTTTGTCCTGAGCTGTAGGTGCAGGACAGGCCTCTTCCAGGTGGGATGTTTCTCCCTAGGCTGCAGTTGTCTCTGCCAAGTGACTGCACTCTGGTGACCGAGCTTCTGGTTTCTTTGCTGCCAGCTCCTACATATATTGATGCCTTCTGTAAAAGTTTAATGGCTCAGTTCAGGCAGAGGTTTGTTCTTGGTGTTGTGTTAATTTGCCAGGCTGAGGTTAAAAGTGCTTTGCCTATTTGATGCGATTGAAACGGGTTTGTAAAGATTCAGAGCAGCTGCTTGTGAGTATTTGGCTTTTTAGGGATGGAATACTTGCGGTGAAAATTGGATGGAGCGTGTAATAGTGGAAGCAGGCTGGAAGTGAAGTGCATCCCCTCAGGATTATAACTTCCCTTGCATCTTTTTTGTACTGTGGAGAATGGATTAATGTGTGACATGAGTAATTAAAATGTTTCTGCTATAAAGCCTGGCTGACCAGGAGGTGCAGCTGCACAGCAATATTGAACCCTCACATCCTCAGTCCAATCCAGTGTCTGCTTTGAGCCTGCTGAGTGCTCTTGACATGCACAACCTGAAAAGCAGGCCCTGAGTATTTCACTTTGGGCATCAAAAATAAAGGATTTGGCCTTTATCTCTCCTTGCTTCACATATTCCATTGCAGAAAGATGACTATGATGCCCTAAGGGACTGCTGTGAAGATAAATAGGAGTATCAGGATTCTGTCACCTCAGTGCCGTGGAATCTTCCTATTCCCCTGTCCCCTTCCCAGAAGAAAGCTAATACATGTTATATTTATTAGTGTGGTATGTGGTAAATGAGAGCCACAAATGACATGTTAAATACTGCTTAAAAAATAAGGCGGGGAAAGGCAAATAAATCCAAACACTTGTCATGGTTTTGGACTATATTTCAACACGTTAATTGACCCCTTCATCACAAAACACCAGAGAGCTTGGGAAAAGTTTATAAATAAATGCAGGGATGTAAATGGGAAGTTTTGGGTTTCTCTTCCTCTTTGTTACATTTTCTTTTGTATACTACTGTGGTTGGTAAGGCTCAGTTTCACATCCAGACTTGGCTCTCATCCTTCTAAGAGTAGTTTGCACAGTGTACTGCTAGTTCACAAGAATACAGTAGTAGCATGAAAGGAAACTACAGGCTCAGCAGCCTATCAGGTCAGTGTTCCTGGAGGCTTCAACAGTTCCTGTTTGGTCTGATTGCAAAGTAAGTTTCCACATGGGAATAAATGCAACAGAGTGTGGGCCGTGAGAGCTGTGCAGGCTTTAAATATGGTTACAGCATGTAGAGCCTGGAAGGTGCATGCTGGAAAGTGCAGGACTGTCCACAGAGAGAAATGCTGGTTAGTGAAAGTAGTAAATATCTGTCCTGATAAGGCTACATCTCTTCCTCTGAACCATCATGATGGTCCAGATCCTGCCTCTCCATCCTCTGGGCTGTATAAATGCACAGGGGCATCATAAACAGTGTGTCCTTCTGGAGTCTCTGCTTGCATCCCATTTCTATTGCACCAATTCATATGGCCAAAATTCCATCATAATCTGAGTGGGTTAAGCACCTGCTTCCTTTGAGATGCATGTTGAGAGCTCACATCTGGTGCAGGTGTTGCCACTGCCTGGTTTTGGGTGGTTACCCTTTTCATTGCCAGCATCATCTTCCTCAGGTGACTTGATCAAGGGCAAAGACTGCCCAAACAAAAAAAATCCATGGGGTGGTGTGTTACAGGCTCAGCTGCGAAGATCTGATGTGCTGTATTGACACATGATGACAGATGGGGGGAACCTGAGTGTATTTGATGCAAATAGCAAATGTATTGCAGAGGGAAAATTCAGAGGCTGTCCAGTTTGGGCTTATGGATAGTGATGACAAAAAATGCTGAACGCTGTCTTTGTTTAAGTAGCTAAGTGTCAGGATCCAATACTTGCAGCCTCTGAGTTGCCTTGCCACAATCCTTTTGAAAGCATCCTCATTTTCAGTGCCCTCTCTCAGTATCACAGGACATTGGGTGATAATTTCCTGGGAAAAAGGCACAGGTTGCTTCCTTGAGGAATTAAATAGCAGTGGTGTTTGAGGCAGTAGGTGGGCACTCCTCACCTATTGGCAGTACTTCCACCGTGGTCTTGATCACAGCAGAGTGACCCTCGGTAAGACAGGGAGAAAACAAGTCCTCCTCTGCTGGAAGTGTTTGGTTTTCTCCCGTTAGCCTGTGATTCAGGGGTTAAAGGCTCCCAGAGGCTGCCCACAGAGCCATCATGTGCTTCATAACACAGGCTGACGTGTGGCTGTTTTATTAAGGCACTGTGGATGTCTTAAAGCAAATCACAGTGCCATTATGTGGTTTCATTTGGTGGTGTAACATCCCTTCTGAAGCAGCAGCTTCTTTTTGGAAGTCTCTGTACCTGTGTGTGATACTTACCATTCCTTTTTGTTAGCAGCTTCTTTAGCATCACTGCTGGAAACCGGGGTTGGTTTGTTGGGGTTTTGTTGTTTCTTTGCTTCTGTTTGCTGCTTTAATTTTCTTCCTGTTTTGATCCTTCTTAAAGAAGAGGTAATTAACAAATTGTTAGCACTTATTCTTAGGACTCTACTAATATTTTAGTTCAAAACACAAGCTCTTGGATCAAGGTACAACAAGAGAAACAAGTGCATTAAAGGCAGTTTTTTCCAACTTCATTCACATTTTGTTTTCCGATAATGAGAGTAGTATGGATATTACAGGAAAAAACTGGATGAATTGTTACTTTTATTGCTACCATTTCTAAATACTGACTATCCAAAAGCTGTTCCGCTGCTGAAAAACTAAGGATGTTACTTAGTTTTGTGTTCCAGAGCCCTTGATGGAGAGCATCAGAGGCTTGATAAAGAAAGGGAATAAAGTCTATTTGTACTTTTTGAGGCTTGAGGAAGACAGGCTTCCAGGAACTGCAAGGTGTTAAAAAGACATGACAAAAAAGAAAAAAACAGAATTAATGCTTTTCTTCCTGCAAGAAAGCTTGACAAAGGAGCAGAATTCCAATGAAACTAGTGCAAGGAAAATACTGCTGTGTAATTAGAGATGCTGTTGAGTTGAGCAACACCCTGTTAATCACCTTTAATTAATATAACCCGGTTGCGAGGTGATTTATGGGTGGCTTGAGTAAGGGTGTAAGATCAGAACAACTGGTTTTCTGCTCTCTGTGACTTTTTATGACATGATGCAAACCCATCCTAAAGCAGAAGAGTTGATGAACAGAGTGGATTAGGAGGTTGAGGGAATTTTCCATAACTCCTGGAAGTGTCTGCTTTGGCCTTTCCTTTGCAGGGGCAGAGATTTAGTCTCTTACTACCTTTTTGCATGTTAAAAGGCTTAATAGAGACACTCTTCAGTTATCTTTTGCATACTGCTATGGCACAACAGCTTTGTACATTTATTTGCCTTTATATGCAATACAGGACATTCATGGTACTAAATTTGTAGAGCATATCCTGGCATTCTGTTGATCTGTGATTTGTTTTGGGGAGGCATGTGCCTGGAAACTGCTCCAGAAGAGATGAATGGAAGTGTTTCTGGAGCTCTGGAGCAGAAGAAGAGGCAGCTGAGAATCATGAAGATGCTATTAAAGGAATAAAAGAAGCAAATTCATCATTCTGTACTGTGCTTGTTACTCATTTTGGTTTTGATGTGTGCTTTTTTATTTTCTCTCCTTTAGTTCTATAAGTGCTGGTGCAAAAACAGCGTAGCAATGGATCAAAGAAAAAATGATAGTTTTGTCCCAAGTATCACACAATTGGAAGACTTCCTAACAGAACATGACTCCAACGTGGTTTGGCTGTTAGTAGGTAAGGGCCATCTCTTCTGTTCTGGTTAAATGTCTTTTATCATACCAAAACAGGGGATTAGCATGACAGGCAGATACAACAATTTCATTATACCAATATGTCCATAACTGCCATTTAATATGGTATAGTTTGGAAAGTGATCTCAAGGCTATTGTGTCTAATGACACAGCTTCTGGATTAAATTGTGTGCCACAATATGCCTTCAAGCCAAGCTGTTGTGCAATCAGTTATGAGCTGGCTTTGCAAACATGCCTGATTTAGGTATGCTAATGTTTTTACAACACTAGTGCTATTGCCCTGTATTTGTGTAGGTCCTTTTATTTTCTGAATCTGGGGACAGGTGGATGAAGGACAGCAAAGTAAGTATTAAGTTGGATTCATGTCCAGTTGAGACTACTAGAGGTGTGCAATAAACTCAGACTTTTCCAAAGGTTGATAATGCCTGCTTTTCAGCCTTGACTCTTGGATCTGGGTTGAGGGGCAGCACAGGAAAAGTAACTTCATTTTTTCACTTCTGTCAAGTTAAAACAGTCTGTTGGCTATTGTCTTAGTGGAATTATTTTTCAGTAGGCCAAACTGAATGAAAAAAACATAGGCCAAGTAGAAGAGGGTGCTTTCTGCATACTATTCATTTCATTACATGGAAAGTCTGTACTCAACATAAAATTCTTAGATTAATCAAGATGAGAATAAGGGAAGCCAGTGGTAGTAGCCCATGGTAAAAGGTGGAAGAGGTGTGAACAGATGTGAAAAATTTGTCTCCAGAAGCTTTGACTTGCCTCTTGTTATTAGGAGGTTTGGATAGAAATCTATAAAGTGATGTTTATAAACTGACCCAGTTTCAACCAGCCGTTCCTCCTTTGCTTTTATCTGCATCCTGTTGAAAGGGGACATAAAAAGACATCGGCAATTTCTTCTCCTGAATGCTGGAACAGCTGTTGATCCCAGCGAAAGCGGTGATGGGTTCCATAAATGAGCATGTCCCTCAAAGAGCTGCTGTTCAATTCCAGAATCATTTCCAAAAATCACATGCAGTGAAACTTTCCAAATGTGATTTCCAAAAATGTGGTTTCCATGAAGAGGCTTTTAAAATCAAGAATATAAGCATAAAATGAATAGAGTTCATGGGATTTGTCACTTAAGAGTGGAGACTGAGTTGGGTGAGGGGAGAAGAAAAGGCAGAGCCGAGTCTGGTGGCAAAAGCAGTGAATCAGGACTGACTATAGTGCCTGGAAACTGCACTAGTTTTCTGATTTTTCTTCAGTGTGTGTCACCTCTAAAGGGCACCTCACTGACCTCAGGTGTCTAGTTGAAGTTTAATCTCAAATTAAGCTTTATTGCTGGGGTGGCCCCTCCGAGTGTGAGTCACTGCACCTTTCTCCTGCGCTGATAGAGGAGCTGCAGTGATTTACTGCTGTGAAAGGGAGGGAGGCAAACTCTGCCCGTGAGTGTGCCTGCCTTCCCTGAATGCCAAGAGCACTTTCTTTCCTGGGATATAGCTCCAACCCTCCCTCCTGCTTTGTTGCTGTGCAATCACTCACACGAGTTAGGTTGGTTTGACATGTCAAACAGTTTAACTGCCCGAGGGTGTGAGCTGCTTCAGTTTTGGTCACACAGGGCCCATTTTCCAGTAAGGACAAGACAAAAGTGATGTAAGGCTTTCTCTTCTCCCTTCTCCTCCTCTTTCAGCAAAGCACAGGCATTGTTATGGAGCAGTGGAGTATCCCACTGCAGAAAATTAAGGGGCAGTAAAAGGACAGGTTGTTTTTGTAAGTTTGCTTGGGGTTTTTTTTGAGTAATCATCTGAACTCTGCAGAGTGAAGGCATTATGCCCGTATGCATTTCTGCTCTTTGTATTAGCCACAATAAATCTGAGTTTTTCAGCATGAAGTATGCACACAAATGAAAAATGTCTGTTGCAAAGTTGAGGGGTTTTTCCTGCTCTCCTTTGGATAAAATGGAATGGTAATTATCAGTAAAGTGAATTAGAACTAGTCCATTCCCTGGCAGTGCCACTCCTTTTGGGTTTGTCCTTCTGGAAGCTTGGAGAACCCTTGTAGTTAGAAATAGGTTACTAGCTCTTAATCAACTAAAGTAAAAATTACTTTGGGGATTAGCAGACCTAATTTTTTTTTTTTTTTAACATTCTTCTCATTGGTTTGCTATTTCCTTTTTCTCCCTATCAAATTCCATGCTAGAACTGTTGACAGATTTCTGCTAACCCAAGGACTGGTATGTTTGTCTCAGGATGCAGCAGCTTAGGAAACCATTTCAGATGTGATAATATTGTTTCCTGTTGTAAGATATGAAAGACTAGAAGTTTAAGTTAAAGTTCACAGTTTGGAGAAGAGTAGAGAAGGAATGTAGTATGACTTCTGTGGTGTTGGGGTTTTTCTTTTAGGGTGTTTTGAAATAAATGACCACATGGGATAATGTATGAATTTCAATCTGTAAAATCTGTAAAATTCTTAGATAAGTGATGTAACGAAATATGTGGTATGTATGTAGTGGAATCTGCAGGTCCTCTGGGAGGGGGATTTTTTATATTGGGGAATGAAAGAGTGAAGAATCTATACTTTTTTTGGACTTCTAGTTTACTGTTTTCCCCCACCCTTCTCACACCATCTCTCTGGAAACACCCATTGAAGTGTCCCATCAGTTTCAAATTTTTTTGGGAGATTAGGAAGAACACTGTTATGCCTGATAGTCTTAATAGGTAAGGTTTTTATCTAGGTCAGCATACTTTAAAAAAATGCTTTAATTAATTGTAATCTTTCAACAGCAACAATATTGTCCTGTGGATGGATTATCTACCTAACTTATTATAATTCCCGGAACATTGGGCTCATTCTAACGCTGGTTCTTAACAGATTGTATAAACATGGCTACATCCATATTGGTAAGTTGTGATTAATGCAATGCCACTGTTTACATTATCACTCTAATGCGCTGTTTATTGCTTTTTATTATACCTCAGTTTGCTAAAAACTTGAAGGAAAAATGAGTGTTCCTTTGTTGTAGTAGTTTGAAAATGCTCAAAGGAGCCTTGAGTCCCTGTTCCAGCACTGTCCTTGCTTTCTAAATAAGCTGAGAGAACAACTCATCATGTTAATCCATACTGGGACCGTGACATGTAGAATTGATACCGGCTAGAACATTTGCATCAAAATCCATTAACTTTTTATTAAAGTATTTCAAACATTTTTGAATAAAACAGGTCAGTACAAATCACTTGGGTGCTCACCCACATTACAGAAATATCTGGTGCTGAGTCACAGAGGGCTGTAGCCCACAACCTCACTCCAATCACACTTCTAATTTTCTTTCATTTACTCCTCTGCCTTCCTCTGTCTGCCTCACAGAATAGCATTGACTTCACTTGAGGCCTTTATCTGCAAGCATTGGTCATAAATGTAGTAAAAACTTAAAACCAAAAAATCCCACCCACACCTGCCTGCCAAAGACACCCCTGCAATTCATCTGCTCGTGTCCTCAGCAATCCAAGAGCTGTATTCCAAACCGTCTTCAAATCCAGCTTTTTGAAGAGCAATGTAGATGAAATGTTTATTGGCTGCTGCACTTGATCTATAAGCTTTTATTAGAATTTCTCTCTGGAATTGCCATTAAGTAAAGACAGCTGATACAGCTGGCCAAAGATGTGGTATTCTTTATAAACTTAATCAGTAAGTAGAACATAACATTAATTAAATGCCATGATTTACAGCCTGGTTTCAGTCGATTAATGTTGATTTTTAATCTTTTTTTAAAATCATGGTTTACTTAACTTTCTGCGAGTGAGGTGAAAACCCTTAGGAAAAACATGGGCTATTGCATTACCTGCTGGTCTTTTCATGCTTATTAATCCTTCCTGCTGTAAACACAATTTCTCATAATAATTGGACGGAAATCCTTATAGTCATTTAAAATTTAAAAGATGAGTCTCTCAGGAATCTTTATTTCTCCAATTACAGTCTTGCATACGATGGTTTGAAACTATAAACGCTGAAAATAGATGTTCTAACTCTTCCAGGAGCTTTGCAAGGCACCTGAATGGGTGACTAATGTGTCTCAGGGGGCTGGTTGTATTCTTGGGTAGTGCCAAACCCACCATCTTCTAGTCGTGTACTTTTTGTCCTGAGTCTCTGACTTCCCTTCAAAGGAAAAACTCAAAATACCCAGTTAAACCATTTCAGATGTTGAATGCTGTGTTCTTCCTCTTCAGAATATAAGGCATCACCAACTTTAGGCTAATGTCTGACCAACAATTTTTTTCACATTAGGCTCCTTTTCGTTCTCTGTGCTCTCTGGAAAGGTCATGGTGCGTGAAATCTATTTCATCACAGAAGACATGTCCATCAGGTACAGATTCCCAAGGGGGTCCCTCTTCTAAATGAGGATTTTGGATGCAGTCAATGCCTACATATAAATGACACATATCAAAATACAGCCTTACAAATGAACAGTGTATTTATAAATGTTAAACTGCCTCTTTTGAGTCTAATGTTTAACGTTTCTAGATACTTGTTACTCATTTGCTCCTTTAGGATTATCATTTGCAAGTGAGTGCTGGATAAGATTGTAATTGTCCTTAATATTTGCAAAAGAAAACACTTCAGAGTATGAAAGAGAACTCGTTTTTCATTAATGTCTTTGACTCCCTCACTCATGGTCCTGCTCTTAAGTCTGGCAGAGTCATGTTGGCCAAGTAGTTTGCATGTATTTGCTTCGTGACCTGCAGGCTAGCAAATAGCTTGTAATTTTGATTCTTACTGTCAAATTTGGAAAGCCTTGGGAAGACAATGGAGTTGTATGAAAGGTTCAGCTAATGCAATAACTGTACAACACTGTACTGTATGCTTTAAGATTGCTTATACACTTGATATTGCTTGTGCACTGCTGCAGGTCTCTGTACTCTGCATAAGGCAACGTGTCCTGCAGGTTGCTTTACCTTTCTCTTAACTGCTGTTTTATCTCACTGATTTGCTTTAGAATTCAAGATGGATTTATCATATTTCGCTGGTGGAAGATGTACAACCCTAAGCAGAAACAGCACGGTAGGTCTCCCAAAAAGGTTTCCAAGTTTACATTTACGGGTAGCCTACAGAAAAAGACTTCCTTTACTCATTCACATGTGTAACTGATTTATTAATATGTACCTGAAGTACATTGAATCATCAGAAGGTGTGGGTTCTTCTTTCTTTGCAGACTAGAACACCACGATGAAATAAATACAGGATTCATTTTCAGGGACGTGAATTGAACCCTTCTGAAGGCAAACCATTAATCTTAATAGTAACCTTCATTACCTGTAGTCCAAGCGTAATTGCCTCTGTATTGAAGTTTATAACTATGATGAATAGAGACATCTTATGTTCTGGAAGTGGTTTTACTTTCTGACTTTTAGTGTTGTGCTTTCAGTGCTTCAGCAGAAGTGTTCTTTACTATTTGATAAGCCCGTGTCTTGATGACATCTGTGGGGGTAGAAGTGTGAAAAATTGATTTATTTTTCTCCCTTATCTCTGGCTGAAGAAGGACGATTAACGCCAGATGCAAGAGATTAATTGTGTCTGCAGAAAACACTGTGAGAAAGCATAAGTAGCCTAGGGATGTGTGCTTAATCATTTATGGGATTAGAATCTTGTTGAGTGACTCTCAGGTCCTGCCTCTCTTGACTTTTGAAGCCGTCACAGCTCCATTGCTAATTCAGGAAGGTCCAGAAGTGACAGCTCTCTGCATCTGAGGAGAGTAGTTGAGAGTGTCATTGAACTTTAGAGAGCTTTTTTTTGTTTTGCTGTCTGGCCTTTGGAAGTGGCTTCTGATGGTGTGAAGCCTCTTAGACTTGTCAGCAAGCTCGTACAGCTGTTGCTGTGTCAGTGCCAACTCAACAGTGGCAGCAGTGCTGCATGCAGAATGAGTCAGGTGAATGTGAGACACCACTCCCAGAGGGATATAAATTAGGAAGAGCTGCTCACTCCTGCTTATTGAGGCACTACTAACCCTCTGAGGTGACAGGGCACAGTTCAAGTTCTTTATGCTATAAGAAAAAATAATTCAAAAAGTGGAACCTAGTCTTGGAGTTAATTAGATTTTTCCAACCACAGGTTATTGTGCAACAGGTTTTCATAGAATTGTCTTTATCTGCTAGTTAAAACAGATTTCTCTGGTGGCTCACAGAATGAAAAAGTGAATTGAATTTAATGCAACAAAGATAGTTGTGTCTGTCTTCTGTGGCAGCTTTTTGGCTTGGCAATATTGCAGGGCTTTAAGGTTTTCTGCTGGTATTTAAGACCACGTAATTTTTGCAAAATAAATCCAAGCAACCAAGGAAGTCAGAGTTGTACAGGTCTGACAGCAAAGTAACATGGCTAAAATATTCCTCAGTGTTAAGTTAAATCATACTAGGACTCGAGAGCAGGTTTTGTATATATCAGAGAAATGAAGGTGGTTTAGAAACCACAGCTGAAGGATCGTGTTGTGAACAGAGCACACCCAGATGTCTTGGCTTAGGTGCCACAGCACATTATCCATTTTCACACTGTAAAACCCTGTAGTGTAGATCATGTTTTGAGAAGCAATTGCTCTACTTTTTGTTGTCAGGAGTGGGGGTTTTTTGGTGTTCCACTCAGGTTATATTTGGTGGGCACATTTGTGTCGAGTTGTTTGGATAGGCGTGATACAAACATTTGAGGGAGTAATAAATAAATCCTGCATCTTGATTAAACTCTGTAGGAGGCAAATTTCAAACCCTTAGTTACATTAGTCACCTTGATGCCTACGAATGTTGATAAAACTTCACTGTTTTGCCATCAGTCTGGTAGTTACTTGTTCATAACCCACATCTATACATCTTTGAGTCATTTAGTAATATGACGTTTAGATTTGCTTGGCTCTTTTTCCTTGCCCTTTTTCTGTTCAAAAGTGTTTCAGGCAATGAAACTGATGAGTGGAGGTCAAATCTTGGTTTTTGTTATTAGGAAAAAGAGATACTTGTCTCTTTAAATGCCCTTTAAAAAATGAATTACCGCATATGATTTCATTTAGTTAATGAAGTCTAATGCTTGTCTCCAAGAATTGAAAAATTGCATTTATTTGTCTTCTTGATGATGGTTACATCTCCCTGGTGAGCAGCTGTGTATCCCAGTCCTTGTCCCTGTCACTCTTTGCCTGTGTTTTATGGATGCGAGTTGCCATTGCGAACAAAGGGATTTGGTGGTGCTTCGATGAAAACAGGAAGGAACTGAAACTGTAACTTTCCTCTGTCTCCTGTTCAAGAAAACTGAGATGTCAGTGCCTTCTGCAGACTTACTTTACATTTACCTTATTTTTTTTATAATGATATGGATATTTTTGGTGCTTTAGGTGTGAGGGGTAAAAGGTGGTTTGCTGTTGTTGGGACAGTGTTGTATAGATGTGTAATTTTGGGTGAGTTTGTTAGCAAAGAGAGTGCATTTAACCAAGCAGGTGTCTCTAAACTTTGGCTCCTGGGCAGCTGCTCTTCTTCTCTTGACCCTGATCACAACAGCAGCAGCAAGGTTTGCTCTGCCTTTTTAATTTAGGGTGTTTTGGGAAGTATTGCCTTCAGTTTGCACCCCTGAGTTACAGATTGGTGCACTAACCATTGATGCTTCAGTTTCCTAAAGTCTGTTTGACTTAGAAAGACCAGCTGAGGTTTTTAGAGCAGCTCAGGTCTCTGGAGTGAATGTGTAATGGGCACTCTTTCAACTGGGTAATTAGGGGGAAATGGTGCGAGCCTTTCCCTCACATTAACTCCATAATTAGGTCATACAATCTGAGGCAAAAGTATGTCAAAGGATGTCACAACCAGCTCTCTCCACGATCAGCAGATGCCAAACTAAGTTTGAAGTATCAGAGAGCCAAGCTGGCATTACAGTTAGAGTTTTATATTTGTGCAAGTGTGGACTGACTGTGCAAAATGAGTATGATCTTGTTAGTTCTGCATCTGAATATTTTCTGTTTCTCTGGAAAAGAAAGCTTTTCCCCAGTTCAGGCATGCTGTACCAGAGAGCTTGGCTAGAAAACCATTGGAGTTTTGAGATGGAACTGCTCTCAAGTAGTGATATCTGTGCTGAAAAAGGAGTTTACACTGAGGCTCCTGTGCTGTGCAGCAGGAGGGATTTTTGTTTGCTTTCAGAAACTTCATTTACCATTTTGTGCAGTTCTTGCCTGGATTTAGTTTTGGGTTCTGACCTAAGGGTGAAATGTCTTTCAGATTTTATGTTTCATATCCAACTGCCCTATTTGCCAAGTTTTACTGATTTCCTTGGAATGGTGTCATTATTTAGTGGAGTTTTTTTACTGCTTTTTAATATGTACTTCAGCAGCTTGTTCAGTACTGTGTGAATTGCTTTTGCAAAATGTGCATGTGTGAGAAACTGTAAATATTCCAAGGGAGTGTTGGAATAGAATAAGAAACTCTTTTTCTCCTATTTGTTCAGATCCAAAGGCAGAAACTCGACTGTATATCATGGTGAATGACTTTGAATTTCACGTGTACAACCGTTCTGAGCTTTATGGGCAACTTCAAGAACTATTTGGCTTGGATCCCACAATAATTCCAGCAAAGAAAGATGATGAAAGAGCACAAGTAAATGGGAGGCAGAGAACACATACCAATCTTGAAAGGTAAATTATTATTCATTTTGCTGTTTTGTTGAAGCTTTTTTCTGCAAAGTGCTGAACTAATTGGGCAATGTTTTGTTCAAGGAGAGCTCTGGAGGCCAAACGATCGAAGCACAGCTGAGAGAAATTGCACTGACAAGCCTGACAGTCTAAATCTTTTTCCTTTCCCCAGACTTCCTGCCATAATAATTAAAAAACACAACCAAACAAACCAAACACTTGTTTAATGATCAGAGACAGGTTGAAGAAGTCTATTTGAGATACAGTGTGGAAAGGGAGCATGTGTTGAGGAGGGTTATGCTGGCAGAATAATGATGGTGTTGCTCAGCAGAAGTAACAGCTGCTCAAGGCATTGAATGGGCAGAATGTGAGGATCTCTGTGGTGGTGTGGGTAGCTACACAAACTTTCTTCTGTTAATTCCTCTTTTTGGGGTACCCCAGAAAACACGGTGTGGGTATATGAGGAGTTTTTCTATGTGGCTTGTGTGTAGTGGAGTCAGATGTTCAATAATAAGCCTCTTTTTGGGCAGAATCACTCCAGACTGATCTATTGTCAGGGGCAGAGAAGATCTAATGAGACTTGGCTCCTTCCACTGCTGCTGGCCAGCTACTAAATGACAAAGTGGGCAGCTGCAGGGTCTTGTGGCAGGCCTGAGTTTGAGCAAGGGCTGTGCCTCTGACCAGTCCCTTTGTGTTTTCATCTTAAGCTGACAGGCACAGGAAGGATTTTCCACCTTTGAGGAGGATGTGTCTTGGGAAATGAAAACTCCTGTGCCTCAACAGGAGTATTTAGAACAGACCAAGTTCCCCTGAGGAGGATTCATTTAACTATTGCTCTGAGTTAAACATGGCAGTTTGTTTTCTACCTGTGTCAGGACCCGAGGTGCAGTTCCTGCTGTTCTTCAAGGCTTGGGAGGAGCTGCCAAGGAGTCTCCTGGGGAAGGACTGTTCCCCAAGATCTCTGCACTGAAGACCCCTGGAAGAATAGTTTGGTTGGTCCTTCTGCAGAAAAGACAAAAGAATAATCCCCCTTTTTTTGTTTCTTTAGTGTTAAAGTAAAAACAGAATCTCAAGACCCTTCTTCCTCATGGAGATCCCTTATTCCAGTCATTAAAGTCAATGTGAGCACGGTAAGTGACAAGATCCTCATAATGAAAATAGTTAGCGGTAGATGCTTAAAAATTAGGCTTGCCATTCATTTTTCTTATACATTCTGTTTGAGGTTGTTGTTCCCCTTCATGCTTTAAACAAGTTTTAAAATTACACCACCAGCACCCCCTGGCACAGTCACAAATCCTGCTGGTGCTGGTGGAAACATGGTTATGTCCTCAGTTTTGGGAAATACTGGTATCTTAGACTTGTAATGATTTCAAGAATATCACCAAGTAATTAAGTTAGGCAGTGAATGCTGGACAAAGTGTGGTGGGTTGGGTGTTTAGCAGGTGTTTGGAGTTGGTTTTTTCCTCTCTTCCTGTTCATTTTAATAGGGATATTTGGACACCTTCCTTAAGAGCTGATATTGCCTCTCAAAAACCCCAGGAAAACAGTTATTGAGTTGAAAATATTAAGAGTTTAATGTACGAGGTAGTAGTTTTAGATATGCACAGATTATGGTCAGGATTTTTGTCCATGGTCTTTATTTGCATATAGCTGGTCAAACTTCATTATTGTAATAGGTAAATATAAACATATATATATAAGAACAGTGTATAACAAGTAATTGGGTTTGCTTTTTACTTTAGGGTCGCTTGGCATTTGGGAATCATTATCAGCCCCAAACTCTTTGCATTAACTTTGATGATGCCTTTTTGACATACACCACAAAACCACCTTCAAGCCACCTCGACCAGTTTATGCACATTGTGAAAGGGAAACTGGAAAATGTTCGAGTCATGCTGGTTCCCAGTCCCAGATATGTTGGTCTGCAAAATGATGAGTAAGTTTGGGGGTGTTTTTAGATCAATGTTATTATTTATTTTAGTAAAAAGGAGAGTGGTGGTTGTCTTTATTTTACTTAGTGTGTTTAGACAGTTGGCATTTTTGCCATTCTCAAGCTTTTAAATTTTGGATCTTTGAAACAATTGTATTTATGGTGAAAAGTACTGGTTTTCTGTCTCATTCTGGGTCTTTATTTATGTGGGTGTGTTCTGCTCTACGATTAAACCCGGAATCATGGAATAGTTTGGGTTGGAAAGGATAGTTAAAGGTCATTGAGTTCAACCCCTCTGCAATGAGTAGGGGGCATCTTCAGCTAGGTCAGGTTGCTCAGAGCCCCTTCCAACCTTGCCTGAATCTTTCCAGGGTTGTGACATCCTGCATTCAACTTGTATTTTCCTTCTTTCAGGCACTGTAGCTGTTCACAGGCTTTGCCAGCACTACATTTCTAGTTGTATGTTAAATGCAGGGTTTAAGGTGTTGGCTTCTGTAAAGCTGATTCACGTATGGTTTGGAAAATATTTTTTAAAAAGAAATGGGCCAAAGCTGCCTAATACTTGGTGGAGTGGAAATCATGTTATCTCTTGAAGGCAGATTGCTGATCCCTTTACCTCTGTGTATTCTGCATAAGTGGGGTTATGCATCTTTAACAAGCTGAAGTAAGTCAAACACAAGCAAGAGGGCTTGCATGAAGTAATAAAATAAACTCTACATTAGTTGGCTGTTCCTTAATTGGCTTTTTATCAGCCAGATACTGCTGTATGTAATATGCCTTTGTGTATTTTTCAAAGGACATTTTGTGGATGTGTACAGAATCTTGCCCTTCCAACATGACGACAAAGGAAATTTCTCCAACTAATATTGAAAACAAATAAGATTAAAACAAAATAGGATTAAGATGCTCAAACTATTAGCTTTTTCTCTTGCTTCCTCTAAGTATTTTCTTTTTATGCTCCTGCCATCCCTGCAGCTCCTGATGGCTGAAGGAAGCACAAAATGTGCTCTAATTTACTGGGTAGATTCAACAAATTACTGGAAATGGAGGATGTTTGACTCTTTAGAGTCTGCCCTCTTAAGCTTTTTTGGCTTAAAATTTAAGCTGGCTGTTTTAACTTTGAGCAATTCCTGGTATAACAGACAGCTGAGTGACTTGGTGAAATTTGTAAGAGACTGACTAATCAATACAGACATCGAAACCTCACCTTGGAGACTGTCACAGTGTGTTACAAACACCCACCTCAACACCTCCATCACTCTTTGCAAAGAAATCCTCCACCATCCAAGGAAAGAGCAAATGGTGCTAAGACAAGCAGGTCAAAGTTTGGGCAGTAGGCTTCTAACAGCTCACACTCCTATTCCCTGTGTTTCTGTCCTTGCAATTGGCTTTTTGGTTTTTTGGTAAGAAGTCACAACTTATGAAAGTGGCTGAAAAGCTGCAAAAATATCTGCAGTAAAACCCGAATTTTCACATTATAATAGTATTGCTATTACAGAATATATTAATATGTAAGTTAACGTGGTAGCACTAAGAAAGGGGTTATAATATACCAATAAAAGGGTCTTTTATCTATTAGTTTTATCACTTAGATCCTTTCATATTGAGGGAAGTGTTACTGAGGCAGAACAGCTTTTTTTCTTCTTTTTTATTAACTAATGCTCTAATTACTGAATGTCTTGTCCCTTTGGTTTAGAGTGCTATTTTAGTAAGAAAACAATTAGCAGGTGAAAGAACAATATAGGACAAGGAGAAAGGAACCCTTGATGGAAAGAAACAAAGAAAGTAAAACTTGAGTAGTTACTGGTGGTTTATAAATCTGTGAGAAATGTCTTTGAAGAGAGGAACCTGGTATCTTCATGCTTAAAATAACTCAACTTTAAGTTATTTGATGTAATAATTATAATAATAATAATAATAATAATAGCAACATAATGAACAAGTATTTTTTGGCAAATCATTATGTAAATCCATTATGCTTAATATGTTGCATTTAAAATTAACTTGAATTCATAAAGCTTAACCTGAGCATGTGGATTTTTAATCTTTATCTTTGCCCTCTTTCCTTACAGACCACCAAGGCTGATGGGTGAAGGTTTTGTGGTGATGCAGTCCAACGATGTTGATATCTATTACTATATGGATGAACCAGGTACCTTCTGTTAAATACAAGCATAACATTTTAAGGGATTTTGGAAGGCTATTTGTTTATTTCATTGGCTGAATTTGATAGACAACTTCTCCTTTGAATGACTTCTCGAATTTTTATTATTCCCTCAGGGTCTGCTGTAGTAAGCTTTCCTTTTCATTTGCTTTCATTGTCTGCAGAAGTGATTTTAACTCCATCTTTCTTTCTTGGTTTGTCAGTAGGATTTGGAACTAAATGTGCATGTGTGAAAGCCTGTACTGCTAAAAACCATTCTTAAGAGATAAAACTGCTGTGCTCATCACTAACATTGGTGAGCAGTGTTTAGGAAAATCCCAGTTTTTGGTCCTGTTTGGTCCTATTTCTTGGCCTTCCACTGGGAGTCTGCCTTGAATTATGTCTTGATATTTCCATCCTATAGTGCTCTCAAACGAAACTGGCATCAGGACACTTTAATTGTCTTGTGCTTGGCAAATATTTGTCATGCTAATTTGAAGCAGCTTCCTTTAATAATCTGGTTATTATATTATGTAATATAGGGCTTGTACCAGAGGAGACAGAGGAGAGTAATGATGGAGAAGCCAGCAATGAAGACAGCAAATTACAGGATCTGCCACCGTGCTGGGGTCTGGACATTGTGTGTGGGAAAGGAACAGACTTCAACTACGGACCCTGGGCAGACAGGCAGAGGTATTAGCATGACTTAGAGCTTTAGTTTTGATCTGTAATATCTAATATTATTGAGGAGACATTGTAGAATTTCCACTGTGGGATTGCTCAGGCTCCTAATTTGTGTGGGTTAGGGCAGACTGAACAGCCTGGGAGAGGAGTCCTGGGAGAGGAGTGGTTTAAGATGAGTAAATTCTTTCTCATTTATCTTGGCCTTCCTAAGGTAAGATCACTGCTTGAATTTTTAGTATTAAATTAATAAATTATATTCCCATTTTTTGTGAGTCAAATAGTTTTTTTTATCTGTAAGTGTTACATACCTAAGGGTGTAAGTTTTTAATTGGGGATCTTTAGATTTGTCAAGCTCCTGTTAGCTCATGGATGGGAATACACTGCATATTGGTGAGGAGATTGTAGAGAAGCAGAAATCTGGCTATGAAAATAATGAGGGGGGAATAATTTATCCCTGCTTAGGATAATCAATTCCTCCATGTGATCTGCAAAGTATTTATTATCTAGTTATTTTAGTGACAAAATATTAGGCCAGAGCTCTACTACTCTGGTTTTGCACACGAGTATTTGTGGTGAGGACAATAGGATTGGTGAGGGAGTAAAGGACTATTAAGTACAAGTGACATCATCAGTGCTTTCCCTCTTTTCCCCTATTAATTACAGGCTGATACTTCTCCTTGGCCGTCACAAATTCTCCTGTGAAACTGCTATGATTAACTGTCCCTCAGGAGTGTGAGGATGGCAGACCAAAGAGTAGTCATTAGAGATAAATATATAGATAGTTATAGCATCTTGGAGAATTTAAGAGAAAATGTCAAGTTTGTACTAGAAGCATGAGGTCAGTGAATGATTAATGATACTTTTAATACTCTAAAGAAAGCCTGTCCTATAATGGCAGGCTTTTTATGATCTTCCCTGGCTTGGCAGAAGGCAGGTTGGTGCCTGTGCAGGGGATGTAGAGTTCACATATCCATACTGGGAGCATTTCTGTGTTGTGCCATGGAATTTTGGAAACTTTTAGGCTGCTACAGTGGTCAGGTGCTTGGTTCATAAAACTATAACCCCCCTCTAAAGATTTATTTCCACCCCCCTGAGGCCTGTGTAAGCTCTTCTGTGCCTTTCCTGTCATGGAGTTCACCTATAAATCTGTAGAAATGGGACCTTCATTCTGAGATACTCGAATTTTGTATTTTCTCTATTTCTGGGCATTACATCAACTATTTCTGCACAAACTGAAGCAAAAATAGATTACTTCCTACTACATTTTTGTAGCAGGTTTGTAACCCAAAGATTAGAAATAGGGAGAAAAACATAGCTTGTTTGCCTTCTGAATTAAAATATTTCTGCTCCAAACCATTTATGGCTTTTGTCCAAAAGTAACTTCTTGTCACTGAAACTTTTGGAAATGTCAGTCATCAACTGGAAGGCTCCCATGATGAAGATTTTAAACAAACATTCTTCCTTAGATTCAGCTAAAGGGAAAACAATTAAATGAACTAAATAGATGCATAAATATACATATATATTCTTCTGTGAATAAAAAACACCTCTTTGGTTTTTATTTCTTCTTCTCCTTCCCCACTAGGGATTGCTTGTGGAAGTTTTTCTTCCCACCAGACTACCAAGTAATGAAAGTCTCAGAGATTGCTCAGCCTGGGAAACCAAGACAGATCCTAGCTTTTGAACTGCGGATGAATATCATTGCAGATGCCACCATTGATTTGCTTTTTACCAAAAACAGGGTAAATAATGAAACCTTACCAAGAAGTTAACTTGTCTGCTGTGGTTGCACTCTCCTTTTTGGTTGTGCTTAGTTTTGCTTGTCTCAGGTGTTTATTACAGGTTTTAAAAGCTGAGTGATTTTTGTCTTAGTCTTCCATAATTATGAGCAGACCCTTCAAAGAGAGATATTTTCTGAGAAGCATTAACTTGTTGGCTTATTTAAAGTTTCTTCTAAGCCCTCAAGTTACATCTTAAACTATGCTGGGTCCTGCAGTCTTGGGAATTCATGATCTGGACATTTCCTGTGCAATCTTTCATTATGATGAAGCTCACCACGAGGAAAAGATAATTCTTTCTGGCATTGAATGAATATCTAATAGTACTGGAGAGATGATGTTGTGTACATGGAGGGATTTGGATTTTTCTTTCCCTTGCTCCTGTTCTCATAAATGGGATACAGCATAACTTCACGGTGCACTTATTTGGTTCTTTTTGTGGGGACTGAAAGGCTTAGAAATGTAGTGTTAGAATTATATATTCATGTGCCCTCCCAGGCCATGGATCAGAGTGTCCTGTGCTGTTTCTCTTGGTGGACCTCAGCATTTGTTAAGGTATTATTTGGTCTCACTGCATATAAGTAGCTCATTAGGAACTTTTCTGAAGGCAGGAAAGACTTGAATCATGAGGTGCCTTAATCCAGGGGTGGAGAGTGACAGCCAGAGGTGTAAAGTACACTGGTTGATGCAGCAAGCCTAGAAATAATGTTTGCACTGTTTTCCTTTCTTGCATTGCAGGAAACTAATGCTGTGCATGTCAATGTTGGTGCAGGATCGTATTTGGAAATAAATATTCCCATGACAGTAGGTGAAAATGGTGAGTTAAGGCTCAGCCTGGTTTTTTTCCCTAATGTTTTTCCTGAGCAGTTATTTTAATTCCTATATGTGTGAATACCCTGTAGTGCTCTTCCTTTGTGACTTAGACACGTCTGTTCTTACTGAAAGGAACAACAATATTTCCTTTCACAGTCCACTGCAAGATATTAAGACACGTATCCCTCACGATACCTCTTATCTGTTAGTGGACTGCTGAAATCACTGGTGAACAATGTTTAAATCTTGGTGTGACTCTTGTGTCTGAGTGATCCTGTGGTGAATTTTGTTTGCCAGGCTATTCCCCCACAATTAAAGGGCAGCTTCTGCACGTTGATGCCACCAGCAGTATGCAGTACCGCACTCTCCTGGAAGCAGAAATGCTCGCTGTAAGTTTGCATTAATAAGCACAAAGCTTCAGTCTCTGGAGGATCTTTAAGAAAAAAATATATTCATTTTTCTATGCAGCAGCCTTTAGGTTCTTAAACAATACAGAAAAATGCCTTTTGAATGTATTTTGCAAGACTGATGGGTAGGACTTTATATATACACACATAACTATTCGTGTGTGTAACTGTCAGTGACTGATATAACTTATATACCAAGTTAGTGGGTCTTATGTACAAATCTTGCCCCATTTACTGGGTAGCCTCGTGTTCATGCAGGCTTTGCCTTAATAAATGGTTGCACTCACTAGCTCTGCTATGGGATGTGTGCTTAAGTGTGCCTGAACCACTTGAGACAGATTTAGTACTGCATTATTCTTTTGTTTGCCTGATATTTCACTTCTACAACACTGTAATTCTGTAGCTTACTCTTCTCATTGTTTTTTGAATGACTTTATTAGAGTCATGTTTTTAATATTTGAATTTGAGTGTTGTATCAATGGTTGCAAAATACTGTTTTCTGAGGGATTTTCTTTCGTGAAAAGTGATGCTTTTGATGAAAACTTTGGTTTATAAATTGCTTGGTGCATCTACTGCAGCAGATTGATAAATATACCCTTCCAAATAAATTAATATACTAACACTTGACCTTCAAACACAGAAAGAGAGATTAAATTATTAAGGCACTGGAGAGGCCTTCTGTTCATCCCAGCAGGAAAACAGTTTTAATTATTCAGCAGGGTACATATGTGAAAACTGCTGAGCTGCAGGGTCAAGCGTTGTCATCTTTGGAGGTAATTGTGGTGCTTTAATATCTTGTTCACAGTTCCATATTAATGCCAGCTATCCCCGGATATGGAACATGCCCCAGACGTGGCAGTGTGAGCTTGAGGTTTACAAAGCAACCTATCATTTCATCTTTGCTCAGAAAAGCTTCTTTACAGGTAACCTCTTTACTAAATAAGTTACATAGCAAATTAAATATTCTTTCTTTGGGGCTGCTTTTCAAATTTTGCTGAGCTGTGCAAGGTCAGGTTCTCTGATTTCATATATTTAGGGTAACAAATTGTTTCTGAGGACAAAGTTCCTGATACCTGTAGATGTCTTAAGTACATGATATTCTTAACATTTGTGTAAAGAGACAAATAATTTAATTTTCTAACATCTAAACTAAACTGGGTCTGCAAGTATGTTAAGTGATCTCAAATTTATTCTTACCAGAACTCTTACCACAGCTATTGATTTGTTTAATATTTGTCACCTGCCTAGTCTGCTGATGTATTCAGAGCAAAAATGAACTTCTGCAACAATAAAGTCTTAAAAGAATAAATCTCTCACTTGATTGCTACTAACTTGCCCCTTATTCCTTTGTGTGGCTTTAGATTTGATCCAAGACTGGTCCAGTGACAGTGCCCCTGATATTTTTTCCTTTGTTCCATATATGTGGAACTTCAAAGTCATGTTTCATCAATTTGAAATGATTTGGGCAGCAAATCAACACAACTGGATTGACTGTTCCACCAAACAACAAGAGAATGGTGAGGTCACTTTTTTATTTGGCAGAAGTAGTACATACTGCAGAAATCAGATACCAAATGCAGAGTGTATGTATAATTACATAGAGAGACAGAAGGTGATAGAATTACGATTTTTCAGTATTGCAGTGGTTTACACTGTGCTCAATTCTTACCATTTCAACACAGCAAGAAGATGGTGGGTGAAAAACCATGAAGTTGTGTTCTGGTTAAAAATAAGGCTCAACAGTTCATCAGAAGCCTGAGGAGCTTTCACTGTGTTTTCTTGTCCAAAACCTGGTGTGTGAAGCAATAAAGAAAAGCATTAGATGTTGCAGATATTTTTATTGTTTGCCTGCAATTTCATTGTGCTAAGTACAGTGCCTTTGTAGAAAGGACAAACTGTGGGGAGTAAATACTTTCAGAATAATTTATTGCAGTAATTTAATACTCTAAATACACCGTAGTTAAAATGGCAATTTCCTCTGTTACGAGCTCTTTAATATCTTTTCATTATTTTTACCTGTGTGTTTGATAATTTGTCTAAGAACAAAATAGGGAGTAATTCTGACAGAGTTTTTTTGTTGCTTGTTTTTGCTCTTCTCTCCCAGTTTATCTGGCAGCTTGTGGAGAAACACTGAACATTGTTTTCTCTCTGCCTTTCACTGACTTTGTTCCAACCACATGCAATACTAGATTCTCTTTAAGGGTAAGTTCTAAATGTGAGATAGCTTCCCTAACTTCTTGAGTCTGGAAATTTTGAATCTTTCCTGAAAGAAAAATACTCTATTTCACTTGCAGTTCCTGGAATTTTTCTTTAAGTGACACTGAGGTGAATGGTCTTGGTTTGCTTGTATGAAGCATTTTATCCTATGCTGTTTTAATTTATACATATATATATATATAAAAAATATTTCTTTAAAATAGAAGCACATGCTTCCCACATACCTAGATACACACATTTAGTATGTATATTTATTATATATACTTAGACTGTGTGTCTGTGTGTGTATTTTATCTCTTGGAATTCTACCCACCTTTATTAAGGAAATGTGGAAATCTAATGGATGTTCAAAGACAGAACCAAATACTGGAGTAGGTGCCCCCAAACCATTTTGGAAAGGCATATTCCAGACTTGTAAGAGGTTCTGTGGAATAGATAATGATGATGAAGTGTTTTTAACAGACACAGATAATTCTTTGGAAGACTGTACTCCTTGTCTTCCCTAAAATAGAAGCTATCTGCTGCTACTAAAAATAAAAAACTATTTGATGAGGATGTTGATAACTTGGTGTAATTTTATAGCAAAGAAAGCATTGTTTTATGATTTTTTTTTTTTTTCTTTTTAAAGTGTGATTTAGTTGAGATGTAGGGTAGCCTTGGGGCAGCTAACTAACTTTTGCAGTATGGTTTGAACAACAGAAGAACAGGAATGCCTAAAGGCTGTGCCCCTGTTTTTTACAGATTGCTCTGGTGTGTTGTTATGTGCAAGTTACTGAACTTGTCAGTGTTCAGAACTATAGAGCTTTTGGGCTGTACTAGAAATTGGTGGGAAAACAGATTTCTTCTCTACCTTTGCTTGGGAAGATGATGACACATACACACACAAATAGTATGAAAATCATGCATAAGGTGAATGTAAATTACCTTTTCCTTTACTAATGTTTCATTTTAGGGAGAAGATGTTGATCTTCATTTGTATCTACCAGATTGTCATCCTAGTAAATACTCCCTTTTTATGCTGGTGAAAGACTGTCAGCCCAATAAAATAAGTCCTGAGTCTTGTATGTCTGCAGAATGTCAAAGTGGTCAGAAAACAGGCAAGCCCAAGTGGAGGAACATCACTCAAGAAGAGTGAGTTTTATTAGGGTGTATATTTATGTCTTTCTTTTGGCTTTTCATATTGGCTTGTTTCGCTTGTGATTCATGAACTTGTGAGGTGGCTTTGAAGATATCTAATGAAAGTGTTGTGCTTCAAATGAAAGTGTGATGTCTCTTTTTGCCAGGGCTGGATGGGTTGAATGCTGGACAGTCCCAAGTGTTGTGTTTACAATCGACTACTCGTGGCACCCAATTTACCCTCAGAAGGCAGATGAGCAGCTCAAACAATCCTGTAAGTGTGCCCACCTTTTTCTTGTTGGCATGTGTCCCTTTGGAAGCTGCTGGGAGTTTGGATCCCACTGCTTCCCCTTTGCAGGGATGAATTTGGGACTCAGCTGCTGTTCTGTGTCTCTGGGGACTGTGCTGATCTTGAGAATGCACCAGGTTTGATTTCAAAGCTGACAACAGTTCATGCTGCCAAACGGCAGAATGTGCCCCTGTTCCTTGTGTGAAAAAGAGGGTACTGTCTGCAGTTCACTTCTCCCTGTCCTTAACAAAGTGGATCTCTTAATAAATGGCTTGTTGCACAGGATAATATATTAAATATTGGTATATTAAATGGGAAGTACAACATTTTTGGCACTAGCATGTTCCCTAGCTTTTCTAAGTGTTTTTCCCTTCAGAGCTTGTGATGTTTTCTTATGATTTAAGTGTTTAAACACTTTATGTGTGAGATATCATCACGTTGTCTCCCAGTTATGGATATGAAACCCCAAGACTTCATTGCAGCACTGCTGAAGTGAACCATGGCCACCAGCTCTGAGCATTAGGGTGGGCAATCTAACACTGATATCCAAGAATTTTTATAACTTAACTCTCCGAATACTCCTAAATAACAAATGCCCTCTAGGCGTGCGCCTGCAAAACAAGTTAGCAAATATTAAACACAGATAAAAGTAAGTTAATTTAAATGCAGAGGGAGGTGTGCAGAAAGTTATGGGGTTGCATAAAACTCTTTGAGGTTGAGATGGGAAAAGCAGAACTGATGAAGGAGAGAGATGAGAAGGATAATGAGGGCTGATTTGAATGGGCCTCGATCAGCAGGTGTCACAAGGCATGGTGGAGGGCGTTTTTAGGTTTTTGAGTTCCAACAATTCACATCTGAAAGAACTCAAATTCTAGAGGATGAAGCGGAAAAGGTAAGGCTGGTTTTGCAGGTGTTCATTCAGTGCTCTTGTGAGGCTGCCAGCTTGTGCCAAATAGGCATTCTTCACATTTTGAATACATTTTCTCAATAATTGTAGCAATTGAAACCTGCATTTGAAAGTTGGTGCATGCACAGGTAATTCTCCAGCTTCCTCCACTGAGTAATCCAGCACAGACCAGCTCACTTCCCATCTGTGATGCTGAGTGTTTGTTGCAGTAGCAACATTGGAGATTTTATTTGGAGTCAATTTTTTAATCCAACTTTGGCACTTTTCATGTTTATTCCCTTTTGTTTATTCTGCAGTAGCTGTGGGTTGTGGGAAATCTTCTACGCTGCTGAAATGAAAGCACTTCTCTGTTTGACTTCAAAAGCAAGATAAATAAATGGAATATCTTTTTGTCAGAACTCGAGGGATTGTTTTCCCCTTGCATAAATTAACTAAAATATCCTATATTTTCTTGTCTTCCCATAGTTACGAGAGATGAGAAAGCAGCTCTGTTAATATAACTACATAAGTTAGGTAGATGCAAAAAGCGAGATATTTAATTTAATACACACTTTGCTGGGCAAAATTTGGCCAGTGTGAAGCCTGACTTGTAATCCCGACGTGTTCTCTGCTCTGTTTTGCTCCCAAGTGTCAGAAATGGAGGAGACAATGCTGTCTGTGCTCAGGCCCTCGCAGAAAGCAACCGACAGTGTGATTTCATCTCCCACAGCTTCCACCCGCCTCCCCCTCGACCCCTCCGAGCTGCCCCCGGACAAGCTGCACGTGGAACTGGAGCTCTCCCCAGATTCCCAGATAACCCTCTACGGACCCCTGCTCAAGGCCTTCCTGTCCATAAAGGTAGGTAGGCACGGCAGCACAGTGAGGAGCAGCCACGGCGAGGAAAGGGAAGTAACGAGCTGGAAATTGCAACCTGGAGTTCTGCAGAGTACGTGAATCGGGAGGAAAAGTTGTTGTGAAGTGCTACTTTGGAATGATTTTGTTGGTAGGGAGGAATTCCACTGGCACAGGCTTGTGAGAAGACTTCCTATGTAGATACATATGTAGACCCACATCAGCATAATTTTCCTGTCAGGAACTGGTGTGTGCTGGAAAACTTCTTCCTTGTGTTTTGCAGTAGTAAAATGAACTAAAAAATTATGATTATGACTAGAACTTATATAAACAACCTTTTTTTATGCAAAGCTATAGCAGAACCCGTGCTTTTTGTGCATTTTGAGCTCGGCAGAGTGTCCTAATTATTTGTTTGGTTTTGCTTTAATTAGATTCTGGGAAGTTTCTGGAGTTAGGATTGTGGAGGGGAATGGGGAAGGCCAGGAGAATAAAGCTATTTCAGTAGATACTGAAGAAGAATCATTCATCCTTTCCTTGATCTGTTATTGGTTAAAATGCCTGTTTGTGTTGCTTTTGCCTGTCCTTTTCCATTATTTTTAGGGTGTTTAGAAACAGTTTGATTTCTTCCCACCTCCCTCACCCTCCCTTTGTGGTGACAAAAGCAGGGGCAGTTGAACAGCAATGACAGTACCAGTGAAACACTTGGGGTTTGAGTGATTCTTCTAGCTGTTGGTTTGGGGGTTTTTTTTATGTAGTTTTGGAGGTTTTATTTTGGTGGGGTTTTCCTTGCTTGTGTTATCTGGAGGTCTGTTTTAACCTGTGCAGATCAAGGCTAAGGCGATGCTTCTGGAGGTTGTCGTTTTGGGCCAAGAGGATGGGGAATTTTCTGAGATGGGATCAATACCAAGACTCCCTAAAACAGTCATTTTCATGAATTTATATAAGGCACTGCTTGTAAGCAATGAATAGCAGAAAATATTAAGTTTTTTAGTGTATAGGACTTGCAAATTGGCTCATTATTTTTTCATGCTCTCAATAAAATAAATAGGATTAAAATTAGGCCGGTATTGCATCTTGAAGTCTTGATTTCTCCTGATAGAGAGGAAAAGCACCCATGTTTGAATTGTTTATTGAGCCCCTTTTTTGGAGCCCATAATTCATGAGGTAATTCTTCTTCAGTGCTCTTTGCCTCTGGAGGTGGATTCTGCTTCATTAGGTCCTTGATTCTGTAATGATTTAATTTTTTTAGGTGCAGATTTCTCAGATGAAATTTAGCTTTTCTCTTCCAAATCTCAAGAGAAACTTCAGATGAATATCTTGTTTTAGAAAATATGCATTTATTGCTCTTTTTAGTAATTTTGTGGCTCTGTTTAGATCTTTTTGTCCAGCTGTGCTGGGAGCATCTCTTAAAAGATTTCTAGGAGGGGTTTTTTTTATGTTTGTTTTCCTGGCTTGTGGTTGAAATATTCAGTTTGTTTTCATTCCCTTTTCTAATACATGTGACAGAGATTCCTGTATATGCTCATGCAGTTTTGTTGAGCCTTATAATCTTGGGAGGTGGTTTTTTGGTGTGGCACACCTTGTTTCTTACTAAGGGCTTACTTTTTGGGAATGAAGGATTTATGGGCCCTGCCACTCCCAGCAGAAGGTGCCAGGAGTAATTGACTGCATTTTTACCACCTTCTGCTGGATCTGCCTTATAAAAAATTATTGTAAGAAAATTCTTATTTAGGTTTTTGTTTGTTTGGGTTTTTTTTCAGGGCAAGGATGTGATAAATTCTCAGAAATCTGATTCTGATGCACTTAATAAATACAACAGAGGAAGTTGATTTTTTTTTTTTTTTTAATTAGTGATGGATTTTCTGTTTCCCAGTAGAATTTGGCCAAGTTTCTTTGGTTTTAGATCATTGAGGAGGATTTGCTTAGAAACAAGGCGGCTTTTAGACCCCAGTGAGAAATGTTTATGACCTAATATTTTAGAAGCCTGTTTAAGACTCCTAAGTTTGCTGAAAACCAAAGATTGGATGAGGGTGACTTCCTGCAGGATGAGTTTAGTGTTCTTCTCTGTTATGTATCTTCAGAAGCAAAAAATCTGTTTAAAGATGTCAGTAATAATACTTGTATTGCGTTTATCTAAAATACCAGTACTATGAAAGCACATGGCCTAAATTTGCTCATTTAAACTATCCAGTTGCCATAAAATAAAAGTATATATGTTTCTTTAGCTGCAGGTTGTAGCTATACCACTTGTTTTAGGGAGGACTAACACACAGAAGGTGATTTGTTTTGTATTTCAATATATTGCCTTCATGTTTCTCACTTCTTTCCTGCGTGGCCATAACAACTCTTTTTCCTAGGAAAATTATTTCGGGGAAGACGACATGTACACTGATTTTGAGGAGGTTATTTCAAGCCCTGTTTTGTCCCTGTCCACGTCCTCCAGCTCTGGCTGGACAGCTGTGGGAGTGGAAAACGACAGGAAGGAAACTGAAAGTTCAGTGAAGCCGGTTCACCCTCTCACTCTGCGCCCCTGGGATATCACTGTGCTTGTTAATTTGTACAAAGTGCACGGGCGATTACCAGTGGTAAGTGCTTCAAAATCATTCAATAATTGGCTTTATTTAATTTATTTATTTTTTTTAAGTTTCCTAATCTGGAGCTAAATTTAATTCCCTGGAATGTTTATTCACTGTGGTGCTTACCAAAGCACGTGTATACCCTCTGCTGAAACTGTGACTAAACTGATTTGAGACATCATTTATTTTGCTTATCTGGGAGGCAGGACTGGATGATTTTTTTTTTTTACATGATTTTTATTCAATGAGCTCAATTTGTGTGATACTTTCGATTGACCATTACCATTTCTCTGCTAATTAGCAGATCAGTCTCCTAATGGTGCGCTCTGCTGCGTGCAGTTGTATTCTGAGAGATCCCCAGGAATAAAAGATTGCATTTACCCAAGTGGCCTTGAATTGCTGCTTATGCAATTGTCAAAAAAGGGGTTTGGGGTTGCACAGGCTTCTTTTTGAGTATCCACTTGCAGGAAAATCATCATACTGCCTACTCACAGGTTTGCCACTAATCTTAAAATTTCAACCACGTTGTGTGTTTTCAGTTTCTGAAACAGTTGTGGTTATTTTTTTAATTTTAGCATTGCAGTCCAGATGGTCCAGAGTGCCCTACGGCTTTCTTGGAGAGGTTGTGTTTCGAGATGAAGAAAGGATTTAGGGAAACAATGCTTCAGCTTGTCCTGTCTCCAGTGAATGTGTTTCTGAATGACAACTATCAGGTAGTCAGCTGCCTTTTGCATGTGTGTGTCTGTATTGTGGAAGCGGTGTTGATCTTAAAATTGAATTCTTTTCTGGTAGGAACTTTCCTGTTGTGCAAAGCCTTATGAATCATAAGAGGTATTAAAGAAAAAATCTGGTGCATATTCTTAAAAGTATTTATTTCTGCCCAGAAATCTTTTCACGTTGTCAATAAAAGAGATATGGTTAAAATTAGGTCGGTGTTGCATCTGGCCTAATTTTTAGCACAAAAGAGAGGACTGCATTGTCTTAATTTTCCTTAAAAGCATTCTGCAGAAGGTTCTCTAGGAGATACTGCTTTGAAGAATGCCTTTTTTTTTGCTCACAAGCATTGCCTTTGACTCCCTTGTCCCTGACAGCGCCCTGCGGTGGACGAGGTCCTTCGGGAGGGTCACATCAGCCTGTCGGGGCTGCAGCTCAGGGCTCATGCCATGTTTTCAGCTGAAGGTCTGCCCCTTGGGAGTGATACCTTGGAATATGCATGGCTCATAGATGTCCAGGCTGGAAGCCTTACAGCCAAAGTTACAGCACCACAGGTACCACCTAGAAACCACTTGCTTTGAAGTGTTGCCTTTCTTCTTTCTTCTAAAAGTGGCACAGCATGGATTTTTGGAATGCACATGGTCTCAGCTGGGTTTGGATGCATCTGTGCCTTAAGTAGCCTTCACAGTTTGAAAATCTAATAATTTCTGTAGGTGGAGAGGAGATGCCAGATGAGGTATTGTCAAAGTCAGGTTTTAAAGTAGGAGACAGTGGTGCTGTTCACTGCAGAAATTGTGCTGCTTGGTCCCACTGGAACATAGTTTGCTTTCCCACTCCTGGATTTTAGTAGTTCAGTCTTAGCACCATCTCCTTTTAGTTGTGCCATTTATGATACGTTTATTTTCCCAGGTAGATGAATGGCTCCAAGTATACAACAGGCAGATTGATTTCTGGTATGGTCTGCCAGGTATTTCAAGAAGGTTGCTTTGCCAGTGTCTTCTGAGCCATGAGGAAAGTACATAAATTCTATTTAGTAGTTACTGTTTATTTACTTTTAATTTTTTTAAGACATTTCTGCATCCTCTTGTTCCTCTAAAACCTGGCATTATTTTCTAGGATTAAGCACATATTTCGTCAGGAGACTTCTGCAGCAAATGAAATCAAAATAAGGCCTACCAGCAGGTTCAGTAAATTTAAAGAACAGACTCCAGATATATTTTTGTATGCTACATGTACAGACATTTGTGGTGGTGTTTCCCAAGATGCTGCCACTGATGTAGCTAATCTGTAGTATTTACTGCACTGCTTTAAGGTTCAAAATTAAACCTAGATGGTTCAAAGTACTCTAAGGTTAGAGAACTTTTCTAAATGCTTAATGCAGCCTAAGGATTTTCTGCCCTCATAAAGCCATTCTCAGTTGTATGCATCATACAGGATTTTTATTATATTTTTAGCTGTCAGCACTGCTGTGGAGCAGGACTTGAATTTGCTGGTTCAGGGTCATTGGGTTTTCTCCTCCCGTAGTGTGATGTAATGCAAAAATTTGTGAAGGGACAACACTAAAGGGAGGAGAAGAAGTTTTGTGCAGGACAGTCATAGCTATATTAACTTCCAATTAAATTACTGCTGGTTTTAAGTGCCTTTTCTTTTGGCTAGCCAAAGAAAACCCATTTCCCTCTCATAACAGAGACAGACAGTCATGAATCATTTCCTTTATGAGCGAGCTAACTCTATCAAAGGCTTAAATCAACAATAGGCTAATTGCTAGGTCTATTGAGCCACTTTCCTCCCCTGCTTTCTAAATGCAACTCTGTTACTTCCAGGCAAGTTTGGCATTTAAATTATGAATGGTAATAAAGTACTTTGAGGTATTCCTTGTGGTAAAGTGTGGGGAGCTCTGTCCTTACAGCGGAGTTCTCAGTTCGTGATGGCAAAAGCTGTCGCCTTTGATTAAGAAATAATTCAGGAAGTTGTTTCATGTCACAGTGTTTTCCATGAAAAACAAGAATAAAAATCAGGAAATAGGCTTTGTGTAAGGAAGGTAATGCAGCCAGAATGGTGTGGTGAGGTCTTTGTCTTAACCCTTGCCCACCTCACCACCTTTGGTGTTGTTCTTTCAGCTCCCCATCGAGCACCAGAAGTTCTTTTTGTGTAGGTGGTGGTGGACAATGTGCTGTTGTTCTTGTTTGTTCACAGCTTGCCTGTCTTCTGGAATGGGGCCAGACCTTTGTGTTCCACGTGGTGTGCCGGGAGTTCGAGCTGGAGAGGCCCAAATCTGTGGTGATCTGCCAGCACGGCATCGACCGCCGGTTCTGTGACTCAAAGGTACCCTCTGCTCCCCCTGAGCTGCTCCCTCCATGGCCTCGGGCTTTGGAGCAGTTCAGAAATCCAGCCCTCATCTCACCAAGACACAGGCAGATTGAATGTTCCCCTTGGTAAATTAGACTTAGTTATGTTTTAGAAGAAAAGTGATTGCCTCTGGAATTTTCCCGTGGGATACACACAGTGGGAGCCAGGAGAGCCAGCTGGGTGCCCTGGCATGGCTGGGCACAAGAATTAAACATGCACAGAGACACATGACCCTCAGCACAGAAACAGCCCATCTCATACTCAGGTTGATACTGTAAAAACTTCTTGTTGCTCTAGTTTTAGGCCTCAGTTAAAGAGAACATAAATGAAAGGACTAGCACCAATGGAACTAAAACTTCTAAGGTACGCTGAAATGTATTTTCTTTCTTGTCCCTTTTTGTCCAGATGAACTGTGTGCCTGGGCCATGCCCAACGTCTGATGACCTCAAGTACACGATGACACGCTTAGCCATGGATGGAGCAGATCTGTATGTGGTAGAACATGGCTGTGCCACCAATATAAAGGTGAAAATATTTCCCTTTGCAGCAATTAAAATGCTTCTTTGTCAGTAGAATTCTTCTACTGTATTCTTCTGTATTTTTTTTGATGCAATAGCTCCCTGAATTAATTGCTTGCTTGCAGGCAATGGACTAAGCAGAATTTCTGAAACTAAGTGATAAAAGGTTGGCTTGGACTGGGCCACGAGTAGGTCAGCTTGGCTTCTACTTATTAATTTCATTAATGATGTTGGAAAATGGTAAGGAGGGAGTATATGTCTGCCAGAATAAGAGTGAAAGCTGCAGGATTGCTGTTAAAAAACACTGGGAAATACAAATCTCAGTGGTTGTACCTGAGAGCTACTAAGAAGTTGTGCTGTGAGTTAGTAACTCAGCAAAGGGAAATGATTGCTGTGGTTCATGTACAAGTCAGTGCTTGATAATTCATGATCCCCTTGTGTGATACAGCTCTTTAATTTCAGATGTGTCTTTGGTAGAGAAGGGAGAAGTGTTAGTGCCACTGCCTGGCTGAATCTGCTGTTCAAAAAGGGCTGTGCAGAAAGAGCTGAAATCCTCTCCATTATCCTTCTGCACAGGAAAAACTGGAATAATCTACTCAGTGTAGCAAAATGCAGATTTAGAGGTAACTGACTTATGGCAACAACAGAAAAGAAAACTGCTATGCTGGTACAAATGACTAATAGTTGTGCTGTTAGTTAATAAATTCAGTTTTAAATGGTAGACTTAAAATGTAAGGTTTTGGGCACAGCTTCACATTATGAGCAAGAATCTCACTGAAGGGCAGGGGTAATTATTTTAGACTTTCTTTTAATGACGTGGTATCTCATCATTTGAATGGCTTGCTGCCCTGTGGCAGTAAAAAAATATGTTTGAGCCTCCAAATTCTTTTGAATCCAATATTAAAAAGCACCATCACAAATATTAACTGTGTCTGCAGGCATAAATATGAATGGCAGTATTTTCAAAGGCAGCTTAATAACCTGAACCACTCTAGAAAATTATATCCTGAATGTGTTTCATTCAAATTAAAAAAAAAAAAGGTTTCCAATGCCTTTTTATAATCTGTGACAGAGATGAGAAGTAATAATTTAATGTTAACCCTGTGGGTAGCTCCTCCATGGCTGGGTTATCTTTCAGCTTTCCTCCTTTTTGAGTTGGAAAACTCCATCTGGAAGTTTCAGGTGCTCCATGGTGACTGAAGCTGTGCAGGAAACTTGGTCCGATATCTTGAGGTTATCTGAAGTTTGAAGTGTGTGGCAGGGTTATCTTGTGCTTTTTTTAGTGTACACCAGTGTCAGGGAGGATTGATACTGCTCTGGGCAGGTGGGTTTGTTGGACAGGGACCAGTTTTCCACAGCAGAGGTAAAGCAAGAGCTTTTGGCTCATCTTTGAGGGGCAACCTCCTGATTGGTTCACCCAAACTGCTGGAATTGCATCAAAATAAGAAATGAAGTGTGATCATGCAGGAATGACTGTAACACAATTAATCAGGGTCTCAGTTAAAGTTGAGGATCTGGCATTTCCTGAGTTTTGCAGTGGTTAACTGTCTCACTGAGGCATTTATTAATTGTACAGTTAATACAGCTTTGTACTTGAAGTAAATAATTGCTGTTTTAGTGTGACAACATACCATGATATGTGTAATATCAAATAAACTGATTCTCAAAGTTTTAATTTCTTGGTTCTTTGATGACACTGAAGAAGTTAATGATTTGATTTTTTTCCATTTTCATTACAACATCTATCCAAAGTTGAGCTTTCTATCTGTTCACAAAACAAGAAAAATAAGATTTTTATTTTTTTTATTATTATTTAAAAACTGGCTTAAATGAATTTTTAAGCTTGCCTTCTTCTGTGTGGGTGCTTCCTTGTCTTCTTTGGAGACAATAGTTCACTGAGATCTTTTTGGGACCGTAGTGTGTGTTTTGTCAGCTGGTCTAAGGCTGCTCTTTCTTTCTTTTGCTCTCAAATAACGGGGGCTGATGCTTTAAACCCTCTTTCCAGATGGGTGCAATACGCATCGCCAACTGCAACCTCCACAACCAGTCTGTCGGCGAAGGCGTCAGCGCCGCCATCCAGGACCTGCAGCTGAGGCAGTACGTGGAGCAGGTGAACAACTGCAGGGCGGGGCTGCAGCCCATCCTCAGGAGGGCTTACTGGCTGGAGGCTGGCTCTGTCAACCTGGGGCTCGTCACCGCCGACATCGCTTTAGCTGCCGACCACCCTTCCAAACACGAAGTGCAGAGGCACTTCCTGGAGACGCACGACAGCCGGACCAAGAGGTGAGCGGTGCTTTGGACAGGGAGGTGGCTTGGCATCTTGCTTGCGCTGGATTTAAACGTGGTCCTGGTTTTCTTTGCCGTTTCCCCCGCCTTCGTAGGTTGTGGTTCTTGTGGCCTGATGATAATTTGAGAAACAAGAGAAGCAAGAACAAGTGTGGCTGTCTCGGCGGCTGTCGGTTCTTCGGAGGCACCTTAACAGGACTAGATTTTTTCAAGCTGGAGGAACTGACACCTTCAAGCAGCTCTGCTTTCTCCAGCACAAGTGCAGAGTCTGATATGTTTTACGGGCAGTCTTTGCTGCAGCCAGGAGAGTGGATAATTACTAAGGAGATTCCTAAAATCTTAGATGGTGAGAATGCACTGTACTGTATTTTTACTCTATCTTGCCCAAAAGTATAATTTCTGAACTTTTTATAGTGTTTACAATTCTGGTTAATAACTAGAACTACTTGTCCTCTTGTGGCTTGGGCCCTTCTAAGAGCAGACAGAGCTTGAGAGTAGTAAGCAAGCTGAATTTTTGTATTAACATGCAACTCTTTTCTGAGTAAAAAGGAGTTTTTTGACTTGTGCCTGTTCTGCTTGTGTAGAAAGCAGTCTGCCAAGACAATCTGATGCTTTGCTGCCATGATTTTATTAGTTTTTATTAGTACAACATGCTAGGATGCTTTTATTTAATAAGGATTTTTATTTCAGTGGGCAAGGAAGGGACCATTGCAGGTGTGTTGTCAGATATCCAATTTTCCTTTTCCGTCTCCGATCCCAGGGAAAGCAAACGGTGTGAAAAGAAAAGATTGGGATTGCAGATCCGTGGGTATAGAAATGGAAAGGAAAGCACAACACCTAAGCCTGCAAGTCCCTCTGCGCTCCCACAGCTCCTCATCTTCCTCTGAGGAAACGAGCAGCTCCAGTGCCGCGCTGCCCTTGCTGGCCGGGGAGAAGGACAGCCCGTCCTCCACCACCGAGGATCACCTGGGACAGAAGGAGTTCTTGTCTGGTGCCAAAAGGGAAGATGGTCATGGAAGGTTGGTACTCCCTGGCCACGGCTAATTCCAGTCTTGAATGCTTTGAGATGGAAAATAAGCCTTGGATTTAGCAATTTGTAGAGCGTTTGGTTGTTTTCTTACGTTGCTGCTGACATGCATTTCCTTAGTTGGGATCCCTGACGAGGGTAGAAACCCCAATGTGTAAGACAGCAACCCTTGCTGTTAACGTTCGTTTTTACATCCTCTGTAAATAAATGGCCTAACGAGTGGCAGAATTTTGTGTGTGACGAGCGGTACAAACTAATAGAAAGGTGCAGAACCACTGACCCTTCTGTAGTGCCAGGAGAGCAGCCTTGATAACAAACCAAGCAAACGAGGCTCTGATTTCTGTCCCCAGCGCTGCCGCCGAGGGCGCCGAGGGCCGTGCTGCCTCCCCCGGGCAGCAGGAGCGGCCGGTTGGGCAGTCCCCCATGAGGTCCCCGCTGAAGCGCCAGGCGTCTGTGTGCTCCACCCGGCTCGGGAGCACCAAGAGCCTCACGGCCGCCTTCTACGGGGACAAGCAGCCCGTGCCCGTGGGAGTGCAGTTCAGCAGTGACGTGTCCCGCAGCGACGAGAACGTCCTGGACTCGCCGAAGCAGAGGAGGAGCTTTGGGTCCTTCCCCTACACTCCCTCTGCGGATTCCAACTCCTTCCACCAGTACCGCTCCATGGACTCCAGCATGTCCATGGCTGACAGCGAAGCTTACTTTTCTGCAGCGGAGGAGTTTGAGCCAATAAGCAGTGATGAAGGCCCAGGGACTTATCCAGGGAGGAAGAAGAGAAAAAAGCAAGCCCAGAAAACTGAGTACAGTAGAGGGTCTATTTATCATAGTGTGGAAGGGCCCTTGACAAGCACAATCCATGGAGAAATTAGCCAAGATATTAAAACGTTGCCGATTAAGACTCACCCCTCACAGGCTTCGTTTGTGTCAGCTCTGGGAGGAGAGGATGAGCATGCTGATAACATGTATGTCGTGGACTCTGAGAAGACTGTGGAACGGGAGCAGATAACTTCCCAGCAACCTGTAATGGCATGTTACCAGAATTACCTTACCCAGTTCCAGGTGATCAACTGGTCGGTAAAGCATCCGACTAACAAAAGGACTTCAAAATCCTCCTTGCATCGCCCTTTAGACCTTGACACCCCCACGAGTGAAGAAAGTTCATCATCTTTTGAGCAGCTTTCTGTCCCAACTTTTAAGGTATGGAAGATGGAGGAGCAGAGAAAGGAGTAAGAATTCAAAATAACTCCAAATTGCTTAGTACTCCTGGTGTGTAAATAAAGCTCCAAGAAACTTGAAATTTTGTTGCTTTTAGTTAAGGAGTACCTTGAGTTTTTGCCTTGAGATCATGGGGCTGAGTGGCTGGGAGGTTGTAGACAAGAAAAGATGGAGTTGGAATTCTGTGGATGAGATGAGCGTTCTGAATTGTCATTATTGCTCTTGAAAATGCTGCTCTTCAAAACGTTGAATGATACACAGCTGAGTTATATTTGTGTGAGTTGTGTTTAAAATATGTTGTACAGAATTTCAATAGCACGACATTTAATACTGATCAGGTACAATCTTGGCTTTAAAGTGCTTTGTTTCAAAGTAAAATGGAAACTCAAATTTAGCAAATTATTTTTTTAAAGGGCATGAGCATAGGTGTTCAAGGAAGGAGATGAAATGAAATACATGAAAAATAATGGAAATTACTTGATAAAAAAATAGGTGTCTGACCTCTGGAATTCAGTTTGTTATCATTTTGCAGGGAAAGCTTTGTGTTTGTGCAAACCTTTTGTAGATTAGTGTTTGAAGTTTTTTTTAAAAAGCAGTGAGTCAATGTTTATGTAAGAACTTCACAGTCTAATCTCTCCAGTAATTTAAAAACTAAACCTAGGAATTTCTGTATACTATATTGGACTGTTGCTTAGGAGGGATTTTCAAGGGAAAAAAACCTGTAAGGGGAATATTTGAAGATTCCTTAGGAGCTTTTTTTTCATGTATGGAAGGAATGTAATAAATTTCTTTGCACTCTTATCTTAGATTGTTAAACAGGGTCTCACAGCTAATTCATTACTGGACAGAGGCATGCAGCTTACAGGATCAACATCTAAGTAAGTTGAATACTGTCTAACATTATTAGCATATTTTTAAGAGTAGAATTTTCCTGATACTCTTTTTAAATGTTTTGGCTCTTGCTAGCCCTTCCAAAATTTGATTTATAGAAGTAGTTTTCAGTAGCAGATCTATTTTAGAGCAGAGTATTCTATTCTAAAATATTTGGGTTTGGTCAAAGAGAAAGTACACAGTGAAGGCATTAAATTATTTCCCTTGCATGTTTTCAAAGTTACAAATGGCATTTCAACTTAGATTAATTTGGGAGGTACTAATGGCAAGTGTCCATTGCATTGCCAAAAGCTGAACTCAAATCTAGACAGGGCCTTGCCCTGAGATTACATTTGTGTACTTTCTAAGGTGTGTGGTAGAACAAACCTAATAATTCTGATCAGAATCAAAATTATACTATGACACTTCTGAATTTTGATTTTTTTGTTTTACAAAGCCTGATTATCACCATGTCTTTGTGTTGTTTAGTACCCCTTACACTCCTTTGGATAAGAAGTCTGCAGAAAACACAGATGATGAGACAATCACAGAAGAATGGACGCTGGACCACCCAGTCTTCCAGACACGGACAACGGCAATAGTAGAAGTGAAAGGAACTGTGGATGTGGTTCTGACCCCTCTCGTAGCAGAGGCACTGGATAGGTAATTCATTTAATGTGTTCTAAGAGCAGCCTGAAATGAAGGTTTAGCTTAAAAGGATGGAATAACGAGGCTGATGGCGCAGCAGAGCAAATGCCCTTCTGCATTTCCCGGCCGGGGGGTGCCCTTTGTCCCTGTCAGTGCCTGTTTCCCCCCTCTCCGTGGAGGGAATGAAGCCCCAGTGAGGGTGTGTGCATTCCCCCCCAGGTACATCGAGGCCATGGTGCACTGTGCCAGCTCCCGGCACCCGGCAGCCATCGTGGACGACCTGCACTGCACCGTGCTGCGCGACGCCGTGCAGAGCAGCAAGACCAGCTGCTCAGAGAACGTGAGCCACAGGGCGAGGGGAACACCCCTGGGCTGGGAGGGACACTCTTTGCCATGCTTTGCGTGGGAAAAGCTTCAGTGGTTTGAGATGTAGTCGCTAAATGCTGCGTTAATTTGGAATGAGTGCTTGTTTTTTACCCTGTTTGTGCATTTCTCTAATCAACTGCTGTGTGCTGTCAGTGACCAGAAATCTCTTACAGTGTTCAAGTTTTTCTGTTGTGGGTGGTCTAGTCATGAGATCAGATCATACACTCTGTTCTTTGGAACTACTCTAACTGATATTCTTAAATATTCATATCAGCAAGAGGTTATTTATTATTTCACAGTACTTAGGGGAGAGCTATGAAAGTGCCTGTGGATTTTTTAAATAAATTTAGCTTGAAAAGAACTGTGTGGTAGTTCTACAGAACTGTGAGTCCTTTCTGTCCAAGGTAATGACCATATTTATATTTTATGATTTCCTAGACTTCACAGTGTAGCGGACACTAATTATTTGCTCCATAATAAGTTGTATAAAACAACTTATGTACATAGAACTCAACCTTTCAGCTGAAATCTGGTCATTAGAAAGTTTGCTGCAGAATGGCCTTGTTGCCCTTATGGATCTAGACTTACTGTACCTTTAAGTGCTACAGCCCCCGCTCTAGAAATCATGGTATTCTGGTATAAATGAAGTTATAATCTCTTCAGTGCTAATAAACTGTCCTGTTACTCTTGAGTTTAGCAGCTCTGAGTTTCTGTGCTAACAACTCATTTTTCTCCCCCCTCCAAGTTATCTTCAAAGCAGGATATCAGAGGAACAAAAATAGACACCACCACCACAGGAACAACAAACCAGGGACCAGCACAGACCAATCTGTCACTTAAGCAAGATAACGTGACAATTAAAGGTCTTCAGGCCAATGTTACGGTACCAAAGGTAACAACTTTTTGTTTGGCTGGTTGGTAGACACGTGCCTCACAAATTACCCTTGGTTTCCACCCCTATTAGTTCCCCCACAGCTGAGACAATGTTGTATCAGTAGTTAGTGGTGGGTACTTAATGTGACATGTTTTTCTAAGTTTCCTTCCTCTTTTATGTCTAGGTGAACCTGTGTTTACTACAGGCATCTGTGGATGAATCCCCAGGGGTTTCTTCCAGCAAAACCGTGACTCACGTTTCCTTGGTGGCTTTGTGTTTTGATAGAATTGCCACACAAGTTCGTATGAACAGGTAACAATAATACGTGTTTTTGTCATAATCTTTAAGCAAAAATCCTCCAATGAAGTATGTCTGTCTGAGAATTGCTCCCTGGTTTTTTCTCCCTTGTTTTCAAAGGGGTATAGTTGAGGAGCCTTCAAACAGTGCAGAAACCAGGAGGAATTCTGTCACCTTCGATCGTTACATCCAAACCAGCAAAATGCAGCCCCAGTCTTCAGGCTCACTGAGGTCCAACTCTGGGGCAGAGAAAGGGAAAGAAATTGCTGCTAAACTGAACATCCATCGTGTTCATGGACAGCTTAGAGGCCTTGATACAACAGGTATTAAACAATATGAAGTTGTGGAAACGTCAGTTTTGATGGAAGCAAGTGGTTATTCTTGGTGTTGATCTTGTAGTTTGGTTGTGGTGTTTTTATGGACACTTAAAAAGAGACTTAGCCCTGGAGATATTGCACACACTTTGAAAACAAGTTTAGGGTGGTAACTCTGGATGGTTTTCTGTTATTCTGTGAAGTGCTGGATGTAAATGTAGGCAGATTTAAGGCTATCAAGACAAACTTCTAAGGAGTTTGCGTGGCAGATGAGTCGCATTGTAAATACTGACCTGCACTGGTAGAATTTCAGGCCTGAGCTCCCCTTCTCCTCGTTGATCTCTTTTCAGCTACCTTTTTTTGTCACCTGATATGGGGAATAAATGATGCTTATTTGCTTTCTTACTTCTAACACTTTGAAGATAGACATGATGTGCCTGTTGTAGCAGAAACTTCAGCGTGACAAGCTGTAGGTTTTTAACTCTAGTGGCTATAAAAACTGAAAATGTGCTCTACCCAATTGACTTCTTGTTTGTGACAAGAAAATTTCTTGAGGAAGCTTTGAATTACATTTTGCTGAAACTCCTGATCCTGGAAAAACTAACCAGGAAAAGATTATCAAAAGTAATGGCGGTTTTTTGTTAGAATTGAGTCAGTTTTGATGGAATCTATACAAGCTAGTGCCATGTTTTACTCTGTTCCATAAAGAACAGGAATCTTTAGGAGAGGGGGAAGTACTCTGTGAAGCAAGTATGGTTCAAAACTACACAGTAAATAAATGAACAACCGCAAACACACTGCTGTGCAAAGATGAGTGAGCAAATGAAACCGGAGGAAACCAAAAGCAGTAAGAGAAAATTCAAATGGTGTAACTCCGTTTTACTCAGTTAGGGGGAGAATCTTAGCAGCAGTTCCTCTGTTGGGTGTGCTGCAGGCATTCAGCAAGGCCAGTTTTGGCATTCTAACCAAGAAAACTCATCGTCTTCTATTTTAAAGGTTTGAGAAGTGGCTTTCTAAGGATCTTAGCATTTCATGTAGACGTCAAAAGTGAATGCAGTTATAAACGAGGCAGAGAGTGAGGATTGGAAGGGATAGAAAGTGACTCAGCCTAGTTCTTTTCCTCAGGTATTTGACATTTAGCCCCCTGTGTGACTTAATAGGCAAGAGGTATAAAATTATTTAAAATGTTTCTTCAGGAATGTCACTAAAAGAAAGGATTTACACTTAAGCTACATCCTGACATCAAAGAAATGGACGTGGCATAGTCCCCTCCTGGATCTTTGACAGCCAAGATCATCATAAATTAAAAACTGCTAGTCTGGATTTTCTTAGGAGTCACTGAGACTTAATGCTTTCCATAGACACAGACATGCTTCCAACCAAGAAGCAGTCTTTGAATTAAATTTAGAACTTCATTTTCAAATACCTGCACTGTGCTGTATTGTATATTATTATATTATGCCAATATTAACATACCAGGGGCAAGGACTTTTTCTTCTTTCTATATTTCTTTTTTTCTTGCCCGTACTTTAATCTTTTTCCTTATTTATTTCCCCACCCTCCTGTTTGAGGAATGCTGAAGGAAGAACACTCCCCAAACACTGTCAACTTCACACAGCTGTTTGAGGAAGTAAAGTTTTTTCTCATTTTGTAACAAAGTAGTAAATATGTTTATTTTCACAGATATTGGAACTTGTGCAATAACAGCCATTCCTTTTGGGAAATCAAAAGTCCTTTTTACTTTGGAAGAGCTGGACGAGTTTGCTTTTGTGGATGAAACGGATCAACAAGCTGTCCCAGATGTAGCTCGGATTGGTCCTAGTCAAGAGAAGTGGGGTTGGATAATGTTTGAGTGTGGAATTGAAAATTTAACTATAAAAGGTAAAGCTTATATAGGCTTTGTATTATTTTGGTTTACGAAATTGCGAGCAATTCTATAGTTAAGTCTTCGAGTTTAGCAATTATTTGATTAGAAATTGTTGAATATAAGTGGCACTAAATAGTATGTGCCTGTGGTAAATCAATTACATTACATAGGTTATACAATAAAGGAACTTCTGGTAGTAAATACCCCTTATAACAATATATGAAATGATTCCATGTAAACTTATTCCATCAGTTTCTGAACTTTTCAGTGAAGGTTGAAATTGGTGCTTTCACTGGTCACTTAAATCCTGACCTTGCAATCCTGACCTTACCCACAGTAAGTGACTGCATGTGAGGCCAGGGTTTTGCTCTGGGAGGGGAAAGCTACCTTCAAAAAGCAAAAAAAACCAACCCAGTTATATGTGTATTTTCTGTCATCCAAGTTATTTTTTTCAGGGAATAGTATATAAAAACAGTTTTTATGTGAGTACTCTTAATCTATTTGGCACGAACTATCAGAAGGTGTAGTGATAAATTCTTGTATAAAATGTTAATGCTTCTTTAAGCAAAATTGTGTGTATTTCTCCTCTTCAGTGCAGATCTTTCCTATGGGGGATAAGGTAGAGATATTTGTGCACTGCAAACATTTACAGTCTCGGTGTTTTCACAGGAGGAAGACAATCTGGAGCAGTATTGTATAATACATTTGGAGTCATGGGGAAGTCAAGAGAGACAGAGAGAGGTGGATTGCTCGCATCAAACAACTCTTCAGATTCCCCCACTGGCAGTGGTTATAACACTGATGTATCTGAGGACAACCTCCCTTGTGACAGAATAAGTCCTTCTTCAGATATTAATGGAAATTCAGTGTCAGATGAGCAGGTATGTCTGTCACCTTTCACAAGATCTCCTTGGGGGAGTTAGTGGCCACCACTGGTTTATTTTTCCTTGCCTAAATGCACATGAAACAATTCTTTATGGGAAGTTAGTGCCTTTCCGTGTAATAATTTTGGAAAACAATTTCACTTTTGACTTTATGATTCCTTTTCTTTAAGGATGAAGGCGTTGAATCTGATGATCTAAAAAAAGATATACCCCTGATGCCTCCTCCCCCTGACTCTTGCAGCATGAAGTTGACAATCAAAGAAATCTGGTTTAGCTTTGCAGCCCCTACCAATGTGCGCTCTCCAGCCCATATATATTCAAGGTAAACGTTTACCTGACCTAAGAGAAAGAAAAGGGCACTTCTGCTCTGTTAAATTGCAGCTGAATTTGGAAAAATTCTGAATGGAACTTCAATAATTTTGGAAGCTTCCCCAGAAGTGAAAATTTTGGATTTTATGTTTATCACAGTAACTTTTGCTTCAGTTTTATATTGGTGTAATTCATATGGAAGTGTTGCTAGAAAACTTTTAGCTAGATATGATAAAAAGAAGAAAAGGAAGATTAAAAACCCAAGCCAAACAAAAAAAACCCTCAGTAAAAGCTTCTGGTGAGATGGAAATATATGAAGGAGAAAGGCAGGGGAGGATCTTTCTTTTGCACAATGACTTTCAAGATAAATCATTGTAACATAGTTTTTCATATGATGTATATAGAATAAGCCAAATACTTCAATCTCTCCGTAGTTTAAGATCAGTATGGAGCTATAAGTTGGAAAATACTCAGGTAGTATTCTTGCCTCAGCCCTTCATCAGCAGTCCTTTACGAGGTGTTAATAACAGTGAACATGGGATTCAGTCAGAGATGGGCATTTCAAACTATATGATTTCAGTGGGGACTACAAATGGCCAAAGGAAGGAACAGCAGTGGCAAAAGTGGATGGAATCGTGAGTGTGTGAGCGAGTGAAACAAGAATTGCCTTGGGTACTTTTGGCCAGTTTTCATTTTCTGGGCAGTTTATTACTGTGTTTATTACTTTATTGCTCTGGCGTTCAGAGCAGCACCAGAAAACCTGTAAGTACCTCGTTCTCTTTCTCTTCCTGCACAGGCAGCTGAACCTGCTGAGCACTGCAACACCTGCAGTTGGGGCTTGGCTGGTTCCCATTGACCAGGTGAAGTCATCCTTAAACAAACTGGACACGGAAGGCACGCTGCGGGTCTGTGCTGTCATGGGCTGCATCATGACTGAAGCTTTGGAGGTAGATGACCTGGACCAAACAGCCATTTCAGAGCAGGGCAATAAGGAGTATAGGTTGTTTGGGATTCTGGGTATTTTTGCTGACAGACTTGTGAACCTTTAGTTCCAGGGATGGTCACAAGAATTCAGTGCACAGCCCCAAAAAACTTTGAGAGCAAAAGATAGTCGGCTGTTGCCAGTGAGGAAGCCTCGTGCTTCTTACTCTCCAGATAAAATAAGAGTAAGAAATATGGCTGCAGTGCCAGGTATATTTAATGAAATGTTTTTGTCTGCTATTTGGTTGGCTGACACCATCTAGTGGGAAAATTTTGAGGTGATACTGGTGAGATCCTGATGTGAGGCTAGTTTTCTACTGGACTCAAAAACTTTGCAGCAGTCTCTTATTTCTACCTCCCTTCCTACCCTTTTTCCTCTTTTCTAGCATTAAACCAAATTACAAAAATGCCTGTTTTGTCTTTAACTAGGAACAGTTTCTTTGAAAATGTCAGGTAGCTTTGCATATATATTAGTCCAGAAGTAACTATAAAGCCTGCAGTTTGAATCCAGGCTTTTGTTTAATTGCTTCTTATCAATAGATAAGCATCAAGTATGATTTTTCACATAGACTATTGAAAGTAAGGTGAGTATCCGTGTGGCAAATGTTTGTTTAAAATGGGGTTAGAGCTTGTTTCATAGGTGAAATCCTGCCATTTGTGCTCACATTCTGTTTGCAAGGATGTTCCTCTGCTAAAAATTGTTTTGTTTTAATGTAGAATAAAAGTGTGCACTTCCCTCTGAGAAGCAAGTACAACAGGCTTACCAAAGTGGCTCGTTTCTTGCAAGAAAATCCTTCTTGTTTGCTGTGTAACATATTGCACCATTACCTACATCAAGCAAATTACTCCATTATTGAGGATGCCACCATGGTGAGTTGCCCTGTACAGCTGGAAATAACTTGGTCTTTTAGTGTCAGATGTAGCAATTCTACTGTTGAAAATTTGGTAACAGCTTAAGGGAAGTTAACAAACAAGAAAATATAAATCAAACTCCTATGTATCTTTAAAGTGATAAGTAGAGAGGGCTTCTCTCATTTTATTTTCCTTCACTTCTGCCATTTCTGTTGTGGCCTGTGTATATGCATAATGTTTATTAGTAAATACATGGCAAACCATAAACAAGTTTTTTAGTGGCCTTTTCTATCAGATTTCATTGCTTCTTTATCAGATGTCAGTGGCCTTTTTCTCAGATTTCATTTTTCATGGTTTTAAAATTGAATAGATCTCAAGTTTGTGAAGGCAAGTGCTTATCCAGACTCTCTCCTTGGAACTAGTTTTCATTCATATAGAAATACTGGGATAACATAGTTTAAGGAAGGGACTAGAATTGTACAAACCATAAGGCTAAAGAATCTTGGTGGTTTTAGAGTATAAAAGCCTAGATTGTAGTGGGAAATAGCTGTTTGAACAAACATTAGGCAGAAGGAGGAGTGTTTACTCCTGATTTTGTGTCATTTTCATAATCCAATTCCACAGCTGTCAGATTTAAACACTGGTTTTCAACATGACTCTGTGAGGCTCAGCCGAGAGCCCAATGATCACAAATAGCACCGTTTGTGGCAGAAATAACACTGGTTTGTGGTCAAAATAGCAAGTTGTTTTTCCTTTATGACAATTCAGTGATGTAATCAAAACAGCCCCTGTTTTTGGATTCAGGTTTATGTTGTTAAAATACTGTTTTACCAACAATGGAAAAAAACATAATCTTTTTAATTTCAGTTCGGTTTCTACAGTCAGTCTAGTGTTGTTATGAATTTTAGTCTAGTTCAGAGCCTTATAATTACTGCAGTGCTTTTATTTTTCTATTTTATAAACCTGTTTCCTGTTGTTTATTTTTGGCCCCTCAGGTTACATAGATAAATGTATTCACAATGCTCAATGAAGCTGTAATTTTTATCTCTCAGCTTTTTGCCATCTCTCTGAACTGACATGATGTGGTGCCAGCATGTTTGTCATAAGCCTCTTGAGCACCAAGATTTAAGGGAGCTTTGGCCTTTTTTCCTTCCAGTTTACTTCAAAATGCTGTGATAGAAATTTAAAATTTTTTTTGTTTTTTTTTTAAAGAGTGATGGCCTTCCTGCCTTAGTAACCTTAAAAAAAGGTCTAGTTGCCTTAGCAAGGCAGTGGATGAAGTTCATTGTGGTAACCCCAGCCTTTAAAGGAGTCAGCTTGCACAGACCAGCCCAGCCAGTGAAACTGCAGCCAAATGCCTGCCACGAGCACGAGGATGGCCTTGGATTAGACAATGGAGGGGGTCTTCAGAGTGACACCAGTGCTGATGGAGCAGAGTTTGAATTTGATGCAGGTATTCTTGTGTGCTTCTGCTTCCATAAAAGAAGTCAAAGACAAGTAGATCCTCTCAGGGCATTTGTATCTTGTTTAGTTTTAATGCTTGAATACATTATAATCTTCCTTTTTTAAACTCATCTTCATTCTGAAGCTGCTGCTAGCAATTATAATTATAGCATTACAATAATTAGTACTTTTGCAGGGGAAAACAAAACAGGAGACCTCTCTTTCGTCACACGCTTTGTCTTGTTATCTCCTGCACAAAACACATCAACCTAATTACCTGCTCCCTTGGAATTAGGATTTTGTTGCGCAGGTTCTGACCTTAGATAAGAGTTGTTTGATGGAATTCTATGGGTTCTGCCAGGCATAGCTTAAAACTTTGTGAAGACATGTTTTCTCTTCTTTATTTCCCTCCCTCATTTTTGCTCCTTAAGTGGTAAATTTCTGTTTCCATCATACACGTTGCCAATTTAAAATAAGCTGCTGATTTAGCTTTGTATTTGATATAGAGGTGACTTAAGAACTGCAGAAGGGAAGGGCATAAATAGATGCATGTTGTTGAAATCAAGTGTGTTGATTTCACTTAGTTATTTACATTAACTGAGAAAAAAATAATTTTAAAAAAATCAGGAGGAGAATCTGCTGTTAGTTAAAAGCCAGGCAACAGTTATCACCTTAAAGAGAGCAAACCCAACGATGTTTATGTGTGAAACTTGTATGTACTCATACAGTATGATGGAAATTTTTACTCCTTTCTCTGAAACGTCTGCTTTGGTTCAGCAGAAACACTTGGGTTATTAAACCAGGTGCAGTAGGCGCTGTCTGAGCTTTTCTTATTTGCCTGAACAGTGCCTAGACAACTTTGTGTAGGTGTGTGCCAGAATTTGGAAGTTCATGACTGCCTGTAAATAAATGTGCCTAATAATAGATAATCTTGGTTCCACATATGTATAAAAATGAGAAAAGGAAACCCTTTGCTCGTTTGCAGCCACTGTCAGTGAGCACACGATGCTCTTGGAAGGAACAGCCAACCGGCCCCCCCCTGCCAGTGCCTCCTCTGGGCCTGTCACTGGAGCTGAGATCATGAGGAAATTATCCAAGACTCACACTCACAGTGACTCTGTCCTGAAAATAAAGGTGAGTCTCCAGCACCACGCACCAGGGGAAGGTGGTCTGTGGCACTTCTGTTGGCTGCACGTGAGTAATTCCATGTCTAAAAGGGAACTATAACTGTAGCACGTGGAAGGTGTGATCCTGACATGAGAAAAGGGGTTCTTCATCAGTTGACTTGTATTCTGCATGTGTTCATTGTTTTCTTTGTCAATTAACTTCAGAGCCATGCTTTAAGCAGTATAAATGGGCATCACTTAAAGATATGCCTTAACCTTTATGTGTTTTCACCTATTTCTGGAAGCAGAAATGGGGATTTAACTATGATACCAAATCTAAGTATGACAAACAACTTGCAGTGCAATTACTGTGTTCCAATCCCATATCCGGACCAAATGTCCCTCCCTTTCTGCAGTTTGCACAGCACTTGATTGGTTTCTTTGCTTTCTCCCCCAAGGGCATCCATCCATATCACTCCCTGAGTTACACTAGTGGAGACACAGCCACGGACTCCCCGGTGCACGTTGGCCGCTCGGGGATGGCAGTCAAGGAGAGCCCAAGGAAAGAGAGCCTGCTCAGCTACCTGACTGGGAGCTTTCCCAGCCTGCACAACCTCTTGGAAGGGACTCCTCAAAGAAGTACAACTGCAGTTAAAAGTAGTTCTTTAACGAGAACAGGTATGGTGTAGCATAAGTAAGCTAAGGGGGGAAGGGATTTTATTTTAATGATTTTAAAAAGGTGTTATATTGTCACTGTGAGATATCATAATTAAAATCCCACCTCCTTCCTCCTTTCCTCCTAAAAGAATCATAGTTTTTATTAGCAGTTCCTAGACATTGCTGCACCGTACCATTTCCTAGAAGCAACCACCAAGTGCATCAAGTTATGAAAAGAAATCACAACTAACAAAATATATAAAATATTTTCCCTTTACTTAGCTTTAGTTTTTGAGTTTAATACATGATTACTTAAGTGAGCCTTTTGAATGAATAAAGAAATTTAGTGATCACTCTGTAATTTTTTTTTCTTGGCCTTTTAAGTAGCTCAAAAATTGGACTAAACTAAAATTGCAGTAACTTAGTTTTCATTTAATAATTTGCAGATTTTTAGGTCTTTTGAATAAATGGGTTAGAAGTTTGAAATACATACATGGGAATCTTTATCTTCTATGTTATTTTCTATGTGTGGTGTTATCTGGTTTTCTTTATATGTAAATCATAAATTTGATATTGTATTTTCTCTAAAACCTCTCTCCTTTGCTGTCAGGGACTGAAATATTGTTCAGAAAAAAAGGTATTTTGGTTTCTTAATGACTCCTTTCCTTTAATTAATGGTAGAGATGAGCAAGTGCAAAGACACTTGTAGTGCCACCTCCATTAGTGTCATAGTGCAACTTCTGTGGTAGCACCTGTAGTGCTGTTGGACACGTAATTTAGTGGAACAACCCTGGAGAATTTGGCTTCCTTTTGTAGTAAATAGGTGTTGTCAGTGAAACTGTGCTTGTGTTCCTTGTTGTTGCTGACTTGGGTGCAACAAATGCTGAAGCTCCTGACGTATGTGTGTAGGGAACACCGTGGCCACAGACATGTTATCCGAGCATCCCTTGCTGTCTGAACCGTCTTCTGTGAGTTTCTATAACTGGATGTCCAATGCTGTGGGCAACAGAGGCAGCGTAGTCCAGGAGAGTCCTGCCACCAAGTCTGGCCACAACAGTCTTCCAACAGGTATTGTTCATTGCAGCTGAATTTAAGAGGTGATTTTTGGGATGGCTGGGCCTGTGTTTACTACAGTTACTTTCAGACAGAATGTGGTGAGTAGCTTATGTTCAACAGAACTTAATCAATTCAAAATACCACTCGTGGGGCTTCTCAGCAAACCAGAAAATGAGAAACTGTGATCTAAGCAAAACTGCTGGTTTTGTTTCTGTCACACTAATTTAGCTTTTTCTTACATTTGGAACTGCAAATGTAGCTTCCAAAACCATGTGTACCTGCCAAAAGCTAAGCCATAAAATCATCTTCTGTTGCAGAGCTCCTTGGATTTTCTTGGCTATTTGTAATCTAATTTGCATAGGCCTTTTTTTTTTTTTTGGTAATTTTTGCATTAGAATCTTTGCCCTTTCTCAGTTCAATTTGGAGACTAAATGTGAACACTATTTTGAGATTAAAAATATTTTTTGAGACTAAACATTATGTTGGGTGTAATTTAGGAATAGGAATAATTAACTGGTGTAAGGGAATGAAGAAAAAATATATTCTTGGAAGTCTTATATGTATTAAAGAAACAGATGTGTAGCAACTTATTGCAGCTTATTTATTATTCTTGTAAGCCTGTTATCATTCATAATATTCAAATGTATGTGTCCTAATTTTCTCTTTCACTAACACTGCTGCTAATACTTCTTTTTCTTTTTCACTAACACTGTTTCAGCAACATCAGACTCTTTGTTTAGACTAAATGCCACTTCTGTGAGGTTACGGTCCTGGCTAGGGCTCTGATCTTCTCTGTGTGTTACATGTGTATCTGTGTAATTAATCTTGCTGAATTAATGGAGTCAGTGGTGATAGAATTTGCTGTGGTGTTAGTGTTCCATGGGTATTTATTTTTCAGGTGTGGCACCCAATCTTCCTACTATACCTTCTGCTTCAGACTTCAACACGGTGCTGTCCAGTGACCAGAACACCCTGGATGGCACCCACTCGCAGCACAGCACCAGTCAGGATGACATTGCAGGGGTGGAGGAGGGTAACCAGGGCTTTCCTGCCGTCCAGCTGGCAGATGCACAGGTAACTGGGGCTGTGCATCAGCAAGTGGTGGAGCAAGAACACAGGAATAATCCAGACACTCCGAGCTAAATCGTGGGTTTTGCTTTGTAGGTTGTTTTCAAACCCCTGCTAAGCTACACGGGAATTCAGTCTCAGGATGCAATGCCCCTGTGCTACAGAATGTACTTTGGGGAGTACCTCTCCTTCTCAGGAACTCTGGACTGCCTCAGAGCAGATATTGTGGACTCAGACACAGCCAAGGAAAGGAAAAGCAAGCGAGCCCGCAGGTGTGTGGTGAGATATGTGGAAAGATGTATGTTGGTTAAAGAGCAGAAACTGTGTTTCATGATGATTTGAAATTCCAAACGCTTCCACGGAACGAGGAGTGGCCTTTATTCTTTTAATCTTGTCTTCCTGTTAGTTTTGGGTGTTTTTTAATCTTTCTGTGGAATGGTTTGGGAATTTTAAGTATTTGAATCTCAGCTGCTTTAGAAAATTTGAGATTGGGGAAGGGAGAGCTGGTGGGAATTTGAGTGACTCTTCAATAAATCCCATAAATGATGATGTTACTTTTGGTGTAAATGCTCAGTCTTCCTCTGGTCCAATTTTGGTCAAAGGTTTAGGATATGATGGAATGATTGAATGCCAAACTAAGTTTCCCAGAACTGATGTTACTTTTGGTGTAAGTGCTCAATCTTCCCCTGGTCCAATTTTGGGCAAAGGTTTAGGATATGATGGAATGATTGCATGCCAAACTAAGTTTCACAGAACTGAAGGGTTGCTAGATTGTTAGTAGCACACAACAGGAAACTGTAAAAGTTCATTTTATTGTATTTAGAACTGTGGTAAGCAGGTGATATCCCAAGGGAAATAAAAGGCTGCATCCAGTAAATTAGATGTACCACCACGTAAAAAACATATGACTCTCATAAAAAGAAACGAAGCAGCAACTTGTACCTTTCTGTTTCCTTAGGCAAGGAGCTGTCAATCTTCCTCCTCTGGAATTCAAACCAGCCTTGATGTTGGAAACTTTCAGCATCAGCGCTGTTGTGATGGAGAAGTCCATGTGCACACCCCATAACTCCACCAACGCCCTCTCTTTCCACGACCTGAACAAGCGCTATTACAACACTTTCCACTGCAACTTCACCATCTCCTGCCAGTCCATCAGCCAGCACGTGGACATGGCTCTGGTCCGTCTCATCCACCAGTTCAGCACCATGATCGACGACATCAAAGCCACGCAGACCGACATCAAGCTCAGCAGGTACACGGCCGGCTCGGCCTCTCCCACTCCCACTTTCAAGACCCGCAAACACCGGGATTTCCGCTCCTCCGACTTCAGCCGCAGCTCCCGGGGCAGCCTCAACGGGGGCAACAGGGTGAACAACACCAAGAGCAAACGGGCAAACAACGACAACAACAAAAAGGAGTCCCGGAACAAGAACTCCTTGGGGAGGTCAGAACGAAGGACTTCGAAAGTGTCCAGGAAAGGGTCAAAGGACGTGGTGGACCACGTGACTATCCACATGGATGACTCGGACTCTATCACGGTGTCGGAACAGAGCGAGCCTTCCGCAGAGTGCTGGCAAAACATGTACAAGCTGCTCAACTTCTACTCGCTCATTTCGGATCCCACCGGCATCTTGGAAAAGTCTTCGGAAACCTTTGGGCCAACAGGTAATCCAAGTAACTAAGAGCATGTGTTCTTGCCCAGATGTGGTCTAAAGCTTGGTTTTTTTGGGACTTGCCTACCCCATCTAACTTGGGTCAGAGGGACAAGTGGTGAGGATGGGGGAGAGCTTGTAATTAATTCACTGAGATGGTGTACAGAAGAGAAGTTTACCTTTTCTCACTGATTTCATAAAGTGGATTGAGTTTGTTCTTCCCAAGGTGCTGTTTGGTTTTCAAGGGACTACTGGAAATGCTGTATATTATCATTCTGTGAAAATATGCAAGGGAGAGAATTTCTGCCTTGAGAAGGACTGACAGTAAAAAAACCAATCTGTGAACGTAGATGTGAGAGAAGGAAAGGTCAAATACTGATTTGGGTAAATTCCCACAAAGATTAAGACACTTGGGCCATAATTTCATGCAAACCTTTGGGATCTGGCATAATCATTGCTCTCTGTTTCTGATGTATTTTAGCACAGCAGAGTAGATTTGAGAGCTGACTTTGCATCATTCTTTTGGCTGGTGAATTTAGGCTGCTGTAAATATACAAGGGATGCTATAGAACTCATTAGGCATATTTTCTTTGGGCCTCTTGTAACTAAAGAATGAAAAACTGAGCAAGTGTCAAGAGGAGAGGTTTTTTAAACAGCTGCCAGTGTCATTCATGCACAGAATATCATACCCACAGTTAGAATATCTGCACAAAATGTGGATTTTTCTTACCTTGTTTCTATGATCTCCAGTGTTGAAAAGGAAAACTTGCTCATCCAAAACTGAATGATAAGAACCTCTGGCTGAGAAACGATCACAAAAGAAACAGGACAGTTGGAAAGTGCCAGGGCATTTTTCTGGTATAACAGTAAGATCAGAAAATTATGAATACTATGACTAATGACTACTACTATGACTACTATGAATATTATGACTAATAATGAAATCACATCACTCATTATTGTCCCCGTTGTGCCCAGTTGGAACGGCGTTAGGGTGGAGCGAGCGAGGCACGGGTAGCTTGCCTAACGCAACCCTTGGTTTCAAACCCAAATCGTGTGTGCCAGGGGTTTGTGGTGAGTGACCCCCTGAGCAGCTGTCGGTGCCGTAGGTGTCCGCAGCCCCACGGAGCCCTCCTGCAGGGTGGTGTTTGAGAACGAGCAGGACAACGGCAGGAAGCGCAGCCTGGTGACGGCGGAGCCGCAGCACGTGACCCTCATAGTCTTTGGCATAGGCATGGTGAACAGGACCCACCTGGAGGCAGACATCGGGGGGCTCACCATGGAGTCTGAGCTCAAGAGGATCCACGGCAGCTTCACCCTCAAGGAGAAGATGAAAGGTGGGATGAGCTGCAGTGTTCTCTGGAATTCAACTCTCAGTCAGCTTTGCGTGTTTATGTGTGTTTATGGGGGCACCATGATAATATTCAACAAGTGCTTTAAAAAACTTATTAGGGTCCTGAAGCATTTTAAAAGGATGCAAGATTTTCAGAGAATGCCATGAAAGAAATTCTGTTAGAAGACAGTCACTCCTTTAATTTTCAAAAGCTTTCTTCCTGTCCAGTTTAAATTTGCTATTACTTAATGTGACTCCTAAAAGTGTAATTTGTTTGTGCAAGCAGTAGGCACACCTGGAAGTATTTTACTGAATGAAATGCTGTTAAACACCTTTTTTTCTTCAAGATGTGCTGCATCAAAAGATGACTGAGACATGTGCCACTGCTCACATAGGAGGTGTCAATATCGTCCTGCTGGAGGGAATTACCCCAAATATCCAGTGAGTAGGAAGCTTCACAACGTCAGGTTGTTCAAGTGCAGAGCACTGAATTGTATGTTGTTTCTCTTATGCTTCTAATTGTTTTTGAGACTTACATGTTCAGACCAGACAAGTTTTTCAGGGAGTAGTTAACCTACTGGTGCTGATTATTCCCATTTAAGGTCTATGGTGTTTCTTTCATAGATGCCTTTTTGGACTCCCACAGTGCTTCATTCTTTGGGGTTTTTTTACACTTCTAATATGCTTTTTCCACCCTTTATGTAATTGTCACAGTTGAGCATGGAAGGGGCAGAGAATCCCTTCTTGTGCATGAACATCATGAATGACTTGCTCAACATCCACATTGTTTGGGGTTGGTTTTTTTTTGCCAGGTTCACAAGCTCAAAAAGGCCACGCATTATTTTACTTTGTTCCTAGCTGAATTTCTTTCTGTTTTGAGTTGCAGAACAGCAGCAGCACCACAATTCTTTGTTGCAGATCACCCTCACTCAGCTTGGGTGTTAGCTGGGTAACCCCCAGTATGTGATCTGGCTTTAGAATATCAATGTTATAGGCAAAGGGGTAAATAACATGACTTGAGTCTCTCTCTCTCCTTTGAATTCCTGGTTAGTTTGGAGGATGCTACATAGAACTTAAAACACAGAGAATTTTATAATTTCCTTAGCTCAATTGCTTCCAATAAATGTGTTTCAGAGGGATAAATAAAAGTTTTAACCAGACAGTCATGAAGGGTTTTTGGAGGTGACTGAGGCTCTTCATGTCCGTTTTGCATCATCTTCTAACTGAGCTTCCATGTAGGGAGGGTACAAAATGAAAGGGGGGAAATACTTAAAAACAACAAACCTGGACCAAACCAAACCCTTTAACTTGGTAAATTTGGAAGTAAATGTCATATTGTGGGTTACAAGTAATTAACTGACTAATTTTGCATGGATGTTTATTCTTTATTTGCTTTGTTTTTGTTTTTCTTGCTTTCTCTTCAATCTTCATCTGTAGACTGGAGGATTTTCCTACATCTCCTACAAGCACAGCCAAACAAGAGTTTCTGTATGTCATATTATTATGTTTAATAGTCTTGCAATTAACTCTGTGTCGTGTAGCTAATGGCTGCATTCCTGCTGCGTGTGATTGTGGAGGAAGGTGTTGCTTGAATACATTTTAGTTTAACATCTACTATTACCTAGATAAGCTTTTAATGTAGCCTGCTGAATGTCTGTCCAAAAAAAAGCCTTTATAAATATTAACAATCAAGGTGGAGGGGCTTAAAACTCTGCCTGTGCTTTTACTGCTAATGAAGGTGAGCCTCTTCATGTCCCCCAGATGTGTGTGTGGGTTTGGGTCTCTCTCCCAAAAGATGCAGTATCTTATTTATATTCAGTGTTGTGATGATACAGGATTAACTTGAAAATGTCTTGATAGAAGGTAGTTCTGGAAGGGCAGGTGGTGGACTGTAAAACTGCAAGGGATGGAGAGAAAATAGAGGGATTTGTGTTCCTGTTTGTCTGGTAGCAGCATTAAACCAGCAGAAGAAAGTACTGCTTTTCATGGTGCATCACTGAGCAGTTGAATTCATTGCCTTAGGATGTGCTCAGCAAGAGCATAAATGATTAAAAGGATTGGATAAATCCATGTAGGATAGGTGTGCGGGTGAGTCATGAATGATGGGATGAAGGGAAGAATCCCTTTGTTTACACCTCAAGTATCTGCTGCTGCCTGAGTTTTCAGCTGACTCAGTGTGATAGTTTCTGTGTGTTATGAGCCTCCTGCTGGCTTTTTTCCTCCCCTTTTCATAAGATTCCCCAAAAAATCTGTTGAGTGCCAGCCTTGTAGTCAGTCCTCTAGTGGGACAGAGACTTTTCACAAGTTTGTCTGGAGAGTGATTGCTCATGGAATTGATGTGAGAACATGTATATAACTTAAATGTTGATTAATGTTTTTAATAAAGTGTGCAACCAGATCTGTTACAGGCATATTACTGTAGGTAAGCAAACTGTAGGTAATTAATGTGCAGTCCTCATTCCAAATAAATGTGTAACCAGACAGTTGTTCCACATGTCATTCTGTCATGGAAGCAGGTTTTTTTGGTAGGCAAGCAACAGTGAAACTAATTTGTTACATGAAATATGGAAATACCTTAGTAGAAGAGCACAGTTAATCTTGCTGAAATATTGCTGTAATATTTTTTTAATTAAGGAAGTGCTTAAAATGGTTTGAATGTAGCAGTGTTTTGTGTTATAGATGGGGGTGGAAATGTGTTCTTGATTGGCCTCACAATGGTTGAGTTAGAATGGGAGCAGGAAGAGAGTAGGAAATCAGCAAATATCAAGAGAGAAATGATTGTGGTTTTGTATTTAAGAGGTGGATTAAAATAAGTCTGGTCTTAAGTAATGTTTCTTTGTATAATGTTTCTTCTGAAAAGAGTTGTGAATTAAGATCCTCCTTCATATTTCTGCAAATTCTTCACATATTTTGAAATTATTTCCACTTGACAGTCTACCCTAAAACATTAATCCAAGCTTTAAGTTGCTTGTGGCTCCTGTGTAGCTGTGAAAATCTGAGGATGCTCCTTGAGCTTCAGTCAGTGCTGTTGATAGGCCTGTGGTTGCATTACAGTGCAGTTTATTTCTTTATTATAAGCAGAAGGATGATGTCTTTTTTCTGTTTGCATCCCCACACCTGGGAGTAGAATTCATAGAACATTGTAGCTTTCACCATGAAACCAAGCTGTCTGGGGAACAGTTTAAATTATGATACATGAAGCATTTTAGTGATGCTCCTTAAAACAGAGTATTTGAGAAACTTGCATGGAATGCCACAGTTTTATGGAGTCTGTTTTTCAGCCATTTTAGCTGATGTGCTGCATCTTCACAACCACACACCCTTCTCTTTTTGAGGCTGTGATTCTCTGTGCTGCCTGCATAATACACTTCCATTGGGTGACCCTCCAGGAATTGACCACAGAGGAGAAACATGAATGTGTTGCCCCAATAATCTCTTTTAACAGGGGCTCAGTGAAGTCTGCTATGCCAAAATTTCACTGTGACATCCAAAACTGTCAGCTTTGTGCAGTTGTATTTTTACCTTGGGTGACCATTGTGAACCGTGTCCTCCCCAACATTAAAATAAACCTTAGGCAACATATTTTGGAATGGTTTGTTTGAATTGAGCATTGGTATTAATTCACAAATCCATTTATCACTGCCTGCTAAGTGTTTCCTCCACTGATCTGTTTGGATGCTAAAATCAGATTTCACCAAGTCTTCTTACAAAAAGGATGGTTTTGAGAGTATTCCTGAAAAGGAGTTGAAATGGAAGGCTCTTCTTTGTTTCTGTGTGTGCAGATTTGTCTGTCTTTGTGCAGCCTAGTGTGTATACACTGAAATGATCCTTCTTTATGCAAGAATAGCAGTTTAACAGGTGTTTTTGCAGTGCATGACTTGCAGTTCTCTTAAATGTAGCGTAGTTGTTTGTGGCATGTAGTGCATCCCTGTGTGTAAAGTGAAAGAAAAAAGCAATGTGTGTGTAGTCCATAAACAAAATGACTGAGGGTAACTCTTTAAAAATCAGATAACACTTAAAACTCCTGCTAGCCCAAAACCTCCTCTTCCCTTTTCCCCTCTAGAACCGTGGTGAAGTGCAGCATCGCCAAATCCCAGGCCCTGTACAGCGCCCAGAGGGGGCTGAAAACAAACAACGCCGCCGTGGTCAAGGTGGGGGCCATCAGCATCAACATCCCCCAGCACCCGGCCACGCTGCACAGCATGATGGTGCGCAGCTCCCACCAGCTCTCCAAGCAGATCTCCGACCTCATCCGCCAGCCCTCCACCGCGTGAGTGCCTCCAGAGCCTGCCGGGGACGGCTGGAGGGGGACAGCCTGGCTGCCCCTGTCCCACTCCTACAGCCGGGGTGTTCTGCTCTCTGTCTTGGCAAACAGGCCCCAGCCGACCAAGGAAGACGTCGCGACTCCTCTGCCCTCCGAGAAGACTCCGACCAGCATTAACCAGACGCCCGTGGAGACCAACGAGTTCCCACAGCTGCCAGAAGGCTTGGAGAAGAAGCCCATAGTGCTCAAGTTCAGTGCCATGATAGATGGGATAGCGATCGGGGCAGCCCTCCTGCCCTCTCTGAAGGCAGAGTATAAGATGGGAAGAATGAGGAGCCATGGAATGACAGGTAACACTTCTCCAAAACTTTGAAAACATCATTGCTTTTGGTCTGCCTTGCGTATAAGAATCCAAGTATTTCTGTTGAATTACAGCTAGAGCTTGGAATCTGTTGCTGTCAGCTTATTTTTTTAATAAGACAGGGCCATATAGAGTGTTTACATTGTGGTGGTTCTCCACAATTGCCAGAGGGAGGATGAAAGAGCAGATGCAGAGATATATATATACACACACACACACACACACACACACACATATATGTGCCTTTATAGCTTTCTCTCAAGAAGCTTCCCTCTGACTGCTAAAATCCGTTGATGATCCTTGATTAATTAAATTCTGATTCATAAGGTGACTTAAGAATGCCCTTACAGAGCCTCAGTACACCTGAGGTGGTTCATGAGACTCCCTTCTCTGTCTCATTACAGTGGAGTCTTTGTGTTCTTTAAAAATGAAGAAAACCCAGATTCATGTGGGTGGATATTTCTAGCTCTTTAGGTCTATGTGCTTCAGTAACATTTTAGATATTTTATTGTCTTTATTTTAATTCCAAAAGTGTTCTTAAGTTTAAGGATATAAGAAAGATTCTTTTGCTGGTTCATACCTTTCCCTTCCCCACATTCCTTTCACAGGTGCCCAAACCAGATTTAATTTTGAGCTTCCAAACCACAGGCTGCGCTTCACTTCCAAAGTCTCTGCCACTGACGTGTCAACCATTCCCCCTTCTGCGAGTCTCAACCTCCCTCCTGTCACCATGTCAGGGAAATACATCATGGAAGAGCACGACACTTACTCAGACCAAATCTGGAGCATAGATGAGCTACCTGCCAAGCAAGGCTACTACCTGCAGGGCAACTACCTGCGCTGTGTGGCTGAGGTGGGTGTGGAAAACATCCTTGCTCACTTGTTATTTCCATTCTCTGACACTTCTGTGTGTGCATCTTCTTCTTATTTTAATCATCTGCCTGCTCCAGAACTCTCAGGTTTACAGGTTCAATACCAATACTGAGAAATTTAAAGGAAATTTGATTTTTTTTTTAAAGCTGGTTTATTTTTTTCATGATTAGGCAGCTCCACAGAAGCTGTATATAACCTTATATATATACTCTTAGCAAATGATACAAAATTTTCTGTTCTGGTCACAAGTTCTATCTGTGTAGCAATCCTACAGTTAGTTTTCTCAGGTCAAAAATGTGATTCTGCTTAAAAGAGACCTACCTGCTGGGGAAAAGTGGGGCTTTTTTTACTAACTCTACCTCTTCAGTCAGAAAAATAGTGTAATGTGTTTGTAATTGAGACTTCTGATGTTTGCATCTTTGTTTTAATTAGGTGCTGTTCTTTGTTTAGCCCACTCATGTTATTTTCTGACTACAGAAAAATCTTTGGGTCGTTGAATGTGTTCAGCTTGTAGACCTAGAAGGAGAGTCTGCTCAGGCAAGGCAAAAGCCAAGTTTTAGGAAATGTCTGTATTTTAATTTCATTTTAAAAAATCTTAATGGCAAATTTAAACAGTCTTAGGCAGATGCCAGTTTAAGTTAGAAATACTCCTTTAGATTAGAGTGGACACATAGCAAGTCTAGCATTGAAGATACCAGTAAACTTGTTCATCTAAAGTGACTAGAATAATGTACTTTTGGAGGTTGGCTGCTGATTTCTGCTTTCTTCTGATAATGGATTTCTGCCTGGAATTAAGTAGCATCTCACATACTTCCATGGACCTTAACCAAGTCCTGCATTTTGTTGTCTAAGCTCAACTTAACTAGGAGAATAAACTTTCACATAGTAATGCATGTCCTTCATTTTTTTGACAGGTATTCATAGCAGAAAAATTGCAATACAAAACTACATAATTATCCCCTTTTTGTGTGTCAGTAACAATATAAATTGACTTGAAAAGATCTGTCTGAAAGCTCAAAATCCACTGTTTTGAAAGCTTGAGTTTTGTTCTAAAATGTTTTATTTCTGCAGGTCGGTTCCTTCGAACATAATCTCACAACTGACCTTTTAAACCACTTAGTCTTTGTGCAAAAAGTGTTCATGAAGGAAGTAAATGAAGTCATACAGAAGGTTTCAGGTAAGCAGAACACTTAAAACCAACTTTAGGTAAGATCCTTAAGCCTTGTTTGATGGCAGCATTATGTAGCTCTCAGTTTCAGGGACATCATCATTTCCACTGAGCTCTCCAAGAGCAGCAAGAGGCAGAGCTGGAGAGTGAAATATTAACAGAAGCTCTGGAAATTATTCTAGTTCTGTCATAAACAAGGCTCTTTGTTGGGAAGCAGGACCATTTGGCATTCTGGACACCAGTCTTTGTGTCTGTATCTGTGCCATGACCTTGGCTGGGTCACCTTCTGTGCTCACTTTGTTCACCTGTGTCTCATTGGAACACCTTCTGAGTGACCCTAAAAGGCCGTTTCAGATATATAGTTAAATTTTAGTGGAAAGATTCAGCAGTAGCTGGAAACATTGTGAGGAAAGAAATGCTAAAAAGTGGTAAGTAAGTGAAAGGAATGTCTCTGTGTACATCTACTTCCTTTCATATACCTGTGTGTTTGTGTATATATATATTTATGTATACATGTGTAATATAAATATACTCAGGTTTAGATGATGCGCCCTCAAGGCAACTAAAAGATGCAGTGGAGAAAATGGGAGATGTCAGATTCCCTGAAGGATAAGAAGAAACAAATTTTAAGCACCCTGATATTTGTTTCCTCCAGAATCTATTAATGTTGGGTACTAAGAAAAGGCTTAGGGGAACAATAAACCTTCAGCAGTGTCATTGTTCTATTAGAATATATTTTATAGAGGAACATACAGTGGTAAACCAGGAAACCTGTATTAGCTTTTACAACATTTCTCAGTCTCTGGAGTTTGATCTCCCCTGTGTTTTTATGTGAGGAATTTATTACCATTGCTGTTTCTCTGCTTTTCCAGACTGTAAATCTGTGTTGCAAGTAGCAGCCTGATGGTTTTTGAAATGTGGCTGTTACCTTCCACGTTGGGGGAATTCAGCAGGAACCAGCAATCCGTGGCTCTGGGTGCTCAGTGCAGAACAAGGGGGGCAGAAAATAGCTTTATCCCTCTGCCTTGGAGCTAAATAATTGACATGCCTTGAAAATACCAATCAGTGTAATTTACTACAGTGGGTTTTCTAATTATGGTTTATGTTGCACTAAAATACTGTTTGCACGTTATCCTTACATGAAAACTGAGTGACTACCAGTTATTTCAGGTGAAATTGCACAGATTGAGAGCTAATTAATGTACAGAGCAGTCCATAACAATTGCATCTTGAAGCTGAAGCCAATGTGGATTAAAAGGAGAAAATTATCCAGATACAAAATGGAGTGATAAAAATGGACTGTTGTTGTTTGGGGTTTTTTTAATCCATGATTTAATTGCCTATTCTTACCGCCAAATAACTTGTAATTACAAGAATTGGCGTGTATGGAGAGAACTAATGGCTTGGCCTTTTCCAGCAGCAAAGGCCTTCCTATAAACTAAGATGGAATATAGATCAGATCTCAAGGAGAATTAAAACCAGGATTGCTCCTCCAAGTTAGGGCCTGTGGGGTTAGGAAACTTGGGGTGAATGTGCCAGGATGAGGAATTAAACCCCAAAATAAAATAACTGCAGAATACTTTCTTCCTCTCATTGAAAAAACTGATATAATTTTAATTCTTCTATTCACACAGTTTTCATAGTATTCACTCAAGTGTTTGATTTTGATTGTCAGATAATTAGGAGATACATTGCTGCAGGGGGCAAATAATATCTTTTTGAGAACTAGTTGTTTCTCCTTACAGGCTTTGAGCCTTCCTGTGGAAAGTTTCCCAGGAGGAAGGAATGTGCCTCTTTGCCTTGATGCTTAGTAGAGAGCTATTAATTATATGCAAGAAGATGAATCTGCACTGGTGTCTTCCATTCAACCGTCATTTGTTTGTGTAAATCTTCAACTAGTCACTGCTCAAAATGAGACTTAGTTCACTTTCACCTGTTTATATCTGTTGGTTTCAAAATGTCCCCCTTGTTAAAACTGACTGTGTATTTAATGTGGACAGGAGGGGAGCAGCCAATACCTCTCTGGAATGAACACGATGGCACCACAGATGGAGACAAACCAAAAATTCTTCTTTACTCACTGAGCCTGCAGTTTAAGGTAATCTCATGATGACAAAACAGTGGTCCTAGATGCTCTGAGTGGCTTTGAGGTGTTTATCTCCAAGTTTATTGAATCAGGAATACTCTGCTTGAAGAAAAAGACCTAAAGATCTTGAGTTTGGTTCCTGTAATCTCTTTAAATACCTTCGTGGCATCACATGTGAAAAATTATTATTCTTTTGGGTTTTTTTGCTGCACAGTAAAAAGGGTTTTTTATTGGCTTTGTTGGTGGGGGTTTTTCCCTTCTTTTTATATCCCTGAACCAGGTGCTGATAACTTTGCACCTTCCTTATTCCTCAGGGAATTCAAGTGACAGCCACAACTCCCTCGATGCGCGCCGTGAGATTCGAAACTGGATTGATAGAACTTGAGCTCTCAAACAGACTGCAAACCAAAGCAATGCCTGGAAGTAGCAGCTACCTCAAACTGTTTGGGAAGTGCCAGGTGGATTTAAATCTGGCACTGGGGCAGATTGTTAAACATCAGGTGAGTGCTCAACATCTTTACATGTGGTGTTCTAAAAAAAATGCATAACCAAGCTAAGAGGTGGTTTTGCCCTGCTGTTCTTACCTGAGCTGGCTGTGGAGTGCTCAGGTGTGGGGGGCACTGGTTGTGTACATGCATAAAAGATGGAAGGAGTCAGCTACAGGGGTGCTGATTTGGGTTTTCCTCCCATATTATTAATATCTTAGAACTTATTAGCCCTCTTGAACAGTGGTGGCCTTTCTACTGAGTCAAACTCAAAATTTTTGTTGATTTTGCTTTTGGTTTTAGGGTGTTTGAATGAAATAATAAGATCAGAGAAGACCCAAATTTGGCTAGACCTATATTTTGGCCTAGTTTGTCTGTCTTAGTTTGACATTTGTACCTCTTGTATTCTTAAACCTGCTGTTACCTGCAATCACTAGTTCCATAAGGATTTTGTGATGCCTAGAAACAAATAAATACAGATCTTAGAACCTATTAATGTACTGCCACACTAGAGGATCTGGATATATAGTTATTTTAGTTAACAATTTATGATAAATAAGGAAAATAACACTGTGACCAGAATTTAATTCAAGAATACCGAATATCCTCAAAGGTGTTTTGGCTGGAGGAGAAAAAGGGGAAAGGGGACATCTTAACTTGCTGTTTTAATTTTATATTTTGTCAAATGCAGTAATTCAGTTACTTTTTTTCTCCCAACTCCCTGTCCCTGAACTCCTCCCTGCTGCAAACCTTTCCCTCATCCCATTTTTTTGGAATATTTTAAGGTATATGAAGAAGCTGGCTCAGACTTTCATCAAGTTGCCTATTTCAAGACAAGAATTGGATTAAGAAATGCTCTGCGAGAAGAAATCAGTGGCTCATCAGACAGAGAGGCTGTGCTCATTACTCTGAACAGACCAATTGTTTTTGCTCAGCCTGTGGCCTTTGACAGAGGTATTGAAGAGACAATTGCTGCAGATTTGCCCTCATACTAAAGATTTTTTTTTCTTGATTATTCAAAATTTGTATTTCATGTTAAGTCAAAATGTTAAGTAGCTGAGAAGTTTGGGAGATCTGCTCCCTGCCAACTGGTTGATAATTCCAAACGAGGTGGTTTTCAGGTGGTTTGGAGGAAGTTGCTGTTGCCAATCCCCACAAATGAATAATGCTTCAAACAGCAGCACTTTCTGTATTTTAACTTCAGTGCTGAATGATCAGATTTGTCCATCTGGTCCTTTGCAGCACGAGCCTGATCACTGCACCCTGAATGTGTGTGGCCATTGTTACACATCCACTGTCTTAAAGTAATGGGGAAGCTGTAAAAAAAATGAAAAAAACCCCCAACTTTAGTGAATGGGCATTATTTTTTTGGAATGTGTTGATTTCAATTAAGCACTTCTGGTTTCCTCCTGAAGCTGTGCTGTTTTGGCTGAACTACAAGGCTGCTTATGACAACTGGAATGAACAGAGAATGGCTTTACATAAAGATATTCACATGGCCACAAAGGAAGTAGTAGATATGCTGCCTGGAATCCAACAAACCTCTGCCCAGGCTTTTGGGACCCTCTTCCTCCAGCTGACTGTCAATGACTTGGGAATTTGCCTGCCCATCACAAACACACCTCAGGTAAGCAAAATGTTTGAAGCAACACTACTAGAAGTCTGTTAAAATACCAATTTTGCATGTGCTACGTGGTTTTTATGGCCATAAATGTAATTTTTCATGTCTTGTCATAGAAATGATGTATATAGAAGAATTAGGTTGTGTGTGTTTTGGGGTAATGCCATGGATTCTTGTTTACACCATATATGAGCTCAGCACTCAGGGAAGTCCTTAGAAATGCTCTGGATGGATTATATTTCTTGAAAGCTGCCATCACAAATTCCAAAGAATCCTTTCCTTTTCATATGATTATAAACAGAGAAACTCTAAATGCTTGGCTTTAACATCATGTTATGACTCTTTTATTTGTTCATTTAATTAAAATAAGGAAAGGGAGTGTAAATAACTATTTGAGATACATACTTATGTTTTTCAAACAGTTTTATTTAGGAACTCAGACTGGGTTAAAAAAAATATTTAAGATGCAGTCATTGACAAAAAGTATGTCATGGTAGAACAGGGAAAGTTTAATATGTTACACTGGATTTTTTATTCTTTACTGTGCAGTTAAATTTAATTCCATTTCTATATTAAAGTAATGGCTACACAATGCATTGTGCAATGTGTTAATGCAAATTGTTCTGTAAGGCAGCATTGAACTGGGAATATTTTAATGGTGAA
>JAWWTY010000123.1:4579349-4603934 GCA_035222235.1 Margarornis squamiger
ACACAATGCATTGTGCAATGTGTTAATGCAAATTGTTCTGTAAGGCAGCATTGAACTGGGAATATTTTAATGGTGAAGAATTCCAGAACAGGAATGAATCATTTTAATGGTGAAGAATTCCAGAACAGGAATGAATCATTTTAATGGTGTAGAAGGAAACAATCACAATACAAAGAACTGTGAAGGAGTAACGAGGCCAATAACCTAAAAGTCACAATGAGATAACATTTTGATTGTGACTCTTCTATTTGGCAGCTGTGGACAAAGCAGATGGCATTTTATGCTCTAATGTGTTACAAATTACAGTAAATTATGACAAATATGTTCTGTCCTGTGGACTCTTAAGCTCTGTGTAGAATAACATGTTTATGGCACATGATCAAAGGAAGTCCAGTTTTATAAAAGGGAGCATGTAGGCTTATTTTGGAGGTAAACATAATTATAGATCTTCATATCCAGACCTGGAAAATAATCAGTCAAGCTGTGTGTGTAAGATTGTATATAATTGTAGATATCAAAATAAGCACCAAAAAATCACATAGCAATGAAAGCTCCTTTTTGTCATTGTTAATCCACTCACACATGACCCTTCTGGGAGAAGAGAATCCATCCTGTGATCCGTGGTCATGGGCCACGTGGAGATACAAACAGGGGCTCAGTTTTCCAGCAGGGAAGGATAAATGGCATGTAGTCCATGTGCAGCATCCCTCTGACACTGCCCTGGGCAGTAAGTTCTCTCTGGGATCGTGTTTTCCAGTCGAACCACAGCGCAGATCTGGACACGGGCTCTGCTTTGGTCCTGACCATCGAGAGCACGTTAATCACTGCCTGCTCCTCCGAGTCCTTAGTCAGCAAAGGTCACTTTAAAAACTTCTGCATCCGCTTTGCTGACGGCTTTGAGACAAGTTGGGATGACTGGAAACCAGAAATAAGAGGAGACCTCGTCATGAATGCATGTGAGTGGGTGTGATTTCACACTGGACAGCAGCATGTCAGATACAAATCCGCTTTTGCCCTTCCCTTTCACTGTAAAAACTTCTGAACTTCCCCAAAATACTTAAAGAAAACACTTTTTTAAACCACAGCTATATGGATCTAAGATATTGTATTCCTTTATTAATAAACTTTATTGCTTTATGTCTCATTGTAATAATTTAAGTTCTGGCTGACCGATGTTGGATGTGTTGCTTTTATATAATTTTGTAAGATCCCACTAAGTTTTTAATAATTTAATATAGATTATTTTAAATTTTATATAGATGCAAAGATTTATTTCATTATAGTGAAAGTTCTAGAATTTTAATGGAATTTTAAGTGGATATAAACTCAGATGTTACCAAGTAGATTCACTTTATTAAATAAGAGAAGTCACTCAATGGGAATTCAAACTCAATCTCCTGTCCAACACCACTCATGCTTTAATTATGGAGGGCAAGAGACTGAGGGTGGGATTTGAAAGGGCTGGGCTAAAGCAACTTTTGCTGCCTCCCTAATGAGTGTGTCTGCTTTGTACCCTTCCTGCAGGTGTTGTGCCAGATGGTACCTACGAGGTATGTTCTAGGACAACAGGGCAAGCTGCAGCAGGTAATAGGCTGTTTTTAATAAACCAAGTCCTATGTAAATAAAACATTCATAAAATAGGAAGTTTAAATCCTTTAATTGTGTTTTAATGTAATTGGTGGCTTGGGGTTTTTGTTTTGTTTTGCTTAGTGTCTTGTTTTGCTGGTAAAATCCTCAGATGTTTTCATCTGCTCCACCTTTCCAAGCCGTTGTAGGATTTGAGTCCCATCAGCAGCACTGGGTTTAGGTTACCACCTGCAGGAAAACACAGTGTAGGTGTGTTTGTTCCTCGGGGGGAGAAGAATCAGCAGCACTTGCAATAACAGTAATGTTGTCCTATTGCGTCCTGTCCTGGAGACTGCTGAATATTCCAGCCCTTCTAGTACTGAGCCTTCGCACCCTCAGCTCCAATTCCACCCTCACCCTTCCCACAGAAGGCCTTTATTTTTATTTTTCCCAAACTCCCTCTATCCCCAGTCCGAGGCATTCTCCAGGGGACTCAGAAGTAGCTGGCAGTCTCTGTATGGGTCACCAGACCTGCTGCTTCTTTCTTCAGCTCTTTGCCCATCTGTTCCATCTGCAGTGCTTCCTGTCCCGTTAGTTTTACTCCTTGTCCCCCACTCTTTTGTGCTGAGGAGGAAAAAAGAAAAGCAACACATGCTCCAAGAATTAAAAAGTTACCTCAGATGGAATTGTGAGTGATGAAAACCAAGCTGAGTCCATTTGGAAAGGAAACCATTATCCTGTGTAGTTCTGCCCAAAGCACTGCCTTTGCTAATTAATACATAATCCAGTTTGAGCGATTTTTTAACAGAGGGACAACTGGTTAAACTTTTATTTTAATTGCAGAAAGTAGTAGTGCTGGAACCTGGACACTGAATGTGTTGTGGAAGATGTGTGGTATTGATGTCCACATGGATCCAAACATTGGGAAAAGGCTGAATGCTTTGGGGAACACCCTCACGACGCTGACAGGAGAGGAGGATATTGATGACATTGCTGACCTCAACTCGGTGAACATAGCTGACCTTTCCGACGAGGATGAGGTGGACACTATGTCTCCCACCATACATGCAGTAAGTGAATGGTCCAGAATAAGTGCTGCTAACTGGAAAGGGTGTGACAAAGTCTCCAGTCCAATGGAAAGGTCTTAGTCTTGACCTGAGTCCAGCGTGTTACTCCTTACAGCTCCTCCAACTCTTACTGCAGATCAAAATTGTCTCTGCGTGTGTTTTCTAACTCTGTATTCAAAGGCAAGAAATCACAGATCCTATTTCTGCTGGTGTTTTATGGGAATATGGATCTGGATTTGAACATATGGAGACACAGCACCTAACTGCAGGTGCCTGAGCTGTAAAAACTGTGGTAGGACGTGGGTTTGGAGAGTAAGTTACTAACACGACCAGATTAGAAAAAAGTCTCTTGGTACTTCTACACAACGTGCTGCTGCCTTTGCTTTTTGGTTTTCCCTAAAAATGTTCCTTACTGTGTCTCTAACACCTCTCTTGCCTGGCAGCAGTGAAAGCATCATCCCAGAGCACTAATGTTCCTGTTTGTTGTTTAGAAATCAGGTGGAGGTCCCTTGTGTGGAGATGCACGCAAGCTAACGTTTGGGCAGCGGATTGTAAATCACCTGCTGGGCTTGAGCCCCCCAAACCACCGACACTCTGTTCCTGTAGAGTATCTCTGGGGCTCAGCGAAGCGGGATTTTCTCCAGTCTAGCAGATCTCATATGAAAGCAGGCAGATCCTGCTCGTGGGGACATGTAGGTAGCAGTCACAGTGTGTCTTAACTCAATGATGGGCTTTGGATCACTGGACAAAAACCCAATCAGCTGCCTTGGGAGATGAACCTGATTCTTTTGCATGCGCTAGTCCAAATCTTGAGGTGTGAAATTCACTTTGCCAATTGTTAAATCACGCTAATGGCCAAGATTTGATGAGGGCGTTAATTAAATGTTTGGTTTTAATTAGGAGATCGTTGATCACCGACGGCAGGGAGCTTCCAGTATCCAAACTGGGGAACAGCGAGGAAGGAAATTCATGAAACGCTTGGTCGATATTAGAGAACTCAATGAGCAGGCCAAAGTTATTGATGACTTAAAGTAAGTTGTTCTTTGCTTCTTGGGCGTGGTATTTTAATCTCCTGTGCTGTAATTGTGAAAAACCCTGAAGAAAAAATTGTGTCACATGTCACAAATTTCATCTGAACTTCATTGAATTTTGTTAATGGTTTTTCACAGGGACGGTTTGATGGGCTTGGGCTTTTGTTTTTCCCTTTTTCCCTAGACAGACTGGATCTGTCTGGGATGGGAATACAGACCTTGGGAATTCCATGTTAAATAATGAAGAGGAGACATGTTTTACTGCTTATAATAAAATTGCTGTCACCATTCAGAGGGCAATTTTATCTCAACTTTGGATTTTAGGCGAAATGTTCATCCTAACACTTCTGCACCTCTGTTTGGCACTGGTCAGAAGTAACTAATGGGAAAACGGGATAATTCCCAGGGCAAGCATTGCGACAACCCTGATTTTTTGATTCCCTAAGATAACTCAACCATGCTTTATGTCCAGGAAACTAGGGGCAAGTGAGGGAACGATAAACCAAGAGATCCAGCGCTATCAGCAGCTGGAGTCGGTGGCTGTGAACGATATCCGCAGGGATGTGCGCAAAAAGCTGCGCAGGTCCAGCATGAGGGTGAGTAGGAGGGACTTACCTTGGAAATACTTTCGAACTTGTGGTGAATGTTCCTTTTCTGCATGGTGATTAAAGCCAGGAGGATGTCACTAATGGAAGAGGAAGGTTAAGAGGATCAAATTGTTCAGCGCCACCTCTACCTTTGGAAGGGCAGGGAAAGGTTTTTCCTCCCTTAATGATAGGAAAATTGGTATTTCACAGGTAGTATAATGTAAATGTGCTCTTTGCACACTCACAAGAAATAGAAAATATGCATTTGAAGGTGGCATTTACTCTTATTTTAAGAGATTTTAAAATAAGTCCTTACTGGACCGATGAATCCATTTCAGCTATTAGGGAAGAAAAAAAACCTTATTACTGGCACACCCGTGTAAAAGAATATTTTAGCTTGCCAGAGTTTTTTCTCTGTTTTCTCAGTTGTTGCATTTAAATGCTATTTCTGTTTTAGGCTGCCTCCTTGAAAGACAAGTGGGGTCTCAGCTACAAGCCCAGCTACAGCCGATCCAAGAGTATTTCGGCATCAGGAAGGCCCCCTCTGAAGAGGATGGACAGAGCAAGGTGAGCTGCTGGGAATTTGGGATCTGTGATGGCAACAGCAGCTTTGGGAGCAGAGGAAGTGTTGAATTCCAGCTCTAGGAGCCCTTGTGCTATAAAGCAGCAGCTGTATGTGTTGGAACTGGGGAGGAGAAGGTCATTTTCGAAGACAGGCATGTTCTAAAAAGAGTTTTTTCTCCATTTTTTTGAAACCTGTGAGAAGATTCCCCTTCTGCAACAACTTACGGTTTTCTACAGAATCCTCCTTTCAAGACATTCTGATGAAATCTGTATAAGGCAAATTAGCAATGTGTAATAATTCTAATTTCTACACAGTCTGCAGTCATGTGCCTTTTAAATGTTGTAATGAGAAGAAGACAGGGAGATGCTGTTTTGTGTGAGAATGACAATTTCCATTTCATCTCTTCATCTGTATAACCTGTGTTGGTTTTGTGTCATCATTTAATGGCTGCTGAGCAAAGTGTAATAGTATGATGCCTCCTAGTAAAGTATTTATTGCTGGTGCAGATGCAGCTGAAGCAGCCAAAGTTGGGAGTTAAGTCTGGAATTAAAAATGTGCTGTGTTATTAAGTTTATGTATCAAAGATTTGAAAATTGAAAAGGTGGAGACAAGTGTCAGAATTCTTTGGACTTTTTCTTATGAGAATAGAAGCTCTTTACAGAAATTTGCTTCAAACTGGAATACTTCTGTAGAAGTATTTCATGGTTTTAAGTGCTTCAATTATGATTTTATACTTTGTCCCACAAGGAAATTGTAAGTATTACCTTATATTTGTGTAGCTAAATGTTTGCATGACCCTCAAATCCTGTAGTAAAACTCAACAAGCTTGGTTTGGTTTGGTTTTTCTTACAGCTCTCGACTCGGAGACAGCGAAGACCTCCCGGATATCCGTGTAGAGGCTGCATCTCCTGGGCCGAGAGTAACCTTCAACATCCAAGATTCTGTAAGAATTCCTTTATATGCCATCTAATTATATTTCTTGTGCCAGAAATATGTGCCACATATTCATATTTCTTCTTATGACTTGTGCCAGTTGGTCACAAGTCCCTGAGATAGGAATATCCAGGCAAGCCTGAATTGCTTGAATGGCTTTGTGTGTCTCTTTATGTTAATCTGTGCCTCAAATTATGGATGCATTTTTGGAAGATAGACTTGCTTTGTGGGAAGACAGATGTAATTTTGTTTCTTAACACAGAAATTGCATCAGGATAGTTTTGGAAATAGTCAGTTTGCTGTAGCCCAGCAAGGATATCCTCCTGACTAAAATGGATTGTTGAATTGTTGATTTTCTTGGGTTTGTTGCCCTGTTTTCTCATTTTTAAAATGTTGTTTTGCATGGCTGAGTTTATTGTAATTGTTTTAATCTATGTTTTTGTTTTTTTTCATTTCTAATTAAGTTGAATCAAACAGCTTTGGGGATTGCACAACAATCCAGCTGTCCAGGGGAAGGGTATTTTCAGGTATTTCTGAGCAGACACAAGTATTCTTTGCCAGAGAACTAATTTATCTCACAGGGAGCTGCTTCTCAATATTTCATCTCTTTTGCACTCAGCTAAACAGAATGTATATCAAATTTGAAACCATTTAAATATGTCAAGTAAGCAGAAGAGCTTACTTTTCATATGAGATGAACAACAATCAAAGTGTAGGCCTAGAACTGTTTGTAAAATGGATTATTTGGATTTTGCTTGGACACTGATCAAGGCTGATGCAAAGTGACCTAAGTCTAGCCTTGAAATGTTTTTTAGGACAGGATTTTAGTGTGTGGGTCCTTTATCTGTTCCATTGTGTTCCAAGTTTGCAGCAATGAACCCCAGTACAAAATAATTGCCAGGGGGGAAGGCAGCTTCTCACACTTTTATTTCTATTGAAATTCCTATATTTAATGCAGAACAAGGTATTTTCAAATAATAGCAAGTAGTGAGTGTGCCACAATTTAATACCCTGGGAACAGACAGTGCAGTTTTTAACTGCTTTCAAAATCACCTCTAAGGAAAATAGTAAAGATTTTTTTGCCTTAAATAACCAAGCAAACTCACAACACGAAACAACAAAGGCAAAACAAAAAACCCCAAACTGAAGAGACAGTCATGTACTTTTTCTCCCTTCTAGCTCACCTCGTGCTCCCAGGAAATAAATCCTGTTTCTGAGAGAGAGGTGGAAATGGAAGCTGGAAATGTGCCTTGCACATTGACATATGTTCCCATTTAAAAGCTCCCCTACCTGTAGTTACTATGTATAAGCCCAGTTAGCTTAGGGTTTTTTGGCATAACAACATGCTATCAAACCCTTAGAGGCATCAAATGTTGAATAATACAAAAATCTGTCTTTCTGAGGTTACAAAGCCAGTTCTTCAGCAGAGCTCTAACTTCACTTGAGTAGCCCTGTAGTAACGTAGTGTAGGCAGTGCTGCTGTTCAACACCTGCAGGTACTTTCCACAGGCATTGTGAGAACTTACTGTTGGAAAGCTGCTTGTGTGGTGCTTTCTGTGAGAGACAGGAGGCTCCTTTTGGGAATTTGGCAGGGCGGTGCCGTACATTCTGGGTAGCATCCTGCATTGCCACCTCACTAACCCTCCGGGATGCATCACCCCCCACAAGTCAGGATGATTTTGGCCGTCTTCTGTTCTTTTCTGTTGAAATATTTGTACAATTTAAATGAAATGTTTCCATTCCTTCTGATCGCGTGCATTGCTAAGAGCATGATATGTCTTTAGCTGCTGGATCAATCACTAGACAATGGCAAACGTCTCCCCACCAAGCTTTCTTTGCTTCCTTTTTCATAATCACTCTGGCAATTCCTTTCCCTGCTCTCTCCCTATTATGAGGAACTTGAGAGTTTCTCATAGCACTCTTGCTGCTTTATTTCCAGATCTCTCTACTGTGTTCTCGATGGAAATCTTACCTGTGCAAACTTCATATCTTTTTGTCTTTTTACAATCAGTTTCCAGAGGAGACAGAAATGGACCTTTTGTCTGTAACTATTGATGGTCCCTCCCATTACTCATCTACTAGTGAAGGCTCTTGCTCGGTATTTGCTTCACCCAAAACTCCAGTAGTCTTCTCACCCGGCATTCCCTTCCAGCCTGAAGAAGGACGCCGGGATGACAGCTTGTCATCGAGCACTGAGGACTCGGAGAAGGAGGATGACCATGAAAGGGAGAGGACATATTTTTATAGGAAACCACCGTAAGTAACAGTCCTAAGGGAGAACGCAGACATCAAGGAAATACTTGAATATACCTTCTATACTCTCCAACTTGAAATATTGCATTTAAAGTGGTGGAGTATTGAATTGTGCCTCGAGTGTGTGTGTGGAGGGCAGGGGAGGTTCTGCTGAGCAGAGGTGACTGTGTGGGAGGGAGGAATTCTCACCTGCAAAGGAGGCAACTGCTGGAAATTTCAGGGCTTGCAACAGAACAAAAGAACTTGGGAAGTGAGTTTTTTGAGGCACCAAACAAGTTTTAGTGGGAGCAAATGACAGATGAGTCAAATACAGCATAACTTTCAGTTTTATCCAGTGGTTATACCTCCACAGAGTGCAGTAACAATGTAAATATTTAAAGATATGAAAATTACTGTATATATTTTCTTTTTTGACTGAGAACTTAAGAAAGGCATTTTAAGAAACGTCTATTGTATGTGTGCATATCTGGTATGTTAAGAAATGTGAAGTGTTGCTGCATATCAGACGAGGCCCTTCCCAAAGAAGTTTTTAAGAGGTGATGCAGTGAGTGAGGGCAGAGTGTAAGGATTCCTCCTACCAGCCGTGCAGGTAAAATGTCCTGCTCCCTTCTGATCCCATGCAGGGGCACCTCTCGCAAGAAAACCACGGGCTTTGCTGCGGTGCAGCAGCTCTTCACCGAGCGCTGGCCGACAACTCCCACCAGCAGGAGCGTGACTGGCACCACCACGGAGAGAAACATCGACTTTGAACTTGACATCAGGGTTGAAATTGATTGTGGGAAGTGTGTGCTGCACCCCACGATGCTCCAGCAAGAGCATGATGACATTAGTTTGCGAAGGTAAGGAATGTGCTGCCTTATGAGGAATGGCGTGTAAGTGCTTCATTCTGCCTTTGTTGAGTCCCTCTGATATTTCCATCATTCAAGTTATAGCCACCTGCACAATAATTAATGACTCCTAATCACTGACCCTTTTGCAAAACATAGATGTGTGCATTCGTTCTTTACCATCACATTATTTATAGTAATTATCACCTGATAGCAGCACCATAAGTTGCAGTTGTTCTGGCTGTGCATAGCATGGGAAATCCCTTTAATAACATGGCTATGTTTATTTTAGGAGCTACGACCGGAGTTCCAGAAGTTTGGATCAGGAGTCTCCTTCCAAAAAGAAGAAATTTCAGACTAATTATGCATCTACTACTCACTTACTTGCTGGCAAGAAAGTGCCATCATCTCTCCAGACAAAATCTAGTGATGTGGAAACAACAGTGTTTTATATTCCAGGGGTGGATGTAAAGGTAAAAGGAGGGTGTGACTCAGCAGGGAAGCAAAGGCAATGTTTCCTCTCAAACGCCATCAAACTCTACACTCCCTTGTTTATTTAATTGTTGTTTATAGACCTTAGACAGAAAGGGTCTCAAATGTTCTTGTATTTTGTGATTTGAAATCCTATGGATTGAAAACAGGAAAAGTCAGTCCCTGCTGCATGGAAACCCCGTGCAGGTCAGCTGAGGAATGCCATAAATGAAATGCTCTTCACTTGAAACAGCTTGGCTTTTCTAGTCTTTCGATGTGTGTCTGTTTTCCAGGATTCCAGGCTGCCTTTGGGGATGACAGTTATCCTCATGTCCTGTCCATTGCTTTTGGTCAAATTTAGGAAGAACTAAACATTTTCTACAGCTGTATTTTCCCTGATAGTATATTATGCACATAGAGGAGGTGTGAACTCTTGGAATACCTTCCTATTTTTATTTTTTAATGCAAATGTCTGTATGCCTGTGTTTAGTATTGGAGCAATTCCACCGTGCAGTAAGACAGAAAGCACCCTGTGTGCACAGGAACAAATAGCTGGTGGCACAGGATGCATGAGACAGAGCAGAGGAGCAAGCTTTAGACATTGCTCCTAAATAATTACTTTACTCTGTTTCTCTGTGTTTCATTGGGGTTTTTTTTAACAGTTTATTAACTGATCTTTTTGTTCCATACTAAATTTTTGGATCTTAGTATTTGTAGGACATGAATTGGAATGTAACGTATCTTACAATGGTATTTGTGAAAATAATGAGAGCAAATAAGTTCTGAAGGGAAGGAGTGACACCAAAAGGCTGTATGGAAATTGAGTTCTCTGTGTGAAGTAAATTGATCTTCCTTTGCTTTCCAGCTGCACTACAACTCTAAGACTCTAAAGACTGAATCGCCAAACACTTCCCGAGGATCCTCTTTGCCGAGAACCCTTTCCAAAGAGTCCAAGCTGTATGGTATGAAAGACACTGCCACATCTCCTCCTTTATCTAGCACTATCCACAGCAAGACTAACACCTTACTTCCTCCCCAACCCCCACCCATCCCATCAGGTACTTATAGCCTTACTTTCTCAATCTGTCATGGATATTTATTTCCTTGGTGTAATCTACTGCCTTTGGATCTGGCTGCATGTTACCTGAACCTCTGTATTTACCAAGTTTTAACTCTGGCTGCAGAAAGCTGATCCCAGAAGCAAGAATCCAGTTCATAAAGCTGCATTTTTAGACACTGTTTGCCAAACCAGTCTTAGTAATATTTCTGTCATAGTCACCATATCCCAGAGATGGGCTCTCACTGCCTTCTTCATGTTTTCATTTAAAAAAAAAAAAGAATGCTGGAAAGCAAACTTCTTGCAGGCCCTTAAATAACCATGAATTGGAGTAACACGGGTTCTAATACTAAAAAGTTGTGTTTAATCTCCAATGATTCCTGTCTGCAAGCAGGAGTCTGTTGTTATGTCAGATCTAGAGGTATGTAGATTGCACCTCCAGTTCCTGAGACATTCACTCTTCTCTCCTTCAGCATTTGGATATGGCACTAAATACAAAGCTGAAATTCTGTCAGCATTTGATGACCAGGCAAAATTAATAACTGAAAGTTGTGTGTGTGGCTTTTGTCTTACAAAATCACTCAAGATGCTGGGAGAGACCAGTGGAATGGGGACACCTTCCTCAATTCTCCATGCTGTTGAACCATTAGTTCTTAGTCCTTTAAGTGGCCATCCTCTTTATGATTATTAGATGCTGTGTAATGGTTTATACTACTTCTTTTCAGTTTTGTTCTCTACTTTCCTGTCTGCTTTCTAATCTTTGCCTTTGAATTTTTAGCATATCATGTCCAGCTACAGAGTCTTGCTGGTTTTATGGCTGTAAGCTCTTCACTTGGTGGGGAGTCACAGGAATTGCACTTGTGTGATATTATAAATGTCTCCCCTCATTAGGGATTGGATTGTAATTACGTTATTTCTTTAGGTGTTTTATGGAGTTTTTTTGAAACACGTTTATTGTCACTTATACTACTTTTTTTTTAATAGTACTTTTTCTCTGGAAATCATTTCTCTGGAATGGAAACCACCTTGTCTATTGTCTTTGGCTTCCAGTAAAAGCAAGATGGGACAGTGTGGTCAGAGGCACTAAACAGAAGAGTTTGCATAGAATGAAAATTCAGTGCTTGCTTTTTTTTAGCAAATAAAAGGATTTTTGGGCTCCATTTTAGTGGTTTGGGTAATTTTTATATTTTTCTTGGAGAATTTAAAATCCATCTCTCCCTTTCTGTCTATTCATTCTAATAGCTGGTACTGGTATCTTCTCTGCATGTTGATATTTTGGTGAGGTTGGAATCAATCCACAGATTTAGAAGACAGTAACCTTTTTATTAATTTATACTCTGGCTAGTCCCAAAGCTTTTAAAAATGATGGTTTAGAATCTTTTGTTATTCTTTGCATAAATGCAGTAGACTTGCCATTTACAGTTTTAATTTTTTGATGCATTTTTCTCTGTTTATTCTGACATTCTTTGCAGACTTGTGCATTTATTTTTCTTAGCTCTTCTTCAATTTCCAGTCAGCTGTGGTTACTTTGCATTGGGTATTTGGAGAAGAATCGTGTGTGTCTGCTTTCAGTGCTAATTTTTAAAAAGTGAGGTGGTGACAATGACATCAGAGTGCTTGGTCAAGAATATGAGCAATGGAATGACTGCAGTTGAGAATTACAGACTAATAGTTGTTTTTGCACAGTGAAAACTTAATGACTTAATTTTTTTCTAACCTATCTGATTTATGCCTCTTCAGATGATACAGAAAATTAGAGGAAACAGCTGATAGTTACAAAGTTTCCTCTAATGTTTATTAGTTACTGTCCAGTAGTCTTAGATTAGATTAAATTGACCTTTCAAATGTTGCAGCCAAAGGGAAAGGAAGTGGTGGAGTGAAAACTGCTAAACTCTACGCGTGGGTTGCGCTCCAGTCCCTGCCCGAGGAGATGGTGATCAGTCCCTGCTTGCTGGACTTCCTGGAGAAGGCTCTGGAAACCATTCCCATTACTCCCATTGAAAGGAATTACACAGGTGAGCTGCACATTTGTAGTCTATACTCGATGCTTTTCTTTGTATTCTGCTGCTTCTCCCTTTAAGTTCCACTTTCTAATGAGTTCTTGTGCTTGTTACAAGCTGTGAGTTCCCAGGATGAAGACATGGGGCAGTTTGATCTACAGGATCCCTTGGAAGAGTCCACAACATCATTAGTCTCATCCTCAACGTCAGCATATTCATCCTTCCCTGTGGATGTGGTGGTTTATGTACGAGTTCAGGTGAGGGTTTAACTCAGCATTCAGGATAGTATCTTCAGTCACAGCATTTAAAACTTCCAAGTTTGCTTTTTAAAAAATAAAAAATATTTTCGAGTGTCTTTTATGAGATATTCATATCTAGTGTGATGATAAAATAGGAGTTTTGACATATTTTAGTCCCTTGGAGAGCAAAGAATGAGCTCTTTTGAGAAGTCAAAGAAGTTCTAAACATTTTTTGTTATTACTTCTTCTATGAAAGTACTTTTTTTGAAAGTACCTTTCTATCCTTTGTTTATAGGTACCATTGCAAACCAAAAATAATAATTTCAGATTTTCTGAGTTTATGTGGGAAATATAGGAGTGTACAGTTATGATCTACAGGGCTTTGTCCACACTGCTAAATGTTTGATGTGTTTGGGATTTTTATCTGTGTAAGAGAGAAAAGGGAGTGATTCAGAGCACTTGAGCTTGATCTGAATGTTGCAATTTTTCCACTTTGCCCAAACAATGTTTTTTCCTGGAGTAAACTCGATTATGTTGCCAAATTGAAGAATATATTCTAACACTTTTTTTTTGGTTTTTTGCCTATGAAAATTAGGCACAACAGTCTGTAGCCTCTGTCAGCTTTTACTTGCAAACTCATTTGGCCAAGAATGTTGGTCCTGGTGAAATTAGGGAATCTATATCGACTTGGATGCAGTTACCTAACTAATTCTGAAGGCAGTCTGATTTAAAAAATCAATCCACAGCATGTTTTAAATCCAAATTTGGGATGCTTTCAGTATTTCGTATTTGTTCACCGAATGCTGTACTTCCTTTCTGTGTTTCAGCCCTCTCAAATCAAGTTCAGTTGCTTGCCAGTATCAAGAGTTGAATGTATGCTGAAGTTGCCTTCCCTGGATCTTGTTTTCTCTTCAAACCGAGGAGAACTGGAAACTTTAGGCACAACATACCCCTCAGAAAGCGTGTCCGTCGGTGGCAGTGCCTCACAGGGCGGCTCCAAGAATTCAGTCAGTAAATCTGGAGCACCAGGTAACGTGTGTGTGAATGTTGGTTCTGTACTGTGCCTCACATCAGCACCTACAATATTTAAGCTACGTTGCTGCTAAATGGCATAATTTGAAGTGTTTAATGTCGCTGTTACAATTAAGTATTCTTTCACGTTTGAAAATGCTTTCAAAAAATCTGATTTTTGCCCCCCAAAACATTGACTTCAGGCTCATCCCCTGGCCTGGGCAGCCCTCTGGGCAGGACACGGCACAGCAGCAGTCAGTCAGACCTGACCACTTCCAGCAGCAGCTCTTCAGGCCTGAGCTTCACTGCCTGCATGTCCGACTTCTCCCTTTACGTGTTCCATCCCTACGGAGCAGGGAAACAAAAATCCGCCGTCACTGTGCTCACCCCCGGGTCAGGAGCCTTGGGTACGTGCCACCTTTCTGTTTGCCTCGAGTCTGGAATGGCTTCCTGAACTGGGGACTGGAAGAGCTCACAGGAGGTTAAATGTCTTCCTTTCCTGCTGGTAGGCAATGTGGACGAGGAGCCCACCTCGGTCACGGGCCGCAAGGATTCTTTGAGCATTAACCTGGAGTTCGTCAAAGTCAGCCTGTCACGAATACGGCGCTCGGGGGGGTCCTCCTTCTTTGAGAGCCAGTCTGCCAGCAAAGCTACCAGCAAGATAGACACCACACTGATAAACATATCTGGTAAATGCTTCTTCCATTTTAATCTCTCCACCTAATTAGAGAACTTTACTCTCTGCAGTTTTTGTAGCTGGTATTGAGAGCCATCAACTTGCAGTGCGAAGTAAAAGTTTTGCCCTTTATGGCTGACGTAGGGATTGGGAATTAAATTTAATGGTGCTTGGAGTATCTGCTTGCCAGGTGTGCCTTTTTAGCCTCCTGAGTCATTTCATGTAACTAACTGGACTGGCTCAAACACATGGCTGACATAGCAGTCCATGTGACCCTTGCTACCTGGTGCCTGTGAAACTGCAGTGAGAGCTGGACTCATGAATGCTCAAGGAACGCTGAAGTAAAAGTGGGGCTTAAAGTTTTATTTATTTGTTTTCTGCCCCTGCATGTGAGATCCTGACTTACTGGGCAAACAGTAGAATGGTTGTGATTAATCTGCCACTGAAGCTCTCACATGAGGAGCGGGAGGCACATCCGACACAAGGAGGACTCAGCATCATTTATATTCTTAGGTTCCATCTTGCATTTATGAAATGTATTTGTATCCAATACTGGATTTGGAGAAATGGCACCACCTCAGGCAGACTGTATTTTCATGACAGCAGAGACAATACTGCTGGGTGAAGAACAATTTGACTATATTGAATGCCTTTTAATTACATTTGTTTATGAAAACCTATTACTCTGGAGAATTTCCAGTTGTGTGTATATGCTTTTGCTTTTTCAGCTGTCTGTGATATCGGATCTGCTTCTTTCAAATACGACATGCGCCGCCTCAGTGAGATTCTGGCCTTTCCCAGGGCTTGGTACAGGAGAAGCATTGCTAGAAGGCTTTTCCTTGGGGATCAAACAATAAATCTGCCAGGTAAGAGGCTGCTTCTTACCACAGAAACCCTTTCTGTGCACTGGGTTACGGCAGGAATTTTATAAGCATTTTTTGCACTTGTGACTAGATATAAATGAATTATAATTTACTCCATGCACAGTCACTCAAAGAAGTTTAATAGAAAATCCTAGAAGGGAGAAGTTTAAAATTTATAAAGCAGATGATTGAATAATTTAAAGAGCATATTCCAAGGCTGAGTTGGATGGGGCCCTGAGCAAACTGATCTAGTGGATGGCAACCCTGCCTATGGCAGGGTTGGAAGTAGACAATATTTAATGTCCTTTCCAACCTAAACCATTCTATGATATAGTAACGAAGACAATAGAAAACCTTGAGTTACATTAAATTAAATACATTTTAACACTCTCCAAATACTTCTTATTATACAAGAGGTTAATCAAAAATTAAATAGCTGTTCGGTGTGTCATGTGCTGCTTTTCCTCTAGTAGCATCTGGTCCTGGAACACCAGATTCCATCGAAGGAGTAAGCCAGCACCTTTCTCCTGAATCCTCACGGAAAGCCTACTGCAGGACATGGGAGCAGCCCTGCCAGTCTGCCTCCTTTACTCACATGGCACAGTCCCCTAATGTTTTCAGTGAACACAGTGCAAGCAGCAGTATGTCCCCTGGGACAGCATCTCACAGCCTGAAGTCTCCTGCTGTTACAAGATCCAGGAGCGTGTCTGACTCTTCAGTGCCTCAGAGAGGTGAGAAAATGAATTCTTTAGGTTTTTTTGAAGTATTTGCACCAGCTGGGTGAAAAGAAGTAGGTCATTGCTGCTTTGTAGAAGCAACCATAAAATATTCTTTTCCTCAGTGCTTGGTAGTGGAGAGTCAATGGGTTGGAGAAAGGAAAATGCCTGAAATGAATGAATTGAAGTGTAATTTGTTAGCATGTTTTCTATAAAATTACATTATCTGTATGTGTACGGTGAGTCAATATCTCTGACACCTAAAACAACTCATATTGCCAATCCTCTAGTTCTCACTTATCTTCACTCACAGTTTTGCTGTGCTCTTTAAACACAGTGTTTGTCGGTCCTTTTGTAATATTTACCATGGATATATTCTGGCAGTTTTTCCTAGCATGTGCAATAATTTAAATTTTTGTCTGCTTTTTTTTGTTCAGATACTCTCTCAAAAACATCAACTCCATTTAATAAGTCAAATAAAGCTGGAAGCCAGCAAGGAACACCATGGGAAACACTGGTTGTGTTTGCTATGAACTTAAAACAATTAAATGTTCAAATGAATATGAGCAACGTAATGGGCAATACTACGTAAGTATAAAACAAGATGGAGAATGTTTTAACAGATGGGGTTGTTTTGGGGGCAAAAGAACATTTTCCCCACAGACTGTTAAAGCTAAAAGTCAACAGGCTGTTAAAATCCTAACTTTTTCAGTTTGCAACTGTGAATCCCCTCATGAATACTGTAGATGCTTAATCCTGAGTCACATATGCCTAAACCACATTATTTATTGCTTTCCAGTAAAATATTCAGTTTCTCTTTTGACTGCCTGGAAAACTGCTGTCTGTTTTCTCCTCTGCTCTAGGTGGACCACCAGTGGTTTGAAAAGTCAGGGCCGTCTGTCTGTGGGAAGCAGCAGAGATCGGGAAATTAGCATGTCCGTGGGCTTGGGAAGATCCCAGCTGGACTCCAGAGGGGGAGTGGTTGGAGGTACCATAGATGTTAATACCCTGGAGATGGTGGGTAAGTTGGAAAGCTGCATGGTCTGGTCAATAAATGTGAAAATCCAAAGAAAATACACAGAACCTCACTTTGTGAACCTGCTAGTATGGAAAAACTATGGATTCTTACTTGTGTGTTCTGACTGTGAAACACGAATTGAAGGGTTAACCTTCTGATTGGGGCTGAGTCTGTCTCAGGGTTGCTCTAAAATTACTCTGTCTAGTTGAGTGGGCAGATGGCAGCTGAAGGATTTGACAGCATTTCAGCTCCTCCTCGACCTTCACAAATGGCTGTGGCCAGGGAAATGGGAAAATGGCTTTGGGAAGAGGTGGCTGTTCTGGTGCTACACCAGAGTCATGACCTGCCTGTGCATCTGGAAAAAAAACAAGTGCTCTCTCAGTGCCTTCTGTATCCTGTGGGTGGCATGAGGGTGTTATCCCTGCAAAAAGTGACTTTCTTACCTCTAATACTGTGTTTCTATATTGCTTTGGTTCTATTTCAGCTCATATTTCAGAGCATCCAAACCAACAGCCCAATCACAAAATTCAAATTACCATGGGTTCTACTGAAGCACGTGTGGACTACATGGGGTCCAGTATCCTAATGGGAATCTTCAGCAATGCTGATCTTAAACTACAGGATGAGTGGAAAATTAATCTGTATAATGCTTTGGATTCGAGCATGACTGATAAAAGGTAACAACGTTTCCTGTGTTTAAAATGCATAATGTTTGATAAGGTCAAATGTCTTCTGTCCAGTTCATTTTTGGGGTTGAGTTTTTTTAATTGTCAGTAGAAAATAGATTAGCTGCTAACATTCTTGTTATTTTTAACATCTAGTGAGATATTTGTCCATGGGGACTTGAAATGGGATATCTTCCAAGTGATGATTTCAAGATCAACAACACCAGACCTAATAAAAATAGGGATGAAACTCCAGGAGTTCTTTACTCAGCAGTTTGACACGAGCAAGCGAGCTCTGTCCACCTGGGGACCTGTTCCTTATCTCCCTCCCAAGACAATGGCCAACAACTTGGAGAGAAGCTCCCACGAGCAATGTAAGTGGGACAAAACACATTACTGTTCCCAGTTAGAATGTTTTAATTGTAAAAATTGCTCTGAGCAACAGTGTTAGTGAAACAGATAAGAAAATAACACTCATAATTCCAATTTTACTAAAGATATAAGTATGGCAGTGATCTTTTCTGTATCTTTCCTAAAGTTTGCTGTTCACGTTTACTTTCCAGTGCTGGATGCAGCCCACCATCGCCACTGGCCAGGAGTTCTGAAAGTGGTATCTGGGTGCCACATATCCTTATTTCAGATGCCACTGCCAGAAGATGGAATGCAGTTTGGAGGATCCATGAGCCTGCATGGAAACCACATGACGCTGGCTTGTTTCCATGGGCCCAATTTCCGCTCAAAATCGTGGGCCTTATTTCACCTTGAAGAACCAAATATTGCATTTTGGACAGAAGCCCAGAAAGTTTTGGAAGATGGTAATTTAAGCCTTCTCCTCACTTCTCTAAATTACTTTTAAATGAGTTTTTAAAATTCATTGATACATAAGAAATCAAAGAAAAATTTATTTTCTTTAAGTCTGAATCAAGATTATTTCCCAAAAATATAACACTTACATAAAAATTATCTGTTTTCTCTCCATCTTTACCACAATTTGCTTTATCTGTGGAATAATGCAGAGTACCTTTCCAAATATATTGGATATGTCCCTGATAACATGCCTACAAAGTGGATTGTCTGCCATATTAATTGCTTATGCTTTCTCTCTATGATGAATTTTGATGGTCTTATTGCTTGTATTTGTCTTAATACTGAGAAATTTTACTGTCTGTAGCTACTGAGCATTTAATTTTTCAGTTGTGTGCGAGCTTTATACTGGGTTTTGTTCTACTGGCATACTAATTATTCATGTTAAATACCTGTACAAGGAGAGGGAGAGAAAATCTCACAACTCACTAAGCTGGTTTTCCTTTCTTTCCTCTTTCACCCCATGCTTCCCACACCTTCCATCCAGGTACTAGTGAACACTCCACATACATTGTGCAAACCCTGGACTTCCATTTGGGCCACAACACCATGGTCACCAAACCCTGTGGAGCCCTCGAGAGCCCCATGGCCACAATCACAAAGATAACGCGGCGGCGCCACGAGAACCCACCCCACGGAGTGGCCAGTGTGAAAGAGTGGTTCAATTACGTCACAGCCACGAGGAATGAAGGTTGGAGTCATGTTCATTGAGTCTAGAGATTGAGCTGCTGCCTGATGTTTCTGGTTAAAAGCTGTTAAGCTTCAAGTGAACCACAGGGAGAATGGAGGTTGTTTCTTCTGCAGGACCTTACGGTGAACTGTGGAATGAAGCACAGGAATATGCTGCACAGCTGGAAATTCCTCTCACTATATGCAAATAAAGGGTTGTTTCACATTCAGGATATATTTCACTGTGTATGAAGGATTTATGGATTAAGTTGAAGTAGAAACATATTTTAGCTTCCCATCACCACTTAGGACTAACACTTAAATTACCACCTGTCTAATGTTTTTCTACCTTCAGCATTTCTAGGACTTAAAACATTTTGAATCATATCTTTAAATCATTGTTAATTGGAAAATAAAACTTTCAAGCTATTAAAATAAATCTTAAAATACAGCTGTTGCTATTTCATTCACAAACTGTAGAATCAGTAAATGACATTAATAGAATGTCAGTGAAATATCTGACATATAGTGAGAAATGAGCAGATGATAGTTTCTTGAAGAAATGTTTTTAAATGATTGATATGCTATACCAATATTTATTCCTTTAGAAAAACACAGCAGGAGCTAGCGGTTGAAGTTCACAAATAGAGGGGACTGGCTATTAGATGTTTTTGTGTAGCCCTGTGAATGATTAAAGTCTATAACTAACAACAGCATTTGGTTGTTTGACCACTTCTAGCCTTGCTTTTGGGAGCAGGATAAAAGATACCGTCTTAATAATCATAGTTTTACAAGTGACCTTTCTTAACGTTTTTGCCTTGTCACAATTGAACATTTCCCATTGTCCCTGTAGAGCTGAACCTGCTTCGGAATGTTGATGCCAACAACCCAGAGAGCAGCACAACAGTGAAAAGCTCCAGCTTGCTCAGTGGCTTCCGAGGCGGCTCCAGTTACAACCATGAAACTGAAACCATCTTTGCTCTGCCAAGGATGCAGCTGGATTTTAAATCTATTCATGTTCAAGAGCCCCAAGAGCCGTCACTACAAGGTGCAGTAAACAGAATTTAGTTTGCTTGGTCTAAGCCTATTTCTTACTAATGAGGAGTTAAATACAAAGGTGTACCGTGATAGTAAGAGAAGAGGGTTTAAGCTGAGAATTACTGTAAATCTGCAAGAAAGGATAAAATGTCACATAGAGGGCAATTTCATTTTATGTTTCTACATAAAATGTAGAAGGCATTCTGTTGAGAGAGTGAAGATCTAGTCCAGAGTCTGGTCACTATAGAAAAAACTTAGAGAATTAATATGAACATTTCAGCTAGATTGGCTGTTTTTAGGGGGTTTGTTTTCTTATATTTATTAAAATGTTAGAGAAGAGGGCCATTCTGAAAAAGACAACATGAGGTAGCCTACATTTCACGCTGTTGTTTTCAAATGGGTATCTTCAGACTTCAAATCTTCGAATAATTTGTATTCAAATTCTGTTTATTTTTACATATACTGTATGTGTCTGTAAGTGTATTAAAGCTATTGTTATCTGACTGCAGATACAAGTGTTAAACCAAAGGTGGAATGCAGTGTGGTAACTGAATTTACAGACCACATCTGTGTAACTATGGATGCTGAATTGATCATGTTTCTGCATGACCTGGTGTCTGCTTACCTAAAAGAAAAAGAAAAAGGTGAGTGGTTGTTTATGGGGTAGCACTTGTCTTGACAATCTGCAGTTGTCAGGTTATCTGACAGTAAATATACTCTAAATCGTAACCTTGCTCCTACTTTGACACCTGGTGTTCAATTACCTTTTCGTAAGATAGGATAGGCAAATGAAAACTGTGTTAGGAAGTTTTATTACTTTTGTTGCAATCCTTTCACCAATGGTGTCCTTTCAAGACATGCATTTTTCTGACCTCAGAATGCTTCTCACTTGCAGCATTCAAATTTGGCACGTTCATTCTTAAATAATGTGGTCTTTGCCAGAAATTCTGTAAAACTAGAACACCAGGTGGTTCTCTGTTTTATTTAAATGATGTACAAAGAGAATTCAGCTGAGTGTGGGGCTTTTCCTCTCTGCGCTTTGCAGCAATTTTTCCTCCTCGCATTCTGGCTGCTCGGCCAGGGCAGAAGAACTCAGTTGGTGTTCTCGAGGACAGCTCCACCGACAAAGAGGCAGAGGAAAGCATTACTTACACTACAGTGGACTGGAGAGAATTCATGTGCAATACCTGGCATTTGGAACCCACGCTCAGGTAACAAGCAGTTTTGTCTGCAATCTCTTGGGCTATGCATCAACTTCTAGATTAGACTTTATGTAGATTAAGGATATTGTTGGAGGCTCTTCAAAATTAGGATATAGTAAACTTGAACTCATTAATTTCACTGTGCCCATTCACTTTCAGCCATGCAGTTTTTCATCTTGCATTTTTCTATTTTTAGCATTCCTGTTTTAGTTTTTAAACACCTCAAAATAAAAAAAAATAAAAAAGGCACAATATACTGCTTGTTATATGGCAGTTTAAAAATTAGCACTGAAACTGACTTTTCTCTATGTGGGTTTTGGTTTTTTTTAACCTCTGCTGACACTGCTGGAGCACCTGAGTGTTCCTTCACATATAAAAACAACGCATCAGTCCAGGCCAAACTAATCCTGACAGTTGGCATTTTGTGTTAGCAGTAATAATAAATCAATTTAAACGTGATCTGGAGGAAGCTCAGTCAGGTTTTTCACCTCCTTGAACATCCTCTTCCTTCGAGAGGATGTGTTCCATTGATCAATTTGAGCTTATCTGCATAAATCAAGTTTGAAACAATGCCTGTTGGACTTAAGTTGGTCATAAGCAACAGTGGGAAAAATTGATTTTTGTTTATACAAATGCCTTTTGCTGTATTTATATATTTGAGATTGAGTCCTCTGTTTATTTGGGTTTTTTTAGATTAATATCCTGGACTGGGAGAAAAATTGATCCCGTTGGTGTTGACTACATCCTCCAAAAGCTGGGCTTTCACCATGCAAGGACTACTATCCCTAAGTGGCTGCAGCGTGGTGTCATGGATCCTTTGGACAAAGTGCTCTCAGTCCTTATAAAGAAACTTGGTACTGCACTACAGGACGAAAAGGAAAAGAAAGGAAAAGACAAAGAAGAATATTAAAAATACAATGTGACAACCGTAACTCCGTTTGAGTTTATCAAAGTGTTTTATTGTATTTTAAGAACTTAAATATGGTTTAAAGAGAAACCTAACAGCTTTTTGCTACTCTATTTAAAACTTACATTGTGAGTAACTGTTTACCGTGGTACTTGATACCATTCTGTATTTGAAGTTATTGCATGATGATGATGATGATGATGATGACCAATGTACAGTCTGTGAAGGAATAGCTGGAACACTGTAAATCTGCTCCTCAGAGTCCGTTTTATTATGTGCAATATGATCCTGCATCTTTACAATACTTGCAGATTAACTGTGAATTTTCTTAAAAGTTTTATTTGCCATAACACAAACCCCTTGTTGATGTGACCAGTAATTGATTTGTCAATGTAGACTGGTGTAAATTATATATATATATATATAACTTATGAAACTGTGATTGCCTTAGTGCTAAAAATCATGAAGTTTATTACACTTGTAATAAAATTTAACTACTGTACAGGGCTTTATTTTATTTATAATCAAGGAAGGTGAACGACGAGAAGAAGAAAGTGTTTTAAGTGTAACTTTTCACAGGGTGTGATTTAAGTGAAGTAAATCCCAGAGACCAGGAGCTTGCCTGGAAAGCAGCCAGAAGTGTGGTCCTGGTAAAAAAATACGGATTTGTTACCCCACGTGCCACAAACCAATCATTATTACACACTCGAGAGAGACATTATTTATTCCAGAGTTGCACAAGCCTGGGTGCTCTCAGGGGTATTCCACAAATCCATCTTGCCAGCTATCACAACTTTTTACTATTTTTATGCTCTAGCAAACAAAGGAATTAGTGTTCATTGGCTGCAAGCTACATCGTTCTCTTATTAATTACTATTTTGTCTTATATTGGTTAATTATTCTCTTGCTTCCCATGCTCATTAGTCCACATGCTCAGTCTTTCTCTTCTCTTGAGTTTGTGCGTTTTTGGCCATGATCTCCACCTGCTGGAGTTACTTCTTACCCAGCTGGGGCACATTTCACTACAATCGCCCATAAATTCTGCAGTCTTTGTTATATCCTTCTCCCCAAGCTTTGTTAACCTCCCCCTGGGTCTGAGATCACCGAAGCACCTCAAAGCCCTAAGCCTTAACAAGGCAACTCTACCGACAAGTCCTCTGTTAGTCTAACACCCAGACACCACCTGGCAGCGAACAACACACCCTGCTTCACCAATTAAGTGCCCCTTTGTTAAGGAAATGTTACGAATCTCACCTCACGAAATGGCGGCGGGGCCGGCCCTCACGAAATGGCGGCGGGGCCGGCCCTCACGAAATGGCGGCGGGCATTAAGGGCGGTGAGAGGTGCCCTGAAGGCTGTGAGGGCTCCCATGTCTTATCCTTATCCCTTATCACACAGTCCCTGGGAGATGCTGTGAGTGCTTCTGTGAGGGCTCCGGGCACAGCGCCTGAGGGCGGTGAGTGCATTTCTGAGGGCTTCGAGGACACAGTCACTGAGGGCCGTGAGGGGAGGTGTGAGGGCTTCGAGAACACAGCACATGATGGCCGTGAAGAGATGTGGTGAGGGTTCTGGGCACAGAGTCCCTGAGGGCTGTGAGTGCTTCTGTGAGGGCTCCGGGCACAGCACCCGAGGGCGGTGAGTACTTTGAGAACAGTCCCTGAGGGCCGTGAGGGGTGTCCTGAGGGCAGTGAGGGGAGCTGTGAGGGCTCCGGGCACACGGTCCCTGAGGGTGGTGAGAGGTGCTGAGAGTGCTTCGAGAACACAGTCACTGAGGGTGTCTTCTGTGAGGGCTCCGGGCACAGCACCTGAGGGCAGTGAGAGCTCCGGGCATACAGTCCCTGAGAGTGGTGAGGGGAGCTGTGAGGGCTCCGGGCACACAGTCCCCGAGGGCCGTGAGAGGTGCCATGAGATCTCCAGGCACACAGTCACTGAGGGCGGTGAGGGGAGCTGTGAGGGCTCCAGGCACACAGTCACTGAGGGCGGTGAGGGGAGCTGTGAGAGCTTCGAGAACACAGTCGCTGAGGGCAGTGAGAGGTGCTGAGAGTGCTTCGAGAACATAGTCACTGAGGGCAGTGAGAGGTGTGGTGAGAGATCCGGGCACAGAGTCCCTGAGGGCTGTGAGGGGAGCTGTGACGGCTTCTGTGAGGGCTCTGGGCACAGCACCTGAGGGTGGTGAGTGCTTCGAGAACAGTCCCTGAGGGCCGTGAGGGGTGTCCTGAGGGCAGTGAGGGGAGCTGTGAGGGCTCCGGGCACACAGTGCTGTGAGGGGTGCTGAGAGTGCTTCTGTTGCCCGAAACACAGAAACACAAACCAACAGAGTGTCAGTTTATGCGGTGCTTTATTCGGGGCCCGGGAACCTG
>JAWWTY010000123.1:4604034-4694962 GCA_035222235.1 Margarornis squamiger
AAACCCCACGACTGTTTCAAATTACCCCTCCTCGGGCCTAGTTGAACAACTTAGACCTTAGCATAACTACTTCTACATTGGTATATTTGCAACAATTCGAGAACACAGTCACTGAGGGCGAGTCTTCTGTGAGGGCTCCGGGCACACAGCACGTGAGCGCGGAGAGTGCTTTTGTGAGAGCTTCGAGAACACAGCACCTGGGGGCGGTGAGAGGTGCCGTGAGGATGGTGCTTTTGTGAGGGCTCTGGGCACACAGTCCCTGAGGGTTATGAGGGCTCCAGGCACACACAGCACCTGAGGGCGGTGAGGGGAGCTGTGAGGGCTCCGGGCACACACAGCACCTGAGGGCGGTGAGGGGAGCTGTGAGGGCTCCGGGCACACACAGCACCTGAGGGCGGTGAGGGGAGCTGTGAGGGCTCCGGGCACACAACACCCGAGGGTTTCTGGGCCGTCCGAACCCGCCCTCAGCGCGGCAGGGCCCGCCCAGCCCACACGTGGACCCTCGTTCGGCCTCAGGCCTTGCCGCCAGCCGCAGGCGTTTGGGACCCATCCCCGGCCGGGCGGGCCCAGCTGAGGGTGTTCTCCGAGTAAATGCGAGGGTATAAACCCTTCAACTCCACCACCGGCTCGTCCTGGAAACGTGAGAGGGGTCTGCTTTGTTGCTTTCCTGGTTTGCCTCACTCCTTTAAGAGCCAGGTTTGTCGTGTCCTTCGAGCTGGTTGCGTGAAGGGAGGGTGGTTGACTGAAGGGAGAAGGGGCTTCAGACCTGGTGGTGCTGGCTGGGAAGGGAGGGATTGGAAGGACATCGGGTCTGGGAAAAAGGGGTTGGAAGGACACTGGGGCTGGGGAGGACAGCGGGGTCCGGGAAGAAAGGGGCTGGAAGAAGGACAGCGGGGTCCGGGAAGAAAAGGGCTGGAAGGACGCGAGGACTGGGAAGAAAGGGGCTGTGGAAGAAGGACAGCGGGGTCTGGGAAGAAAGGGGCTGGAAGAAGGATAGCTGGGTCTGGGAAGAAAGGGGGTGGAAGGACAGCGGGGTCTGGGAGAAAAAAGGGTTGGAAGGACACCGGGGCTGGGAAGAAAGGAAGGCTGGAAGAACATCGGGCTTGGGAAGAAAGGGGCTGGAAGAACACTGGGTCTGGGTTCTCTTGCCCCAGCCTGTGTGGGAGGCAGAGGGCGAATTGCTTGTGGTGCTCTTGTAAAACAGCTCAACTGCGAAAGTTGCAGTTTGTGGAGTGTCTTCACCACTCGCAGCTTTGCTGTTGAACTTCCTTAGGCTGGTAGAAAATGGCGAGGTGGTTTCAGGGTGCTGGTATGGCCCCCTTGGACCCCACACCGAAGAGGATTCTGCTGCCTGAGGCTTCCAGGCAGCCAGTTTGGAAGAAACTCTCTGAGCCCATGACTGAAGGGCTGAATCCTCCGCCTTCTGAGAGGTGCAGGCAACCAGAGGTGATGAAAAATCCAGGTATAGTTTTTTATACACAGGGATTAGCTGCTAATGCTGTTGAAAGTAACTTTGCAACCCTCTGCTTTTTTTTCTTACCGCTGTGTTTTCTTTAATGACTTCTTTAGCATCTCCTACTAGTTCCTTCTCCTTCTCTGTGTGCTGGAAGTTTTGCTAGCGATTTGTGCAAGCTGTGTTCTGTTGCATGAATTTTAGTAGATAGAATCGAGAAGGGGTTTAACTGCAGTTTCCAGATGTCCCAGAATGTATTTTGAATTCCATCACTTTGAATAGTTTATTGAGGTAAAGGCACCTCTTTATGAGACTTGAAAATAAGGATTTATTTGAGTTCTTCTTGACTGGGAGATAGTTGTGCCTGAGTTTATTCACATCCCCGAAGCTGGTGATTTTATCCATCTAGTGGCTGCTGAGACTTTTATAGTGTCTTAGAACAGGGAGTTCCACTGCTACATAGTTTTGTGTGAAAATCCACAGGCTCTACTGTTTTGAATCTGCCATTAGCAACTTCGATTGGATCGCTGGTTTACAAGAGAGGGAAGGGGGATCTATGTTGTTCTTACTTGCACCACCTATCTGTGTTCAGAGGTCGCTGGATTTACTACTCAAAAGCTTTGATGCTTTTAAAAGAGGAAGTGTGCACCATTCCTGAATTGCTAGTGTTGTTAATGTAGGATTCAGTACAAAGCAATAGTGCTCTACAATACATCTTTTTGCTTCTTGTTCTTCTAAGGGGCATCTGAAAAGTATTTGGTAAACAGATTTAAACTGTCAGAGTGTGTTCTGTTCCCTTCTTATTTTTTGTTTAAGAACCTTTTTTTTTTTTTAAGGGGCACACACAGCCCCGTTGTCAGAACTTCCTTCACAGAAACATCTAGAAGAGTTGATTGACAAGTATAAACAGGGAGCAATAAACTCAGTATCTGCCTTGCATCTCTTTGCCCAAATGCATCACATGCAACTGGAATTGAAAGAAACTGCTGTGGCAGGTAAATACTTCTTTTCCTAAATAAAGTAGTATTTGCTCATCCTGGAGATTATCTGAATTTCTGCAGTTAGTATTGATGGCCATAATACAGATGAATTTATTTTTTTACTGTTGGTTGCACTACCCTCCATACATGTTGCTTTTTGGCTGCCCTTTTATTGTCTATGCAGCTGTGTCTCCTGATTTTTTTTTCTTTTTGTCTACACAGCTGTGTGTCATGATTAAGTGCCACAGAATTTGATCAGATGAGTTGTATAGAATTCTGGCTGCTACCAGAACTTTATGAAAAGTGCATAAAGTGAAAGCTGACAAAGGTCTTGTGAAGGTGAAAGATACAAGTTGTGTTTTGCCAGAATTGTAATTTGTCTTTTATTTGTTCTAGACTTTAATATAAGGACGTAGAGCTATGGATCAAGTACCTTAAAATAATTTCAGTAATTGTGTCTGCTTTTTTACTTCCTTTAAAGGTGATATCATAAGGCCTTATTTTGCCTTTTGTGCTGTGGTAAATGGTGTTTGCTACAAGACTGGGCTGGGAAGAAACAAGAAGCAATCTAAAATAAATGCAGCTAAACTGGCTCTTGCTGAGCTACTTAACTTGGAAAATACAGAGGAAAAATCTTCTGAAAATTCAGGTAAATATTCTAGTGACACCTAATCAGAACTTGAAAAGCTTGGCTTAAAGGTTTCCTGTGCAAAACCTCTGTGGGTTTATTAAATGCTTCAGCATCTGGGCCTTTGTCAGGTTTTTTGAATCCTTGGGCAAATCTCTCATTTTGTTCTGAAACTGTTTTTTTCCTTTGTGTGTTGAAAGTTGCATCAGTTGGTAGCAGAGGGTTGAGAATACTGAAGGAATTAGTTGTTGCCGCCCTTGACTTGCTACTCAGTAGGTGCAGCAACATGAAGTACATCTCAAGTGGTTTTGAATTTTTATGATTAAAAGAGTTCCCCACTGAGTTACTACTTTAAACAGAATTCAGGTACTGTGATATTTTAATCTTCTTCCAGGGTGTGCTGTCTGAGTAGTTCTAAGCTTTCAAGGACTTCAGAATCAGAAAAGAAAATTCTTAGGGAATTAGAAACTTTGACTTGCTGGAAAATGTGTGAGATTCCTGTTTTGAAAGTAGGAATGTCCATCCCACTTTAAAATTTTGTTAAATTCTTAGATTTTCCATCTGTTCCTGTTGATGTCCAGACTCCAGCAAACTCTGCTTGTGTTTCAAGGACTGGTTTTGGTAAGGAATGGTCTTGTTTTTCTCTATTGATTCAAGTTACCCAGCAGATACTTTCTTTTTGGTTTTTTTTCCTTTTTTTTTTTTTAATTATTCTTTTAATACATTTAGTGATCTCTGTTACTATTATTTTAAACTTCTTGTCTTTGAAGAAGGGTGGAAGAATTAGTGTCACTAGGTCAGTTCTACAAATGGACACAAGTTGATTAAATTGCTTGAATTTAGGTGGTGAACTGATGATGGAAATAAATTGTATAAATAGTGTTTCTGTCCTTACTTGAACTGGTATGCAGTAGATGATCCACATACTGTATTATTATAATGAATCATAAAAGCATAAAGTGTTCAGTGTGGAAGACTTCTGGGCTGAAGACAGCTTTGGCCTGGGAAGGATGCGGCTGTGAGCATGGGAAAGTGGAGAAAAACAAGTCTATGGCCTTGCAGCAGCATGGGAAAGTAGAAGAAAGAAGAACAACAACTGAGGAGGACAAGGTATGTTTTGAGTCTTACCAGTTTATCTTAAAGAGTGCAGGTGAGATGCAAGCCAGTGTCCATGGAGGGGTCCACAAAATCAGTGCTGCAATCCAGCCACCTTCTTGCCTTCTAACACAGGACTCCTTTCCTGTAAGGCTCAAGTACCCCACAAACTGTTCAATGACAGTAGAGGACAAAACATTTCAGAGACAAAGTCAAAGTAGACAAATTTGATCTCATGGTCACACAAAATCCTGTGTGGCCTTCCAAACCAAATCCAAGGAGATCTCTTTCACAACCTCCAGCAATCAGAGAGGAAACATGGATATTCCAAACCATGCTCGCAAAACTATTGGAACAAAACATACAGAAATATGAACATTGCAAAACAATCAATATAACAAAAAAGACTTGTTTTTCTCCACTTCCCCATGCTCACAGCTGCATCCTTCCCAGGCCAAAGCTGTCTTGAGCCCACAAGGCTTCCACAGTTCAGGTATTCTTGAACTTACTTTTTTAATCCTGATACTCTTCAGAATCCCAAAAGCAGGTGTTGATAGTAATGCATACACCATGTATTCAGGTTTATAATTTGGCAAGTGGTTGCCTGTGGTGAGGATTTCCTCCCCCCCACCTTCAAATTTGTGCCTTGCTGGCTTCTATTGTTTTATTTAGGAGGATGCCATATATATCCAAAACTTTCACAAACACTTGAAGAAGTGTTTAACAGCCTGACTGCCCAACATCCCGAGTACCGGAGCTGTGGGAGTTCGCTGGCTGCTTTCATCATTGAAAAAGGCAAGTCTGTTTTCGTTGGGAGTTTTGGGCAATGGGAAGCCTGGGCTGTTCCTTGGTGCAGTCTGACACCTGGCAGCCAGAGCAGGTGAACCTACCACAGCCTCTCTCCTTAGGTGGGCAGCATGAAGTTGTGGCTCTGGGAACAGGGGAATGTAACTACAGCCGGCGCCTCGAATCCTGTGGCAGAGTGGTGCATGACAGCCACGCCATTGTCACTGCCAGGCGCTCCCTGCTTAGGTGAGACCGTGCCTACAGATAGGTCCCTTCAGCCAGTTCTTCTCAGCTTTACTTTTGCACTTGTATTTTATAGCTAGTACCTTGGGGGTTATTAAATGTGAATGTGTGTGTTAGTAAGCAAAGTAATTTTTTTTTTTTTTCACATATGCTGTTGCTTCTCACTTTATTTTAGATATTTGTATAGACATCTCTTGCTGTTCTATAATAAAAATCCAGCCAAGTCGGAGAGATCCATATTTTGCACAGCACCGGGCTCAAAACTGCTCACCCTAAAGCAAAATACAACACTCACTCTCTACATGAACCAGCTTCCAAAAGGAACTGCTCAGTTCAAGCCAGAGGTGTAAGTACCATGGTATTTTCAGAGGTGTTGTAGTGGAAAATTCAGGAAGAGCTTTTGCTCATTACAGATCATTGCCCGTTAACCCCCTTCTCAAGACAATTAAAATACTAATAAATCGTGAATTTAACCACTGAGCAAGTGGATGCAATGACTTAATGTCATCCTTCGCACCTCAACACTAGAGTATAAAAAGCTTTGAATTGAAACAAAAGGCTTCTGCTCTGCTTTGTAGATAAAGAGTAATGAAAGAAACTTGATGGGACAAATATACTCCCATGCTTATCTTTGGACTTCTAACTTTTGTTAAATTTCTGGAAGTTTGGGGAGTTTTTTTAATAGTTTTGACATTTAACAGCAGCAATCACTATTTTGCCAAGCTACGAACAACATCAGTTTGTGTCCCCTTTTATTGGTATGGTGGAATAATGTCATACTGTAATAACTTTTTCATACCTACAAGACAAGTAGCTGCTTTCCTGCTGAATTTGGGGGATTGGGAAGGCAGACCTGTGACCTGGAAGTTGCAGGTTGTACTGACGGGGGGAGCCCCTCGTGTTAGAACTGCAGGAGGTTTTAGATGACTTTCAGTGTTGTAGCTCTTGCACAGACTTGGTTGATGAGACTTGGATGCACGTTATAAACTACCCTGAAATACTTGATACGGATCAGAGGTTCACCACTTTCTCTTTTTGCCTGTTTTGGTGTGTCCTATCTTGAGATAAACTCCAGGAAGTATTTTCTTCTAACATAGTGGATTTGCTTATGTATAAAGTTATTTAAAGATAATTTTTGGGAGGGAGCTACTTGGAAGTAATTCATTGAGTGGTGCAGTGTGGCCACTTACTAACAGGCAGTATTATGTTACTTAAGCCAAAACTGAATGTTTGTTCTCTAATAATGTATTAGATACCATTTTACAGTAATCTCTGATGAGAGTGCTTTCTCTCTGAAATCCATTCTCATCTTACTGTAGACATCTTAGTCCACGATCTATAGCTGCTTTTGAAGCCAATGAAGAACTGAGTCTCCATGTTGCTCTGGAAGGCAGGATTTACCTGGCTGCTTGTTGTCCACCTAAAACTGTCAGAGTGAGCAGTATGTCAGCCTGTGACAAACTGACAAAGTGGGAAGTGGTTGGTCTTCAGGGAGCTTTGCTGAGTCACTTCATTGAACCAGTGTATATCAACAACATTCTTGTGGGTAAGTTTAATGCAGATTTTAGTAGGAGTTTTGTATGTTTTTGTGTTCCAGCTGGATTAGCATTTTATAAAACATGAATTAAATCAAGTTGATTCTCTAAAGAATTACAGTATTTTTCTGAAAAGGTGCCAAGTGTGTATATATTTTTCACTCATCTTTGAAATGCCCTAATGTAAAACTCTGCCATTGTGGTTTTTTTTTAGCTTGCCAGATTGCCAGCCCTTCCTTTACTGTGTATTTGAGTAACAGAAAAAATTGAGTGGTGTTTTATAATGAATTAAATTATCTATACTGAGAAAACACCAAGTGTGACAAATGCTATGTTTATTCTTCAGTCAAATGTGGTGATTTTAAAGTGACAGTCACTTAACTGTGGAGTTGAGCAGTGGTGGAAAGCCTGCCAGTGTTTAGCTGAAGATGCTTGATTTTCACCCTGGCACATCTGAGAAGCTCTTCTGGAAAGTTACTTGTTGGGTTTTGTGTAGTGTCTGTGGTCTGTGCACCCCCCTTGCCTGCCTCCCTGTCCCCCTTTGTATTTGTTACACCAAGAGATGTTTTATGTCAATAAGGAATAGGTGATAGTGAATTCTCCAGAGTTTTGTAGCACTGGGAAAGACCACAGTATTATCAGAACTCACTTCAGTACTTACGTGAAGTATTTATGTGGAGGAATTAAATGAATAGGTGTTACCCTGAATGTTTTCAGCTGTTCCTTTCTCCAGGTGTTTGTATTACGAGACCTGGTTCCCCAGACACTGGGGATGGAGCAGCTTTTCCTTTTGTAAACCAGAACGAGGTTTTTTAAGTGCTCCAAAGACTGGAATTGGTGAATTTTCATTGGCCTCTTCCCTCTGAGGAAGTTTGGCCACTTTTACTTAAAAGCAATAGAGAAACTTTTAATATGCTCACTTAAGTAATATTCAAAGTAAACATAATAATCTATAACGTATTGTCCTTGTAATAGAAGTTTTGACCCTTGAAATGCAGTGGACCAAAGTATTTATTGAGGAGACAGAAATGCTGTTGGATGTGGAGTAATATGGGCAAGCTCCCTAGCATATCTTCTGATCTGGAATACCAGAGTTCTGTTTTAGTGGTGTCTTCTGCAGGGAACATAGAAAGAGTTGAAAAATAGTTACTCAGAAAAGAAGACATCCAGTGAAAATAATGATACCTCTGGAGAAGAAAGTGTGAAATCACTTTTGTTCTTCAAATTGAGTATTGGGAATGATCCACTGATAGTTTCCATGCATTAATTTTATGTGAAAAAATTACTATAATGTAATTTCTAAGAATGCAGAGACATTTGCAGTCTTACTTTTTTTTTAATTTTATGTACTTATGTGTGACTGATTTTGTTCTGTTTAATAGGAAATGAAAACTGTAAGGATACAAAAGGACTAGAAATAACTATAAAGCAGCGTCTTGATGATGAACTTACATCAAAGCTTCCCATGACTTACCTGGTCAACAGATCTCATATTTACTTGGTGAAAGCTGCACAGCCTGTTCAAACAGATTTAAACCAGTGGTCTCTTAGTTTGAACTGGACATTGTCAGACACATCCGTGGAGGTTGTGGATGGGATAAGTGGGAAAACCACTGAAAGGTTAGGATTTCTCTTCATTTTGTTGGAAATCATGGTTAGCCTTATTGTTTCGTGCTGATTCATTGAAGTATCTGGTTTTTGAGCTATGCATGGAGGCCACAGTATGAGATTCTCTCCTGTGATAGCTGAATGCATCCTGTGATTAGGTGCAGTTCTAGAGATCTTGTAGCTTTAAGGTGAGATACCAAGATAGGAAACAATACAGTTCTTTGAATGGAGGTATTTGCAGTCCTTTGTCTGTTGCAGTGTGAAAGCTAAAACGTTCACTGCTTAAAACTAACTAACATCCTGGTTGAGATGAACCCCAGTTTGGTCTATTCACAAAGTGTGAAGAGGGGAGGGGATGATCGAAGCAATCTCCCTGTAAGGTGTTTGTTGCTGAGTTCTGTTTTCCTTTTCTCCTTGTGGCTGTAGCTCCCCGTTCCAAAGCGGCACGTGCTTGGCCAGCCGCCTCTGCAAGGCAGCCATGTTCAGCCGGTTCAGGCTGCTCTCCAAGAAAGCAGGGCGGAGCGATCTGCTTCGGATTCCCACATACCGTGAAGCCAAGGTGAGCCCTGTGGGGAAGGGAGAGTTGGAGTAAGCACTATCCTCGTGGCTACTCGAAGCTGGTGGGATAGCCACGGCTGACTTGCTGCTTTGCTCACAGCTTTGCCTGAACAGCTTGTAAAAAGTATGTGTCCTTTTTCTCCCTCCTGTCAAAACATGCAAGAGATCGTTGGGCTTTTTTAATGATTCAAAAAGAAATCTTGTGGTAATTGAGTCTTCATGTGCTTAGATTTCTATTGAATTATAGTTAATGTTTATTTTCTGTATGAAGATACTACTGGGACAGAAAAGACACTGGAAAAAAATGTTGATCAGAATGATTTTCTCATCTCAGTAAATGCTCAAACATATAAAAGGAATATGGTTTTGGAGTCTAAAACTCCCTTTCATTGTCAGCAGCTAAGGGAACTGTAAGATCTGGAGTTACTGTTTTCTACAGTGTTTGTGCTGGTGCATATTGTGTTCTGATGGCAAAAAACACAGATCTCTGTAACCATCATTCTTGAGATTTTTCAGGGTCTTCGTTTTTCTTGTTTTAGGTTGAATCTCAGCTATACCAAGAAGCTAAAAGCATGCTGCAGAGCTACTTGGAGCAGCACGGTTATGGATCCTGGATTGTGAAGTCTCCACATATTGAACAGTTCAGTGACTGACTGTGAGGTGGATTGTACGTGAAGTCAGTTTGAATGATTATTATTTCAGTAAAATAATAGTCCTGATTAGTAAAACGTTTAACTGTAAGTTCGTGTTTACAGGAAGAAAAGAATTCCAGAACTGCTTCTTTTCAGTTTAAATGCAGTTATTAAATCACTTGTAACAGTTCAGTCTTTTCCAAAAGTTGATGTTTTCTCTTAGGTAGGAGTATCCAATAGCTTTGTAAATCTGTTTTGCTTTGCCACCTCATTTCAGCTCCCTCACCCCCACTCTCACACACCCTCACCCCCTGGAGTTACAAACATGTTTTTTTCCTGGTCGTTTCAGGATTTCTGTATGTTGATTTCTTATTTTTCCCTACCTTTTTCATAACTTTTTTTAAGAAAGAAAAAAGATCAGTAAAACCTGGATTTCTTTGTTTTAAAAAAAGCATACCAATGTAAGAATCAGAAACAAAAATGAGCAATGTGTGGGTTATCTGTAGGCATCCATCCTTTGCTAGCTCTGTTTTTAAGAGTTTTGTTTAGTGTGGATTTGCCAAGTGGCCTGTAGTTGACTGTATATTCTTTGTGGTAGAAGTGTTAAAAAATGATCTGTGTACTTCCAGATGTGAAACCAGTACTCAAGTGTTTTGTGACAATCACTGGTTTTGGTAGGGGATTTAAAGCGTTCTACAGTTGTCAAAGGTGTAAATAAGAAAATAAGTCCATGTGATACAGAAGTCACCAGAAAAAAAGACTCCTCCAGCTTTTGTGGGCTGCCCCAAAATCCATCAGTGTTAGTGCTTGTGGATGAGCTGGACTCCTCCACCCTCAGATGATTTCATCACTGTACTGACAAGTCCCCACAAAATTGTCTGCATACACGATGATCTGAAAAATTGTGCCTTTCGAAAGGGAAGTTGCTTCCTGGTGAATTCTGGTAAGAATAGGGTAGCATTGGGATAAAGTTGAAAAGGATGTTGTTAAGTGCCATACTTGGGTTTTGTGTGGTGGTGTGAAATACTGGTGTATTTAAGTGAGATAATACACTCTGATTATGTTACTTGGTTTTTGTACACTGCAAGGGTGGAAAGCTGTTATATAGTATTCTTACACATCAATAATCGTGCTGTTGTCATATTTCAGCTTCTTAGAGGATTCCAAAACAAATTCCTTTCTGGTATTTCTTAATCTGTTTTTCTAACTAGTATGTGGGATCTTTTCTGGAATGATCTTGTGCTGACTTTCAAGTTGTTGAAACTCACTGACTTGTTACTACTCAGTTCTTGACTTTTTTTTGCTAATCTGCTCTTTTGTTTTCTGTGAGTATCCTTTAACTTGGGACATTGTGTGATGCTGGTTTTGGGTGTTTTTTTTTGTTTCACTTGTTCCACATACTCTTTGCTCCAGGTAATGTGTTGTTTCTAAGAAAACTGGAGAATGGCCATCATGTTCCAGGCCAGAGCACAGTGTTGCTTGTTTTCAGTATTATTAAAAGTTCAGTAAATTTCCTTGACAGTGTCTGAGCTATATCTGCATACATATACAAGCTGGGAGTGACATACGTGTCAAATCTGACATACATGTAACATACCACAGGTGTGTTAGCATTCTGTACTCTTCTGGACTGTTTTTCTGTGTGGACTTAGACTTTTGCAGAGATAATCAGCAGCAAGGTGTTTCCTGTAGTTAGCCTAGAAGCCTTGAATATGTACAAATACTGAGCTTTTCCGGTGTGCTTCAGCCATTTCATTAATTGAAGAGCAAACTGGAACTTCCTAAGGTGCTGCTTTAGGAGGAGAGAGCTTTGTGAAAGCCATGGTTGTGCTGGAGGTGGCAGGTGTATCCTTGAGAAATGAGTTGATGCCACCAGTACGGATCCAGTCCTTGTGTGGTTCTTTGATTAAGTGACAGCATATGCAGAACTCACTGAGCTAGTAAATGGAAGCACATAGGTCTTGTATCCAGGCTTTTCCTCAGCTACTTCAGTAATTCCCAAAAATGTGTGATCCTCCAAGCCTGAGAGAGGCCAGAGTGCTGCGGTTCCACTAATGAGGCTGTGGATGGATTCCTGGCAGGCACATGCACACGGGACGGGTGTGCATCATACACATGTACGGGTGGGGCTGACATAGCTATGTGAGCATGAACAGCTTTCCCACCCCTGCTTGAGAAGTGAGGTCCAGGGGTGAGAATACACATGCATGTTGTACAGGGGGAAGGGTGGTGCCATTTCCTGCACTTGTGTGTCTTTCCTATATGTACCCACAGGCACACCTGCTGCACCTGTACATGACTCCTGCATGTTGAGTGACTCACGTTATTGTCATGGTTTAGGAATGGTGCTCCCCAGTTCAGTGCCCCCACCAAGGCTCCAAACCACGCACTGCGCTCTCTCACTCTCCTATTTCCCCCTTCCCTCTGCAGAGGAGAATTGGAAGCACAAAAAATCACAAAATAGGTTGAGAACTACTTACTGGAAACAGCAGTCAGGTAAGAAAATGAACAATGAGAGCAACAATGCTAATGACAGAGTATAAGAAAGGAAATTATTTACATGAAAAAAGAAGCTAGTAGACAACACCTCTCTCTGCCACGTTTTCTTGATGGAAAGGAACCCCTTCTTCTGGGAAGAGAGTCTCCTTTCCCCCTGGCAGTGTGAGGGTATAAAACAACCAACCTCCCTGTCCTAGCCATCCGTGCCCCCTCCTGGCTACTGCCAAAGTTACCCCTGCCCTGACCACAACCAGGACACACGTTAGATCTGAAATACGTGTAAGCACAACTCTTAATGTGCCATACATGTTGAATCTGACATTTATGCCAAATCTGACGTGCTGCATAGGTCACACAGATCTTGTCACGTACCACATACACGCATCCTCATGTCACATCGTGCCATGTCTCATAGATGTCACATGTATGTCACTCCACATCTCAGACTTCACATGGTTGTGTGTCAGATAAATGTCCTCTGTTATCATATCACATAAATATCTTTTGTGTCACATGCCTGTCATACATCTTTGATACTAGACTTGTGCAATCAAGCAGGAGAAGAAAGCTCAGGAAATAAATTGTAAATGTTTTAAGGGATTCTGCTGTTTTTTCATAACTTCTAGGGAAAGTATAGGAAAGTTCATTTTCAGATGCTTTTAGTATGGCATTCTTTTCCTCTAAAGACATCTTTTAAAGCTTGGGCAAATACAAGTGCTGATCGTGCAAATGCTATTAAAGTATGTGAACCTGCCTCTAATTTAGGTGTAAATTTGTCAGACTAAAACAACTACAACCATGTATAACAAGCAGCTTCCTCACACCTCAGGTAACTGTATGTATCAGCACTCTATACAAGTATTTCTCTGAAAAGGTGTCTTGGAAGTGCTTGTTGGAGTTGCTATGTGGGGAACAGGCCAGCCTGAAAGTGTCTTGAAATCCACAACAGAGCGTGGCTACTGTGCCAAAGTGATGTGTCAAGCCCCAAAACTAGGGCCAAGGACACCAAAGCCTCCACTTTCCATGGCTCTAAATCTGCAGCTGTCTTGGAACATTGTAGCCCAATTCCAAAGAAGTTTGTGCAGACCGAATGCCAAAATGTATATATTTTCAGTATATTTATTATTGAGCTATATATATATATTCTCTTTCTATTCCCTCCCTAACACTGAACACTAGAGTGCAAGTCAGCACCCCTTGGATGTGCTTCCCGCTGGCTCTTGCGGGCACAGACCTGATGGAAGTCCAGCGTGTGTGTTCAAGGGTGTCTCTGGATCTGACTGACTCTGCAGGTCAGTGCCAGTGCTGGGCAATCTTGGTCTCACTCAGTTTTAGTGTGGTCACTTAGGTGTGGGATTGCTTACAAGATTCTGCACCCTAAACTTCTCCACAGATGGCAGTGCTAGTCAGAAGTCAGCAGTGTTCATTCAATTCTTACATGGTTACAGGTGTTTTGAAGGCTGATTTCTATTTATCTCGTAGGCTCAGTGCTTTCTATGTCTAAGTATCGTCTCTCTTTGTTTAAAGATTTTTTTCGTTATTTTTGCATTTTGCCTTTTAAGAATTTATCAAGTAGGAATCTGTAAAGAGGATTGTTCTACAAAGATTGACAAGTTAGAATGAGTTATTACGAAGGCACAACTTGCCTGTTATGTCGTCTTCTCTGTCCTACTGTATTCAGGTATTTTTGTTATTCCTGTCATCTGATTTGAGAAGAGGGTGGAGCTTGTCTGTTTGTGACTGAGGTCACTGACAGTATTTTGCTTTCCTGAGTCCTTGTGGGTGGGGACAGAGCACTCCTTCACTGTGGGAAGAAGATAAGTAGAGCAGCAGACAGCAGCGCTTGTAAGTATTTTCCCAGTTTTGGCAGAAAGCTGTCATTAACGCCTATTTTCTCCTTGCAGCATGCGAGGAAACTGATGTTCTTTCCATTGTTAGTCTGGTTTTAAGTGTAAGTACTCCATACCACACCCACCAGGAAAACACATCAAAGGCTGGTGACTTTTGTACTAGGCTTACTTTCATCAATTGTAGCCTGCCTTGCTGGCATTGAGTGGAGGCTTTTGCATTGTAAAAGATGCTCTTGTTTCTTTCTGCTTAAAATCACAATGTCACATAACTGACTCCATCTGCGTTTGAAGTAAGCATATTTCTGAGGTCACAGAACACAGAAAGGTTGTTCACAATACCTAAGGCAATACGAGTTCACACGGATTTATACATTAATCATCAATTTTACATCAGTTGTTGCTGGAAAGAGTTGGCTGTGTAGGTGTTCTGGGACCTCAGTTACCTGCACAGTTATTACTTCAGGTGTGTTACTGTCTTCATGTTTCCCTGTTCCTGAAGATTTTTGAGAACTGTGTGTTCTGCTTACACCAATAAGAAGAGTATGCCCTGCAGAAAGCTTGTGTAGCTAAGGAGTACAGCTCACAAAAACCAGGGGCTTGGGTTTGTTCTTTTGGGGAAAGCAGCTTGGTACGACTACTTGAGCTGTATCCCAGCATAAACTGGTATTTTATATTGCTTTAAAAAGGACAGCTGCATGTGTGTTGCTTTGAGTCTGGTACCTGTACACTTAACATGCTGCTAAATGCTTCATTGGTGTTTTTTAGCGTGTTTTAAAAAGAAGTGGAGCAGTAAGTCCCCAGTGACAACAGTATCATTTAACAAAGAAGACTCTAGACACTTTTACATGTTACTGAAATTTATTAAATATAATCTACAAGTAACTTTTAATAGTTTTTTCAATAAATAGTTGCCTTTCTCAATTTGACAAGTTTTCCAAAGAACATCTTGAGCCCCTAGGGCTTACAGAAAGGATCAAATGTGGTCTTAAAACAGACTATCGCCCACACTAAGAACATACAGTGGTCCCAAAATGGACAGTGAGCTAGTTGTATGCCCCAGGGCAAAATATATAAATTAGTCATAATTAAATATTTAAATAAATAAAGTAGCAGTAAAAATAAAAATTATTATAAGATTCCTTTTAGCATAGATTGCAGGACGCTGAGTAGTTCTTGGTGAAATGCAGGAAACTTCGTCTTCTCGTGAGCTTCACACCTCTTGCATCCAGTTCCTAAGGGAGTGTTTTCCTGCAATACAGGTATTTTTATTTATTAGTGGTAACTCTGCTAGCTGATTTTATCAAAAATGCATCAACTTAAGACTGTTGCCTACCTTAAGACACTTGAGATTCTTTTGGATATTTTCAAGATGTCTGTGGTTCTCCCCTTCAATTTCCTTTTCCAGGAGTGTCAGCTCTCTCTGGTAACAGTGCAGAGTTCCGTTGCCACACTCCTAAAACAGTCAGCAAAATTGTTATGTGTGTAGCTTGTTTAAATCCCAATTACCCGTTGCTTTTGTCCTTCTGTCAGGAACTGAGTTGTTCATTTTCTACAACATACAGTTCATTTGTTCCCCTTCAGGTTGTGTTGTGAGATGTTACGTGTGGCCTTAGTTCTGTGGTAGGTTGCTGTAGCTTTTGAAAAATAAGCAGTCCTTACAGGACACCTGAAGTGTTGAAATACCTCTCAGGAATACAAAGCAGTAGTGTTTGTTCCTAAACTGAGCCTTACTCCTGGTTGCCATCTGGACATCATGCATTAGCGAACAAGGGCCTTTCTTGGAGGCATCTCCAGTTAATGCACTTTGGGTGCTCTGTCTAATGTCTGCATCAGCTCTGGCTTTGGAACAGGGTAAATAACGCATCAATTTTGCAAGCTATTTCAGGCACTCAGTGACGATACGTTTGTAATCAGCCTCAGATATTTGCATTTAAGCGCTGGAGCTCTCAGATAGTTTGTTGCCAGCTATGAGAAAAGTGATGCAGATGAGGAAGTGGTTGCAGGATCTGACTTCAAATCTTTACTAAAACAAAATTGCTGTTAAGTTGAGAATTGTGAATTAAAAACCTGCCTGGAGATTCGAAGTAGTTAACAGGTAACTTATGTACAGATTTTCATTACTTCCCTATACTAAATAATTGATGCTTCTGTTTATTGGTCTATTTGCATACTGGATAAAAAGCAGCACAAATCAGCAGCCTGGCTGCAGTAAAGCTATACTTAGAACACTGTCTGACTCTGACCACAGTGATAGGGCTTGGTAAAGTTTTGTTCTTGAAATGAATTAAAGCATAACCGAGTTTCATCATTGATGGGGTATAGAAGATTTATAATGTCTTAAACAGAACCTACTCTGCATCTAATTTAGATAAAATGTGGGCAATTTTATATGGATACTGCTTTATTTAATTATTTCTAAGTCCAGTTTCATTCTCAGAATTCTTTTTGTTGTTAGAGTTAATACAACAGTATTGCCTCCTGCAAATCTTACACGGTATTTAAATAATTCATAAACCACATTTGTCCTGTGAATTCAACCATGTATTAAGCAGGATGAATAGGGAGGGTTCATTCTGCGTTACATATGGCACAGAACAATGAGATAATATTGCATATCAGTCTGTCAGTATTTGAGAATAAAAGCAAAAAGCAGAAGTTTCTTTAAGAAACTGCACTCCTTACATTGCATTCAAACTGCTCAGATTTTTCTTTTATATCTTAACCATCTGCTAAGAAAATTGTTTTGGTGTAACTCAATAATGTTGCATCACTTTAAGGTAGCCATACCCTAGAGATCCTTCTGAGAACAGAAAGTTTCAACTCACCTCCATGTCATTTGGTGTGTAGAAGTCAAGATGATCAATCTGTAAAGAGAGGGGGGGAGAAAATTAATTTTTCTGGAAAATAAAATTGTGTAGAAAAAATCAATAGAAAAGAATCTTCAAATAAAAGAAAATTACTACTTACATCATCGATGTTTTTCAGGAGTTCTAAATCACGTATTAAAGCTACAAGAAGGCCCTTTTTCTCAGCAGGTGATAGAGGTGGTTTACAACCTTCATGCTTCAGAGAAGCTCCATAAGCTGCAGACATAAGAACTACAGCTGAAATACAGCTAAAGATCAGGATTTTGCACATCATGTCAGTGTTATCTGGGTGCTGATATTAGAGTTGTGATATATGATGAGAGCTGGTAAGTTGTCATTAGCTGTTCAGTGTATTTATACTCTTCTTTCTGTGGGGGGAAAAAGATGGGGGCGTCATGTAGAAGAGGTTTTATTACACATTTTTTCATGTCTTCTACCTGTATGGCAAGAATCATTACTTTTGTTTTTCCTCCCCTGATGACACTTTGGAATTTTTATCAAGCAAGAGGGATTTTACCTATATTCACTGGTGTAAGAGAAGCCCACACTCACTTTTTGGCAGTCTGTCTTTGTGCTGTCTGCATGAACCACTTTTTCCCTCATGGGATGTCCCACTCCCGCATTGAATATGCCATAGAATAAACTCCTGCCATAGTATACAAAATGTTGTTCTGAAGGTGTATGATTTAATCACTCTTTGTTTATCATCTCACAAATCCTGGGGCATTACTTTAGTGCAGAAGAAAGAAACCTTCTGATCTTAGTAATTGTTGATTAAACAACAGGAAGAAAGTTGGCTTCCTGTCTGAAGCTGGTTTTACCTGTCATCGTTCACAAAGACGGTGTGGGCTTAGGTGCCCAAGCCAGTCTTTATACCAGCAAATTTGAGACATTCAAGAAAAAACTCCAGCAGAATTCCTTGTTTTGGGATGTCAAACCATTTTCTCTCTTGCTATATATCTTAATGCTCTTCTTTTTTTCATTGTGTGGAACTTTCACTTTAGCTTATAATGAAATACACTGCTCTAAAATATTGACAGATTTTCTTTCCTGATAAATAACCCACTGCATTTTGTGGTGTGTCTCACAGTACTGAAGTTCAGAGTAAGCTGTCACTTTGACACTGAACTCTTGCATAGTATCTCTAAATTGTTTTTCTTTTGTGGTTCAGGGGACTGTTGGCTGATACCTTTGGAATGGGATGTGCAGCGTTTAAAATTCATGGTCTCCTTCATTTTGAGTGTAGTTCTGAGCCAAATGCTCCCCCTGCTGCCCAGCAGCCTCTGACGTGTGCACCATGGTTCCTTTGCTCTGAATTCAGCTGCTGAAGCTGTGTGGAGGAAATTCTGGGTTTGCACACTGCTGTGTTTGAAGTTTTGTAGCATTTAGGATGTGCAGGACTTGGGGGGTAACTCCTTCACCTGCCGTTTCATGTAAGGCTGCGTGTGGAAACCCACATTTCATGTCCTGATCAGGCCATCAGAGGGGAGTGGAGCTGCTGAAAGTTGGTTAGAATATGCTTTTGCTTGGATTAAATACTACTTATTGCTAGAATTCTTTTTATTCTCACGTGTCTGTTCTTAAACCATTAAATTAGTGCTAATTGTCAGTGTGATCCCAGCTCCTGGGGAAGGTCCCAATTTCCTGGTTTTGAAATAAGCACAAACATTTCATGTGTGTTGTCATACAGAAGTCCTGGTAGCTACTGTATCTTGCAATATGTAGTGTATGTACAGGCCCTTTATATTTGTCTCTTCTAATTCTTGATAGTAACCAATTTCTCCCAGGAGTTTTGCCTGCAGAGGTGACCTGCTGAGCACTTGATTGTCAGCTTTTCTGCAGGGTGTATATAAAATCAGGCCATTTTGTTCAAGGGTTTTAGTTGTTTGGTTTAAATTATTTTGTTTTGACTGTGTAGAGCATTACAAAAACCTTGGTGATGAGAAGACACGTTTTTTTTGTACTTATTCTTTCTGTTTTCAGTACTGTTCAGTCTTTTCTGTGCCAGTTCTATAGCATGATAGAAATTTCTCTCTGTACCAAGTATTCCATGGAAATACATTTGGAAACACAGTTTACTGTGCTGGTCAGGTTTCAGCAATCACACTCAGTCTGAGCTCATATTTGTAACTGGGCAAGGAATTACTTGGGGTTTTATTCAGAGGTACAGCAATTTAGATAGTCCTCCCCGCTTCACCACAGAGCTGATTGCATTTTAACAGAAACTGAAATTACTCTTTTAAATGGCCTTGGAATCATACAGGATAAAGTAGTGCTACAACTGCTCAACTCCCAAAATCCTGCTTTTAAAAAAGTGTTGGGGGCAGGTAGTAGTGACCGTGTCATACTGTGGGGGTTTTTTTGTTTGGTATTAATGCACTGTTTTGAAAAGCTACTTGATTTATATCTCATTTTATTTCTAAATATAAACACTAAAAAACAGTGTTTCAAGGAAATGCATCCTACTTGAAAAGCTTTAAGAAACACTTTAAAAGCCTCATCTAAATTTTCAAGGAAGGCCAATTAGCAGTAAAACACATGTTAAATCAAAACAGTATTTGCGGATTAGGAACTGGAAAGGAAGAAGGATATTTGTGTTCTGCAGTTGGTTTTTAGTGGATTGTTTATTCTTTTGTTAGTACTTATGGCTAATATGAAGAAGAAGGGCTCATTTTTACTTTTAGAAAATGAATAAAAGTAAATGACGCATGCTGACTAAACTCCTGATCTGTGCAACTTCAAAGCCTGGAAAAGTTTTTACATAGGATCTGACTCCTCTCAGTTTAGACTTATTTTTTGTGTTTTTCTAATCTGAAAGCTTGCATCTCTCTCTCTTTTTTTTTTTTTTTTAATTTCTCCCCTTGCAAACCTGATGACTGATGAGTTTTGCAGACAGGTTGTGGTTTCATTGAGGTATTTGGCATCTTGTTGATCAAGGTGCTTGCCTCTTTTCTCCATCAGCAGAACAAAGCAGTGTTCAGCTAGAGTCACTACGAATGTCTCTTTTGGTACTTTAGTTCATGTGCAGGGTTTTTTTCAGGACTCCTGCTATAGTAACATGCTTGTACAAGCTTACTGTTTGTAGAGCCATGGCATCCATGGCAGAGTTCATATGTCTCATGAAGGTGATAATCAATTTTTGATCTTGGTCTGTTGATTTAGCTCTTTCTAGCTGTGTTTTAAAGAGTTTTTGAGTGACTTCTGCTTGCAGATCTCATAATTCTAAGCAATAACCTGTAGAAAGGAAGCCTTTAGTATCCTTATTCTGCTCAGTAGGGAGACTCTCGTAAACATGTTGAAGATTTGAATAAAGGGTTGAGTGGCAGTTGTTTTTCATTTGATTTTAAGCCATCAGAAGAAGATATTTACCACCTTCCTTCTTCAGCCTTTTCTCAGTCTTTCTCTTCAATCAAGTGTTAGCAGAGGCTCATGATCCTGCCCACATTTAAAAAATGAAAACCTCCCCAGTCCCTGTGCTCCTAAAACTCAAAATCTTTAACCTATTCAATAGGAGACTGCTGTGGTGTTTGGGTTTTTTTTTGTGCAGGAACAGCCATTGCAGTATCCAAGACAGTAATCTGTCTCTTCATGTTGCACTCTGTATTTCATGGAATCATAGAATGGTTTGGAAAGGACCTTAAAGATCATTCATTTCCAATCCACCTTCCCTGGACAGGAACACCAGGTTGCTCAGAGCCTCATCCAGCCTGGCCTTGACATTTCCAGGGAAGTGTTCTCTTAGTGTATCTGTTTGATAGATCCTACAAGTAGAACAATTTCCAGATAAGTGCAATGGCTTCCATAATGTGTTAGTTTTTAAAGATGGTACATTTAACTGGTTGAAGATTGTTCCTGGTTAGGTCAAGTTCCCACTGTTTCAGGAGAAAGTGCGGGGAAAAAACCAACCCCAAAGTGAGTAATTCTTAGAGTGATTTTTTTTTCCTGCAAGAATGTCAGTGGTTTGGTTTTTTTTAAGCAAGACTTTTACTATAGTTGACTAAAATGATCTGAAAATAGGGGAATCTCTTCACAAAACCTGTGTTTGAAACAATCTTTCATTGAAAGGACCAATATTAAGTGGGAACACTTTAAAAAGAAAAAAAAAAATCTTATTATAAACTAGCCTTTCCTTGGGGAAGTAATTTAATGTCTTAGGAACTGTCTGACACGGGTTTTATCCTCCTTAAGGTCTTGTTGGTAATTGTTTAATAGCTGTGGATTTAGTTAAGGTATGGGGAGCCTTGGCGTTTCCTGTCACTATTGGCTAATTTTTATGAACTTCAGAGTCAGTGTTACTGTTTTGAAATTTGGAGTGAATGAGAACATGAATTGCTGTGGGAGCTACAGCTGAATGTCAAGTTAGTAAGGTTGATCCATAAAGGGTAAGGATTAGGACTGCATGTAGCACATGTTAATATGGTGTGCTGTATTTAGAGGATGGAGTTGAATTTTTGCAAGATTTCTGGGTGAATATGAGTGGGTTCTTTTTGTCTAGGTATAATCTCTCTCCAGTAAGTCCAGTATGTGTTTGCAAGGATGACTGGTCCTGTCTGTTCATGTTTTCCTTTTATATCCAAATGGATTTTTTAAGACGCTCTCCACAGTGAAGTGTTGCCCATATGAAAACTTTAGTTACCAATTTCCTCTTTAGTGCAGTGTGCACCAAACCTGCTAAAAATGTTCTTGGTATACCCACAAAATAATACAAGTGTTAACCTCTACTAGTTTTGTTTCACACTTCTATTTAGGTGCAGAGCTGTAGAGCCCACTACAAACCCAGTGCTGCTGAGTCCCAGTTCTATGAGGGAAAGCAAAATGGAGGTGTCCTGAAGAGAAGGAATCAAATCAGAGCATCCTGGTCTAACAGACAAAGAGGTACTTTGTTGTGGCTGGGAAGAAACTGTCAAATACTCTGGGTAACTCAAATTAGAACAATACTTGTTTTCATTTTGGAATGAGAAGTGGAGAAAAAGCCCAAAGGCAAAAAATTTCTGCTTTTCAATATTACTGTTTAGCAGTGGAGAAGTGACTGGCATGTACACTGACAGGCTAGGCTGTTGCTAAACTTCTGTGTCTGGATTTAAGAAATGTATGGGAAGATGGAAGTTGAAATGTCTCTGCTGGGTCAAAAGGCCAGTGTAGGGTTGTAACCATAGAGAATGCTAACAAACCACAACCAGAGAATGCTGTTCTGCCTTACTGAAGGCTGTGATAGTGCACATGCCAAGCAGCTGGCCTAGATTTGTCACCAGATAGGGACAGCAGGTATTGAAGCACCTCAGTGCTGGCTGGCTCAGAATTGCGTACAGGCATTGTTGTGACAATGTACCCATTCTCTTCAAGTTTGCTTTCTTCATTCCTTTTTCCCTTGGCTCACTTCTCTCACTTGCTCCACACTGGTTGTGTGGCATTTACTGGGGAGGAGCTGGGGCTTCCCCGCGTGGATTTCTTTTCCCTACTGTCATAGCCAGGGCAAGTGTTGTATTCCTGTACTTCCTGTGGATCCTGCAGTACTGTTACAAGTGTGAATGCAGAAATGCCTGATCAAAGACTCCGTTCCTTTTGCTCTGTCTTTATTAGGCAACCCTTCTGTCTGAGGAATTTAGTGGAGTTCTTTTGAAGAGACAAAGGATTTGATTTGAAGTAGTCTAAACAGCAGTAGGAGGATGTTTGTTTTCCCTAAATTCTGGAGCTGTGCTTCAACAGCTGAAGAGTCCATTTAATTTGGATCTTTCTCCAAAGGTAGCCACAATCAGAAACTTGAGGCATATGGTGCTCTTGAGTACTTTTCCCAAAGCCAGCTATTCTCAGCTCTGAGGAATTACTCAGTTGGAAGTGATTCCTTTGGATTGACTAAGCCACAGTGTGTGTTCAGGCCTGCCTTGAGCCACTCAGCGTTCAGAGCACAAATGGTTTGCAGGTTCCACACATCAGCCTACTGTGGCTCTGCAGGTTTTGATCCTGGTTTATTTGATAGTTTTACCTTTTGGTCCTTGGACTGGAAAAGGTGGTGAGTCTTCCTGTCTACCTGTGCTGTGACACTCAAAATTATGGGGAACTTTGTCCACCAGAATTGCCTCTTTTCTAGGCTTTTTTTCCTGTCCTACTTGTTTGCTGTACAAAACAGAAATTTGAATGTTTTTGTTCTCCTTTCTTGAGCCCTTTGAAGGTCTGCTGTTCATTGGAAATGGGGAAACTGCATCCCTTCCCTTTTTCATCAAAAAACCCCAAAAGTTGCAATTTGCTTTGTTTTTAAGAGTCAGAGTTTTAAGGGATACACCACAGAAATAATGACTACAAATACAAATTTAATAGTGATTACAAGGTCAGACTTCCATATTGGTGACCTGGCATGACATAAATTTGAAAATAAAAGCCAAGAAAAGCTAGGAAAATCATCTGTGAGTGTCAGTGGGATTCAGAGCTAAGGAGTGTTCCTGGTTCTTTCCCTTTCACTCATGTTGAAAATATTTTACCAGTATAGATGGAGCAAAGCCATCTTTGGTCCTAACACAAGTGCTGTAGTAGACAACCTGAATTTCATACATGTCAACAGTACTTTGCTACTATTGGAAATATTTTTCTCTATCTAGATGACAATTTTATGAGTGTACTCTGCCTTTGTTCCTATTGAGCACAGCAGTTCAGTATCTCTAGTTCATTTAAAAACCGTAAAGTCAATGGAAGTGTTCTCGCTATAGAAAAGTCATGGGCAGTTGATTTGCCATAAGAACATCAGCACAGTGATCAGAGCTGTGTTTTCATCCTGCTCAAGGTCTCAGTAGTGTAGTGTGTGTGAGCACATAATAAAAGTGCCAGATCACAGTGTGGTAACAGCACATTTCATAATTGGGGCCCTGTGGTGATTTGAGAATCTGCCTGCCCTGAGAGGTGCACGTCTGCCCCAGCCACGTCATGACCCCGTGCCCAGGCAGGACCCGCGTGTGCGTCACCTTCCCTGCCGTGCCTTGGGTTTCTCAGAAAGGAAATGCAGCTGTGTGGGCTGGGAGGAGACGCTCCGTGTTCTCGCTGGGTCGTGATCGAGGCGGTCAGTGCAGCACCTGTATCAGCTCCTGCCCATCTCAGCCTGAACGGGGAAATCGGAAATCACAGTGCCCAAAGAGCAGCACAGAATGCTCTGGAAAATCTGTGGATATTGGTAGAAGAAAGTTTTTCCAAGATTTGTGTTGGAACAGGGAGAGGAAATTTGCTGCAGTACTCAGCCAGTGAGGAGACTGCAGTATTGAAATCCAGACCAGTGGAGACTACTTAGGTGGCAGAATTGCAAGAGGTGGAAACACTTCAGACCTAGAATGTGTTTTCTGTTTAAATGTATGGGTGGCTGGGCATTATTATAACATGAATATTGTTATTGTTACATTATAATAATGCCTAGCTGTGACAAGTGAAATCCAGATTCATTCTGTTAGCAGTTTCTCTCCCTCTCCATTTAAACAGTTGTTGTGTTACACTAAACATGCTCCCCCATAATGGTGGGTAATAACAATTCCTAGAAAACTTGTGTTCAACAGGGTTAAGTTGTTAAGCCTTGCACATCCAAGTTTTCTGGAGTTTGGGAAAGACACTTTTAGATCTCTGAAGCTCTGGAAGCAGTTTGCAGAAAGGCAAGACTGAATGGTACAGTAGCAGAAAGAATAGGAGTGATTTTCACAATTGCTCTTTTGAAATAATAATCTGAGAAAAGCGGGCTAAATATCCAAATACCATAAAACCACTTGCTCTGTGATCTCATCATACCTATTACCATTTACTTTTGCTCACCAGTAATAAAAAGTGCAGGAAATTGAAACTTTGATCATGTAGTTAGAGGTTTCAAAAAGGACCACAGTGATCTGATTAGAGTTTATACTCTTCTTGCTTGATTTTTTGCAATCTTGGTAGCATGTGAGAAGTCTATTAAACAAGAGTGCAAGCTTAAATTACACAATTATAGTGTGTAGCCTTGCTTTGGGTGACTCTCTGCTTCAACAGCCAGATATGAGGGTCAGTAGGAATGTACTGTGGAAAGCCAGGTTGAAACTTTAGTGCTGAGTTCTCACTTGTCTTTGGACTTTCTTTGTGATGAAAGAATGGAAGCCAAAGCAATGGAGAAATTTGCTGGGGTATTGGCCTTCCCACCGTTATTCAAATTACTGTACTGTACTTTTCCATATCTCTGAAGGGAAAGATTGATAGTGATTTATTGGTGGCAAATGCATCATAGCAACTTCAGTCATATATTCCATAACCAAATGCATGAGAGAGTAAGCATTTCATCCCCCCGTGGTGTTCAGATCCCAGTTTAAATGTTTTAGTAGTATAAAGGGGTTGATGTCATAGGAGCCAAGAAGTCCTTGAATGTGTCATTTCATGCCTGTTCAAAAGAAAACCATCTTTTGGATTAGTAGTATAGCACATGAGTTGTACAGTAGTATATCCATGAGGTAAAGTGGGGAACAGTAAATGTGTGAGTAGTGAAAAGTTCCCTTTTTAACCACAGAGACCACCAGTCATAGAAACAAGCATAAACATGACCTAATGGTGCTGCTGGCAAAAGAATGACATTTGCATCCAGATGTTAAGGTGTTCCTTGCTGAATGGCCACACTGCACAGAGGAGAGTCGAGGGTGGGAAGGGAGAATGGGATGGACCGAAAAACCCCCATGAAAACAGATGAACATAAATGTACTGCCCACCTGTGGGCAGTGGAAAAGGAAAGGACTTCAATCTGATGCAGGCTGTAGCCCATTAGTACTGCACATACCAATAGGGTGTAAACATCCTGGACACTGCCAGGGTTTTGAATAAGCATAGTTATACCTTAGATGTGGAATTTATATAATGTATTGTTTTCATTGGAAGTAATTTTTTTTTTTCTGACCTTTAATGACCAGATCTAACACAAGCCATTTCTCCCTAAATTGAGGTGTAAAGATTTGAGCCAGATACTGAAGTAAAGCAGCAGACTTTTGCCACTGGTTCCCAATCCCTACCCTGCAGAAGCCTTTTCTGCTAGTTAGCTTTCTGTGCAACATGGGAGGCTTTGATCACCTTTGAGTGCCTTAGAGAAAGTTCTTGATGTTTCCAGAGGGAAATGAAACATTATCACTGTGAAACATCTACTCAAAAGTTTTTCTGATTATGTTTTAGTGTAATGTGATTTTTTTTTCATATTTTGACATGAAATTGGCATCAGGTTTTGATTCCTGCTATTTTAAAGGGAGATTTAGTGCTGATGGTTCTTTCTGATCCTGTCAAGATAGCGTCATTGGTTATGGAGTGTAAGACTTAGCCATTGTTAGCAAGAGCATCTGAAAATTGAAGCTTATTAATAGAATTATATGTGGCGTTTGGTGATTTTTCTTCTGGTGAGATGATTTTTAGTTTTGAAATTCTGAGTCAGGAAAACACTTTGTGGCTGAAAATTCCTTCCTCTGATGGCAGAGGCAAGTCATTTTACCCTTTTAAAAAGAGAGATGATAACAGCAGATAATCCTGGACATTAAAATCTCTTAAAAATATTAAGACTTCCAAGAAAATGAGAGAAACGCTGAATTGAACCGTTTCCTAAAACCAAGTAGTAGAAGCAAGAATGAAATGTGATGGATAGAAGGAAGGAGTTCTTGGGAAAATGTCCCTTGTTAGGATGCCAACATGTAGAGGATGTTTTCTTAGGAAATGTGGCAATGAGCCACCGAGACTACTAAGCCTCTCTTCTTCCGCTTTTTGTAGGTGGAATAGCAAAATTCTTAGTGCATTTGCTGCGAAAAGCATGAGAAGTGACTGTCATGTTGGAACTGTTGTGATTTGGCTTGATGTGAAACCGAACTCAAGTGCTGTGGAAAATATAGTAAGAGTCTTCAGTGGGCTTTTCTGAAGCCTGTTGTGGCATCAGTACAAAAGGTTGTGGTAAATTTGTTTGGTTTTTTGTTTGCATTTACTCCCAAACCAAAAATGTCACTCCTTAGAAGGCTGAGGCTCCAAAATTCAGGAAGAGTTCACTCGTCAAACCCAGACTTGGACTGTGTTGCCGAATTCATGGAGGTGCCCAGTTATGTTGAGAAATTCTAGTTGATAATGCACAGGGCAGTGGTAATGCAGAAATGCAATGTAGTAGAAATTTGGATCAAATTTCAGGTGGAGTTTGTCAGCTTGGATCTTTCTGCACTTGAAATAAAACCACTTCAGAGTCTTTGAGATCCTCTCCTTCATGTTGCAAATACACCACAACCTAAATGATGTTTGTATTTAGGGACTACAGGGAGCAGTGGTTCCCGTGGCTCCACAACCAAATCTGACACAAGAAGCAAGAGAATGAGAGAAGGATCAAGGACTTGCTTTTGAATACTTCCTATTCCAAATGTTAGGTTATCTTCCCATGCCCAGACTGATCCCCCAGTATCTCACAAACTTAAGGTACAAAGCCTGTGTGATAGAGACAATTTCTTTTACAGAGAAGGAAACAGTGGCAATTTTTACCCTATTTCCTACCTTTTTTTTTTTTAAAGAAGATGAATAGAATACCTTTTGTGGTTTGGTTTATAATTTCATTATTAACAAATGTGATTCATATGTAGAATGTAGGGGTTTCCCCCTCTGCTCTGTAGTGTATCCTTGTATGTGGTAATGCAGGGTTTTCCCTCTCCTGACTCTTTGGTTGGGTATATAGTCTTCATTCTTCCTCTTCTCCTAGATGACTGTATATTAATTTCTTCCTTTCTGTCCAATCCTGCTGGGTTTTTGTAGGATTACCTGGGGTGGTGAAGTGTGACCTTCAGTGGGGATGTGGTTTAGAGGCTCCCATGTTGTCATTCTAGCTATGACACTGCCTCCCCCGTTACCTGGGGAAGGTGCTGACTCTGCTTTAATCATCCTCATGAGTAAATGAGAGTGAAATTTCACTGCTACATTTTGCAGGAACTTTGTGCCTCCTTCTGAATAATCCAGTCTTAATCCTGATCTCACAGAAACCAAGAAGTGATTTGCATTGATGAGTTTCTTCATTTTGATGTATGGCTTTGGAGCACTTACCTTATAAATTCTGTCTCCTGATTCTGGCTCATGTTTTTACCCAGTGGAATTAGTGATAAAATAATGCCCTTTGGCTTAATGATAGTAGTAAGGGTGACACATAGTTCTGAAAAAATACACTCATCTCCAGAGCATATCTCCCTTCATTCCCAAAGTAATCTTATTACTTTATTATACTTAATTCCTGTGGTAAAAAGGTACTCATTCAGCCAGTTGTACATATCCATCTTCAGACCATCAGAGGGCTTTTCCAGACCTCATCTGGGGACAGTTGCCTTACCAGCCTAGGTCTTCTGTTTGTAACATTGATTTTAGAGCATTTTCTATTACAGGGCTAAGTGATTTCTCCCTGTGCTGGTTTTCATGTAAAATTTTACAAGTGGTTGCTTGTATGGTATTTATGAAAATCTATGCATTTAGATTCTATGTTCAGAGAAACTGGAGGGATATTTTATGATACAGTGTATTTTATGACAAATCTCATAGAGCAGCATTATTACTGCCTCTAAAACTTAGCTATGTGTGGCTAATCAAAAATGTCAAAAGATTCCATTTAAATGCCTAAGGAAAAAACCAAGAGTGAAACCAAGATCTGTGGGAGAGATGTTTCTGATGCTGAACAGGAAGCACAAATATTCAGCAGAAATGTTAGCAAAAGCATCATTAATAACTGCAGATGTACACATGGTAATTTTCTCACTCATTTTTCCCCAAGGATTATTTTTTTCATGGGAAACTTAAAATTATCTAAGCCACTTAAATTTAATATTTGAACTGGAAATTATGTATGTGAAAAGGGACAATAATAAGAAAAATCCTCCAGTGTTTGCCAAACACATGGTGGGAGGAAAAATCAACCAGTCCTGTAGCCATGTAGTTTAGCCTGTGTTAAAAAAGGAGTTGTGTTTACTCTCTGAGAACTTCACCACTTGTATTATCTGAGGTGTGTGTGTTGTATATTCTTGATGTTCTACAATAATACCCACGTCATCAATAGCAGTGTTAATTGATACATCTTAATCTGTCCTGCAGAGACAATTAGTAGTGGTTTTCCTGTTTTCCATGTGTAGAATTTGGACACACAGGTCTAAATAATGATTTTAAATCTCTATGCCTGGACATTCTCTGCAAATCAGTAGAAACAAAGAGGGGAAAAACCCAACAAACAGCAAGTTTAAGATCATTGTATTTGGGAGAACTGCAGGGGTACTATGCAGTGCCCTGAAAATGAAAAGCATTTCCCTTTCTACTGTAGATAAAAGGGTTGTGTGGGGCCTCTTGCACTGCAGTACTTGTGAGAATCCTGAATTATAAGTAGAAGTGAAAGGACTTTTACTTACATTGAGAAATCTAAGGTGATGTTTTTTTCCATCCAGAAAAGGATTGAAAGGTTGTAAGGAGAAAACAACAAAAGAAAAAAAAATCAGAGTAAGAATATGAGTAGGCCTTGACTCAATGGTTTATTATATTTAAAAAGTACAGGTACATTAGTCATATTCTCTGCAGGATTTCTTGTAAAGGAGCTTTGCTGTTTGTAAGCTTTTCCTGTGATTAGTGTTTGTAATAAAGGTATTTTTTAAATTAAGTGAGTTGGTACTTTGGAAATTGATAACCATGGAAACTGAAATGATCTGCTCCTGGCTTTCAGGGACACTGAGTGGCAGGAGCACCGTGCAGAGAGCTGTGCAGAGGAAGCTGTGTCTGCCCAGGCTGAGCCAGTGTGTGGTTCTCAGGAAACCCCAGGAGATGATGCAGTACCTGTTGTGAGGCCCCATCTGCTGGTGCCTCCTCCTCTGGCTGCTGCCTGTGGCTGTGTCAGGTACAGGGTGTGCTCTGTGCTGTCTTATGGCATTTCTGTGGGGTCAGATCCCTCTGCTTCCAGCAAAGGGTTAACATTTCTCTTATGTAATCATTTCCCTTGGCTGCTTCTCAGCAAAGAAATAATGGTCACTGTGTATTATTTCAGTCAACTAATTATTGTGCCAATAATGCTTTAATAGTTTCTAAGTGAGTGTGCATGAGAGCAGAACAGAATTGATTCTTGTGGCACTTTAGCCTGAGACTGTAGGATACAGCATGTTCAATTAACTGCTGGACACTTCCCAAATGCCCGTGTCTGTGCTGTGATCCCTCGCTGAGGAACAATTTGCCAAGCTTTGTCCTGCAAAGTATCACTTTATCTTAGCAGCTTATTGCCCACGTAGACTTTAACCATAGTGATACAGGCACAGGCAGAATTAAAAAATCATTGCTGCCTCAGGCCATGATTGTAATGAGGTTGTAGTGCACAGTCTGAAATCGTGGAACTTGAAATTCCAAGTCATAAAACTTTAGCTTGCTTCATATCAGGAGCCAAGGAACACGCACTGCTTTCATACCAGAATACCAGCCTGTCCAGCCTGTCTGTATTTACTAAAATCCAAAAACCCTGAACCTAAGAACTTGTATGTGGTGAATGCTGTGGCCATGGCTGTTGGCAGAAACAAATACCTTCTGGCAGTGAGCTGTTTTACTGCTGCAGTCTTCAGGCTAGAGACATGCACAGGAGCAGTTGCCCTCAGGCTTCTGTGGGAGATGTTGACAGTGGTGCTCCTGTTTTGCCAGTGAGGAACTATTCTCTCCATTTAAATCTTTCATGATAAGGCTGGAATTACAATCCATGCAATGCAAAATAAGGGATAATATAGAATGAAAGGGAAGCTGGTTCTGTGTTTATGTTGCAAGCAGCTAAACGGTATTAAATCTGTAAATAAAAAGGCCACTTCTGGTGTGATTTTGGATATCAAAAGTCAGATCGCTAATCACTGTCTGACTCCTGTTAAGGTCATGTGCTGGAACCCATGGCCAGTTTTCAGCTGGTCACCACTAACTTGGGTGTGCTGAAAGAGGAGTTTGGAACTGCTTAAACTTAATAATGTCAAGAGAGTGCAAAAAATAAAGTTGGTAATTAGCACCAAATATTGCAAACATATGAGGCTACATATCTGTCTTACAGAGTTTAGAATATGTTTGTTGTGCCTTTAAAGACATAAATCATTGTTCTTTAACTGAAAAACTGAGCATCAATTATCCAGAGCCATGTGACTGCTGGTAGCTGACTGCTGGTACAGAGCAGTTTCACTAGAGTGAACTGGTTGTGGTGGTACTTTGGATGGAAAATAAGGAGATCTGTGGGGACTGGGAAAGCACCCTGGCTGCTCTTGGTTGTGAAATGGGTTATTGATGGATCAGTACTCATACAGAAACTTTCATAGAGGGACAAGTTTTAAATGAGATCACTATCCATCTTTGTTCTCCCATTGACTTTTCAGCCTACAGTTTCTTTTATTCCCCAAAGGGATTTACAGTTTGCTCTGTACCTCTGCACCTCTTTATCTGACCTTTATCGCTCTGCTGCCCACTGAATTGTACTTAAAGCCTACAAAAAGCATATGTGTCAGACTGGGAAATTTGCCAGAGATTTGTCTCAAGCACTGAGGTAAATCTTAGGAGAACCAGATAGTACTAGCTAGAAAATATTTCCCCATCTCACACAAGTGTCACTTTTTCAGTTTTGACCTTTTGTCCCCCCTGTGTCACTCTGAAATGATTTTGAAAACTTTCAGCTGTTCTAATAAAAAAGCACTCAGGAAAGAGGAAGACTGATCCGTAACATTCAGTAAACTGTTGAGTAAACAGCTCCAGTCCTGAAAACCTGCTCTCTGCTCTGCTCTTGTGTACATGCTCTTGTTTTTAACAGAAATTCCATCCTGGACCTGAGAAATGGTTTTTGTTTAAAGTTTTATCAGACTTTCAGTGAAAGTTGTAGAGTTTCGGTTTCGCCAAATTGTTGCCCTCCAGTGGAAAAACTTGCACTGAAAAATTCCCAGCCCAGTCTGCTTCTGAGTTTGCCTTGTACAACATCTTTTTAAGGGAAGTCTTTTGATGCAGAACAGTTGCACTTCAGGAGAACATGTTTCAAAGGCAACAGTGCAACAGGTTTTTCCTTGCTTGAAGGCAGGAGGTTCCCAGTACTTTGTTCTTCATAATAACATTTTTAATGCCAGGTCAGGTTGTCGCTTGGTGTTTGTTTAGGGTTTTTTAGGACTGTGGTGTAAAATAGATAATGGAAAGAATTTTTACTAAAAATAAAATAGAACCCCCTAAGTCTGTTTTGTACCAATTACTTCAGGTTTGAAGAGCAGTTGTAGTTACACTTGTTGTAGTTACACAGCTTAGACTGTGAACCCAGTGAAGGATTGGGATTGAGTGAGACGAAAAAGTGGAGGAGAATGTGGAAAGAAGAAGAATTCCTCAAGGCAGTCTCACCAAACGAAGCTTATTCAATGTGTGCTTGTCTAAATATACTCCTGTAAAGGTAGAGATGGAACAAACTAGGGAGTAGTGTAGTGTAGCAGCTAACAGAACATGAAGAGACTGAGTGAGTTCAAGCAGAAATACCCACCAAGAAGAGAGGCAGGAAGCTGATAAGGAATGCTCAGGACTGCTGTTCAGCTGCAGGTGCTGGGTCAGTAATTTAGAAATTTAATTGGGGCTGAGAGCTCCACGGCCAGGAGAGCAGCAGAACTCTGAGCTGAAGGAGAGTGTAAATCTTCCACGGATAGCACAAAGCCTGGAAGTTTTTCTGCTTGTTGTGTGTTCTCAGGTGACACTTCTCCTAATGGTACCTGTGACATAAGGTGGGCCAAGATTTGCCAGTGCTTTGTCTTCTCTGGTGTTAATGCAAGCGTTGTGTCAGGCACCATTAAAGGGTTTTACCTAAAGGAAAAGGAGGATAGAAGAAAGACTGAATGAGGAGGAGTAAATTAAGATTGGGAAAGAACTAAAGAAGAAACATGTTGTTAAGTAGACGGCATTTGAACTGTGCTTGTGAAAGAGAACACAACATTCAATCAGTGACAGACTTTTAAAGCTTAAAAACTAGGGACTTTTATGCCTACTTTAAATACATTTGATGTCAAGGTATTTTTGCTTCAAATAACCAGTTTTCCACAGCCTGAAAGACCCCAAAAACCATCCCCACCATGCTGCAAAAATGTTCAGTCTCATCACAGAGTATGTTGAGTGGTGAAGTAAATTGTGATGGGTGTTTTGAGTTTCCTGTGTGTGCTTTGCTCACAGAACCCAGGCAAAGAGCCTTTAATGTTCTTGATTCTGCTTTTAGTACACATCAAGTGAGCCAGATGTTTCTTGCTGTGCTTATTTGATTCACTGGTGTCTTTATATACTCTGTTTCTTAAGCAGCCTTGAAAAGAGAGCTCATACATTGGGAGGCAGCAAAATATTGTAGAAATTTCCACTTACTTCCTTACAGATACTGAATTTAAAACTGGCCTCAGCTTTAGCAAGCGCATTGTGTGAGGAGTTGCCTCATGCCCAGGGAAAAGCATTCCTAAGGCACTAGGGGAGCTGGCAGGAGGATGGTGTGTGCCTGCTGGGTGCCATAACTACGTGTCTTCTTGCAGGTCTGGCGTCATAAGTTTGGGTCATGGACAGATAAATGTTGCCTTTTCCTCCTAGAGAAGTTCACCAAACCCTAAAGTATCTTACTTTGTGTTGAAAAAGTTAACTTTATAACTTTTGATCATTAATTCTTTCTCAGAAATGGGAGCACTGTAGCTCTGTTTAGTTAAACTCCCTTTTCAGGCGTTATTTCCCTACGTTTGAGGGTTGCTGAGATTATTTATTTTTTTTTTTTTACAAGCTGGGCGGTGCCAGGAGGAGGAGCAGGGAGAGGAGGAGGAGGTCCGTTTTCCTTTTTCAGCTGCCTGCTGCCCTCTTGTGCAATGATCGGCTCTTTACACCAGAGCGTTTCCTGACCATCCATAAAGGCAGCGACAAGCATGAAGTTGCTTCTTGATTTGGTGAAATGCTGGATTTGGGGTGCCAACCTCACACGCTTTTCTGTATTTCACTTCCTGCACATTTTGCCTGCCATTCAGCCCCGTCTTCATATCAGCTGGCTCCAGCCTTGACCCTTTTTTTATTCATTGTCTCTACATTTGCTGTAAGGATTTGAGGAAGGATGGAGAGAGCTCCTCTGTACCAGCGTTAAAGTGTTTGTCTGATCTGTTGTGATAAGGTTGATGTTAGATGTACTGTGTCTTCCACTACATTTAGTTTGTGAGTGGTTCCCTCACTTCTTTGGCTTAAAAGTGAAAATCTTTCTCACTTCCTCGTTGTCAGGACGTTCTCCTGTGGATGGTAAGGAGTTTAACTTTATGCCATTAGACATCAGCCATGTGTTCAACTCTTTTTCCATTTTAATGGAATTGTGCAGCTGATGATGCTGCACCGCCTAGGTGCCTGCAAATCTTTGAAAACAGAAAGGAAATTGGTGGCAGCATAACAGAAGGAAAAAAGTGACCTGGAGTTGGAGAAAAAAAAGTGGGAAATTAGAAGAATGGAGAGAAGATAGAGAATCAAGGATGGACACGGAGACAGGGACAGGACACAGTAGAGAGAGAAGTTTAAATAACAAGGTCATCTTCAAAACGTGAAAAGAAGTAGAAGTAAGGTCCTTTACAAAGAATGTAAAAGGAGCAGGAGAACTGTTGGACAGTCAGCACAAGGGGAAGACAGACACAGCATCCATCTGTACAGCCTCTTGCAAAGGGAAAGGAGCTGCTGAGGAGCCGAACTGAGGTGAGGGATGGTTTGACACGCCCTTCATGGGGTTACAGCAGTAACACAACAGGACAAGAAAGGAATGTTGGGGAGTCTTCAGCTGTGTAAGCAGGAAAAGGAAAAACTGAATGGGAAGTAGAGAACTTAGTTATTATGTCTGTGGTTTCTCAAAGCTTACGGTGATGAGAATGATTTTTCAGCTTACCTGTTTGGTGTCTGGAACCGCTTTGAATTTCCATGCAGTTATCAGAAGGTGGCAGCACAGCAACTGAGATCAGCAACTCGGGCAAAGATGTTTGAGTAGGAAATGTTCTTTTTCACCTTAGCTGCTGTTACAGCATGGCTCATCTGTACAAGTGCAAAGCAGAGAACACTGCAGGGCAGTTCTGCTTTGTGTTTGCTCCCCCAGCTGTCAGGACAATATGCAGGGGATGTAAAAAAACTTTACTGAGAGAGCACACAGTGCAAAGCAGCGTATTTGAGATTTTTCTTTTACATGTATACAGATATCCAGGTCAATTTGGGCAAAGTTGTGCCTGGACTTCTCAGCAGAGTTGATAGTTGAGTTATTCTAGTGTTGGCATAATTGCCTTTGGCTTGGGAGGCTCTGTGTTCCCTATTGCATTGGAATATACCCATGCAATGCACGAAGTACACTGTATGCTGTGCTCCAGCAAATACTTCTGAGTGCACCAGAAGCCTAAAGCCTTCTGTTCAAGCTTCTGTCTGATCTGTTTGAGGTTCTGTGAGGTCTGTAGCATTCCAACTGGAGTTGCAATAAAATGCCTACACACTGAACCCTGTACTTAGGAAGACATTGTAGCCTGGCCACAGGGCTTCTGGGTCTATTTGCTTCCCCACAGTGCAGTGCCAGGATACTTACACACTGTCAGTTGTTCACGGCAGAGACAGTTATATTAGCCACTAAGAATATTTCTGAAATCATATTTAATCTCTATTTCTCAGTTTCCTTCCATTTTAAAAGCAAGCAAATGTCTACTCCAAGTATTTTCTTTCCTGTGTTTTCTAAGGCGCTTGTAGCTGTAGGTGGAAATACTGAAAGATGCAAGTAAGAAATAAAAGCAGTGTATCTGTGCAAAACTAAATGTGTTCTACCAGGAAGGAGAGACTGTGGTGTGTTTAGCAAATATGCACTTGGAGACCTTGTAAGCGAAAGAAAATATTCTCATCGTTTTGGCTTGTGTTGAATTCCTACATAGTTTGAGTGAGATTCATCATATCTGGTAATGGCCTTCAAATATGTAGTTATCTGTGTGAGAAATATTCCCTGGCTGTTTTCTAGTCCCCTGTATTACATACCTAGTTAGGAGTGGGGTGAATTGCTCCTGAGTATTTCTGCTTCTCATCACCAGATGAACAGATGCCTCAGACTTGGTAATTGTTCAGGTTGGATGCCAGCAGACCTGGCTCCCATTGACTTCTTGTGTGCAAAGATAGGAGATTTGGACTCTGCCCTTTTGCTCTTCCCTCCAAACACCTTCACAGGGAGATCTAAGATGCAGGTTCAGGTGTTCACCAGTGAACTATTTGAGAGCCAACAGGAGGCAACTTGCACATCCAGACCCTTGGGAGTCAGTCTGCTGGCTCTTCTTCTGAGGGAGCGCATCACCTTCTGTCCTGGATGTAGGAGCACTTTATGCCTGAAGCCTCCAGTGATTTATGACACTTCCTCTCTGTTTCCATGCATTTTTTAAGGATTTTTTTTAAAAGGAAAGCAGGCCCAACAAGTGCAGTTGTGTGACGACAGAAAACATAATGAAAGGAGTTACGGTTTGAGTCAGTGTGTTCTGAAAAGGGAAGAGCTGTTCAACTGTTTAGTCTTTGTTTTCATTAGAACTTTGTGCTTGTTTGTTGTTAGTCTGTTTTTGTTATGTTTCAGGAAAAATGCATTTTTATAAAAGATAAAACATAGCTACCATTTTCAAGTATAATACCTAAAAATACTCATTTTTTGCAAACTTCAGCACATCCTATCAAATTGGGATGTGAAAAAAGGATTGACATTTTCAAATCAAGGAAAAATTAAGATGAGAGAAGGGTTAAAAACAGACTGGATAATTGTTATTTCTTGAGTTACATGTCCAGGTGTTTGACTCTACTCTGTATAGAGTCCAAACAGGAAGTTATCTCGTATTTGTTCATGTCAGACTAAAGCAGTCTGGGTGATGTCATTGAACCTGCCATGAGTTTGCCAAAAGGAATTTGTTAAGTCAATGAAAAGTCAATTTTCTGAAAAAGATTTTCAAGTGAGATGGCAACAATAAAAAATTAATGACTCCTTAATGGTTTTGTAAGGAAGACAAATTTGTATGCCATGTCCCTGATGTGATAAATCGATGACAGCGTAGGCTAACAAAGTTCACTGATGGGCCACTGTCAGCATAGGGCTGGTTTATAAAGAAAAACCAGATGGGGTCTAATCCAAGCAATCTTTGTACACAAGAAGCCAGTGGGAGCCAGATCTGCTGGGATTGACCCAGAATTAACAGTCAGGTCTGAGGTATCTGTTCACTCAGTGAAGAGAAGCAGAAATACTCAGGAACAATTCACCTCACTCCAAACCAGGTATGTAATATAAGGGACTGGAAAACCCCCAGGGAACAGTTCTCACTCAAACAACTAAAAAAAAGAAGTTTGTAAAGAAAAGAACAAGAGAAACTTGCATTAGCTAAAATTGTTTAATATCACAGACATATAAATTAATCAGACCACATAGTCCTTAGTATGAACATTCCCTTTACAGAAATGCAATAAATAATTAAATTAGATGAATCAATGGGTATAAAAATAAAGAATCTTCTCAGGAAAAGTAAATATTATACAGAATTGTATATACCATGCTAAAACACATCTTGAAGTGCCTGCAAAGGGCACTTATGATCAAAATCATAAATATATTGTAAAGCCTCCCTGGGAGGTAATGAGCTTTTACAAAAGGCTTACACTATGTACTCGGTTAATGAAAAATACATTGTTTTTGCGGAGAGTGCAGTTAAGTACAAAGAGAGTCCATCTTACAAAAGGAAGTAAGTCAAGATCGTGTACACATCCTGATGTGTGATATCTGGTCCCTTCTAGAGTCACAGGTTCTTCCTGGGGCATCATATTTTCCTATTCTGACAACGGTGTTGCAGAACAAGGTGATGTCTTCTTGAACCCTTATTTGTCCTGCACAGGTTTCCTGTTCTTCATTCATCCTGTTCTTCAAATAACACACTCTGAATAATACGCTCACTCTTTCACAACTCTTGACAAATCAAAGAGTTAGGACTCTGTAAATCAAAGCACGTTTGAAGTGTGCAGAGTTGCCCACAGTGATTGTGCTGACACTGCCCAGAAGTGTGGTGTTAACTAACACCAGCTGTGATAATTCTGTAATTAATATTCTCCATGCATAGCTGGACTGGATTGTCCAAAAATTTCAGTTTTCTGCAAGATCTCAGAGCAATTAACCCTCTAAGTTTCTCACTAGTTTTCTGAATCCTACCAATGAGCATTTTGAATGAAGTTGTTCTGCCGGTACAAGAAATAGCCTCAATTAACAAGCAAGTATATTATGTTTAAAACAAGGAAGAAAACCTCTTTAGCACTATGCTTGGTGTGATAAGACCCATAGTTAAAAGGAGTGAGCAAGCCACTAAACTGACATAGCTGCATTACATACTGCATTATGTGCTGCCTCCTGTACAAAACCCAGAAATTGCTGCAGTGTGAGCAGGGGTAACCAATTAGCTTATGACATTCCTGTAGGGAATTGCTTTCCATTTGCAAAATAGCCGTTCCAGGTAAGTTCCTTCTCAATGCTTTATGATGATTGCTAATAAATATGTAATGTACAATGTTGTCTTTTTTAGAGCATGCCAGTAACATTTCATCTGCACAAGAATTTTAACAGGCTCTTTCAGAATATCAGCAAGTTACTGGAAAACACATTTACTAATATAAAATACATACTGTATTCTTCTTATAAAAATAAAGTTCTTTCCCACCAACTCTGCACATGCAAATATTCAATGGAAGTGAGTGAAAAGTGTCAGTTTATTGGTTGACCTTCTAGGAATCACCAAAAAAAGGCACTTAATTAACGATAAAGGCATTCAATTAAACTCCTCTGTAAAAATGTAAAAGTGGAAACATCAGCAGGTACGCTGCAACTGCAGGACTTGCTTTAATATTTTTCCAGTTGGTTTTGCCCAAATCTGAAATTAAATTTTATCCTGACTTGCCCTGCTTCTGTAGCTGTAAAATCCATTGCAGTGACAGCAGCAGCTTTGCATATTACTCACCAGTTGGTGAAAGCACTCCATGGGCAGGCGAGTCAGAAACGGGGATAGAAAGTGCAGAAAGAACATCATTTAAACTTAGTAGCTTGATTTACTTATATAGGAGGGGTAGCATGTTCATTCTTGAGCAGTAGTGTGGAAACATGGAGGTATGAGATAGAACATTACTCAAAGTTTGGAAAGCAATTTTTGAAACAAAAAATAGAAAAGGAGAAGAAAAATGGCCATCACCAGAAACAAGGAGAGTTCACTGTGGAGACTTGGTGTGTTGTTGCCCTAAGGCAGCAAAGCTTTTTGTATTAGTTTTCCTTTAGGCCAGTGTTGGTAGGAATGGAAATATTTTTAATACTACCTCATTATTTGTGGAGGTAACTAAGCTGGTAATTTTCCATTGTAACACTAGATGTAGTTTTCCAGTTTCCTCTCTGTACCACATTTCTACTAAGTAGAGGGAAAAATTAGCTGAAAGGTTAATTTTTACTGGAAAGCTTTACCCTCTCTTCCAGGATCAGTTTCCTCATGTGGGGCTAATATCTCTTTGGGGGTAGATTAGCAGGTACTGCTCAGGTGGAAGAGTCCAGAGGCTCAGAATCATTGCAGGCAGAATATGGTGGTATATAATTTAGCTGCTTTTTAAGTGCTGTGATACTTTTATTTTAAAAAGTTTCAATGGTATCTCTAGCCATTCTGTTCCACAGAAATGTTTGGGATTGAGAAGCTGTACAGGAAGGTTTCCACATCACAAAAAACTTGACATAATTTAAAGAAAAAACTGCAAGTAAAGCTTAAATTGTTAAGGAAGAGGAGAGAGAAGGAATAGTGTTAATATAGTACATGAGTGTAAAATATCATCCTCTGAGAAAGAGCAATATGCATTTGAGCTGCTTCACTCTGACTAATCAATTACTGTGTTCTTAGGACCTCTTGCAGTGGCTGGTCATAGCAGCCAGTCGTGCCTCTGCTCTATTTATCACATTTAATTGAGCAAGTCTAAGTGGAATTCTACCTTCTGAAATGTGTTTTCCCCTCCAAAATCCTCTCTCTCCCCTTGGAGCATGTGAGTTACCCCACTCCCTGTTGAAACCCATGGCAAATCAGCCATTAGCTTCAAGATGTTAATCACAGGTCAGACCCATGCCATACAGTATGATTTGTAAATGTTTTTCCAGTATTTAGAAGACAGTTAAATGCAGGACATTTTTTCCATACTAAACTAAGACACAGACCTTATAAATAGAATTGTGTTGGGGGTATATTTGTTAATTTTCTTTAGAAAGTTTCAGACATCTCTGCATGGGATTCATTTAAGATGAAAGCAAAAATACAGGAGTAGTCTTTCTAGTTCAGCAGAAGGTAACAGTGAGGTCCCTTAAGATAACCTATTTTTGTGAAATTACAATTTAATTTTCACTGTAAGATGGGATTAGGATTGCTTTCAAAACAACATCCATTTTAGGAATAGCCATCCAAAAAAGACTCCTTAATATTTTGGGAGAAGCTTTCACTTACCACACACACAACAGAGCATAAGAGCAATGGGAGATATTTACATTTTTCACATCTTAAATAACATAGTGTCTGCTTTAAAAAGTGGATTTTTCAGTAGCCTTCAGCTCTGGTGTGTCCTACCTTCATTCTTGAATAACTGCAAAAACAATACATTGTTAGAAGTGATGTAAAATAAGGATATCTGTAATAGTTAACAAAGTGTTAGAAAGCACCCAGGAGCACTCAACTCCACTCACCTCTTTGATTAGGTTTGCAAAGCTCTTCAAAAACTCTTTGGGAGTTTTCTTCTCATAAGATTCACAGGAAAACTCACACTGTTGGAAGATAGAGAAAATCATGCCATTTCTAACCAGCATATTGAATCATAAATCAGGCTATAAACTTTCTCACTCGGAAATCAAGAGGGTTGTAAGCAAAGCCTTTTCCAGCTGGAAAAACTTAGACACCAACTATTTCAGAAAGGGAAAGAATTTGGAAATGACACCTTTCATTCACTTTTTTTGAGGTGATCCCTGTCCTTTTGCAGCACATGTGTGGCTGCCAAGTGCATACATGTGCTTGATTAGGATTGCAGTGAATGCCTCATCCAAAAGTGCAAAAATTGGGCATTTTTAAGTTCCAAAGTAACGAAAGGCAGATTGGGGGTTTTTTAAACAACTTTGCTTTCTACAATTCTACCACTGCAGGTGGTGTCTGCTATAGAAAATAAGGAGCAATGATCATGATTATGAGCATTGTGAAGAAATCCTACCTTTCCAGGCCGTCTGAAGGTGAATTTGCTGATGACTCGAATGGCTTTGGCAAACGTAGCATTCACTTGGCTGTTTGCTGGTTGTAATTTCAGTGTGCCCTCCTTGAAGCAGCTCACAGCTGTGTCCAGGCATCCCTCCTAGGGCAGGGAAAGAAGGAACTGCTTTCAAGCCACTGTTGCAGCATTTTTTCCTGCATTTGTTAGGTTATGGTCCAATGGTCCATGTACAGAAAGTATCCAGGATATTAATTGAGAATAGTCAACTGTACTCTTTAAGTTAGTTTTAGACATGCAAGAGATCTTTAATCTTTATTTTACCTGTTCTTGGATTAATTGTTTAAATTCTTAGTATATCCTAACTGAAGTTTCCACTTGGGTATTAATCATGACAGCAGTTGAAAAAAAAAAATTGCTCCTGAAGAGTGCATCATACTACGTGGTTTTGAGAAGAATGAGCATTTTATTTTTAAAAAATGACAAATATTTCTCAGTGCTACATGTGGGAATATACTTCTTCCTAATTTTTGTGCCATTTCTAATACTGCCTAATTAGTAATTACAATTGACGTAGAACTATTGAAACCATCTCACACGATAGCATGGGAAAGGAATATGGAAAATCCTACCAAAACTAACCTCACAGTCTACAGAGGAAGAAAAGCAAGGTTTACTGAAGCCAATTTCTAAGTTACTTTCCATCTTCCAAAGAAGGAAACATTGAGAACTGCTGATCACACGTATTAGAAAGGCTCCAAAGCATCATCCCTGTGTTTCATACCAACTGCTGACCCAAGCTGAGTCTCATCAGGGTTTGATAGATCTCCCTGCAGTTTGCTGTTTGGGCAAGGACAAGGCGACAAGGCAACTTCCATGTATGTTGCTTATAGCAAATCCTACTAGCAACATTTTATGTTAGTTAGATAAAAGATTTTCTTTTCCTTAAAAGCCACGCATTTATGTTTGTTTCAAGCATCTTACCGTAACCTGTCTTGCTTACTGGAAAAAAACCATTCGACTTTAAAAAAGAGATCGATTTTCCAGCTGAAACTGAAAACATGTTCTGTCTCATCCGTGATGAGCTGAGAAACCAGCATTTCTCATCTCTGCTGCCTTTTTTCTTTTTGCTGAGTTGACAGTCAGCTGCAGGCAGGCCAGCGGGCAGAGGACTGCAGGGATTGGGGGTTTGGTACAAGGAACACTTCCATGAAGAGGCATTCCAAAGCACAGACCCCTGGAAATGTCTGAGGGGGGCTAGGCAGGCATGTGAAATACTTGTCTCAGAGGCCATTTGCAGCAGTTCTCTACATCTGACTCAAAGTAACTTCACAGATTAGCCTGTAAACCCTTCGCTTCCGGAATTAGCGATCAGCCTGGTTAGATGCTGATCTGGTGTAAATCAGCACTGGGGTAGTGACTGCAGCTGCACTGTCAATCACCAGCAAAACACCTTGCCTTCCCTCCAGCCTGGAATCACTTCAGCATTAAGATTACTCTTTCAGCCTCAGCATGATTTTCCTTGAGTTGATGTCCTCTTATCTCCCTGGGAGATTGTGTGGGATCGTATTGGGACTAAGTCCACACACAGGAACCTCAAGGAAGCCAGAACAGATCGTGGTAAACCACCTAATTTTGAGTGTTAAAAAAGGTAGTTTTCTGCTTGAATATTCAAGACTAAATTTACATCTGGCATAAGCCAGGTAACATAAACCAGGTAACATCTGGTTACCATAAACCCAGTATTTTTGATATTTGAAATACAGTTAATGTGAACAACTTCTGATTAAATCGAGTTTCCTTAGGGTGTGATGGCACCTCATCACCCTGAGTGCTGCTTTGGCACACTGTAATTCATGTCTTAGACACACTGTAGGACAGAGCGCTTGTTAATTTGGTTGCTGGTGATAATTATTATTAGCACACTAATGTTTTTTTAAATGTTTTTCATCAGAAGTTGAACCTGGATCAACTTAATACCTTCTAAATACATGAATTTTCTGTCTTCCCTAGTATGCAGCGGAGGTACTTAGGACCTCCCAGCATCAGACTGTAAAGCCCTAAGCTGCAAGTGAACTGTTGTCTTCCTTCCTGAGGTGAGCATGGTTTTTTTGAGAAAAAAAACCCCAACAACCTGATGAAGCAATTAGTCACTAGTTGTACTTGCTTTGTTTCAGAGGTAGCGGCAAACACTGTAGTAAAATGACAGCTAATCATCTCCTTCTTTTCACTTTGACACCACAAGTTAGAAAGGGTGTCAATGAAAAAAACCCAGAAACCCAGCAATTATTTGGGGTGCATTGGGTTTGTGCACTGCAGTTGTTTCCAGCAATGCAAAGGAATGTCTCTGTTTTGGTCATGCTTCTGTATATTTTTGGCAAGTAAAAAAATGCACCCAAACTGTAAAGCCTAGGAGGAGGCCAACCAAAACCTGTGTAAAATGAGGTGAGTTCCTTTCCTTTCTTCTTGAAGTTGCTTTGCAAGGGAGTTTGCAGTCCTGAGTAGATGGTTTTTGTAAAAATGCTTGCAGCCTTGAAGTGTAATAATAATGGTCATTTTTATATGCCAGCCAAACTTGTTTGTGTTATGAAAAAGTTGCCAAGGCTCAAAAGTTTAAGACAGCTGATAAGAAAATAATATTAGATTAGCCACAGTTCGCTCTAGACCTTTGTTGGCTGTTGAGGATTATCAAAGCAGGATGCATATGTTGTTACTATGGCTAGCATTTAATTTTGTGGTACATCCTCCATCCTGCCACTTCCGAGTATGCACAGACTTTCTGTGACTCTGGTAGTGTAAATTTACTACGTATAAGAAGTTCCTGACCTTGGAAGGTGCAAAATATCAGCATTGAATAATGTATAAATAAATACCAGTATTAAAGAAGGATCCATGGGGAGCCATTCTTGTATTTTTAACTAGTTATAATCTACAGAGAATATTTGTAGAATGCAGTTTTATCTTTCTGTTGATAGCACAACCCTTGCACACAAATAGTCTCAGAGAGACCAGTATGACTACACAGGAGAGGATGTGCTCTTGCGATATGACCTTACAGTGCCACTCTTGTCATTCAGCTTCAGTGAGAGGGAAAGGGGGTCCCTTTGGATGCAAGTGCTGCTTCCAGCATGGCTGGAGCTCATGGCAGCTGGAGGCACTTCCACTCCCAAAACCTACATCCCCAAAAGTACTGCTGCTCATCTGCATCTGGTATGAATCCTCACTCTGAGCACTTCGGTGTTTCTTAAGTGGAACACATGCAACTCTGAATCTGTGGGTGGCTTAGAATGCACGTGCAGCTAACATAGTAATTAAGACAGCAAAATATAAACACTTCTGCCAGTAAATATCCAGAAATAAAGAACTCTTATAGAAGTATTTTCTTGTTCGGTCTAGTTTGCATTTAGAGTACTAGGTCAGAGATCTGAAGAAGAAGGCATGTGCCATTTGTCAACGGGATAAACCAGTACAAAATCAAATTGATAGAAAGAAATGTTAAAGCAGTCTCACCATAGGGTTTTCAGGTGTATGCAGCAATTCAACATCCTACAATAAAACAAATCTAAGTTAGAAAAGTTTTGAAAGTGATGCCCCTCACAAGATATATACTAAGCAACACATAATGCTTGGAAACAATTTTAGCATTATGACAAATACTTTGCTTACCTTATCTTTCACTGTGACTTCTAACTCTTCAATTGTCTTGAAGATCTGTTTGTATTTTACTGCTCTGCGTGAAGCTGCAGCCAGCACCATGCTGGAACAGAAGGAAAGCACCAAGAAAATAATCATCCTCTCCATCCTGGTGAGCTTTGTTTCAAAATGGTCCAGGAGCAAAGTTGTGCTGTTCAAGTTTAACTCTCCAGTTTGAGCTGTGCTCAGGTATGCCCTGCACCTACCTATATATTGCTCCCTGCTGGAGATGCAGAAACCACCCATTTCAGTTTGGAAAGCTTTGTAGAATGGATTAATGAGTAACCCTTTTTTCTTTTCCACTGGCTAGGTGCATGTATGCGAGCTCGTGCGTGGGGGGGCAGGGATTGATGGAGTGAAAGAAAATGTGCCACATCTGCACATTGGACAGGAAAAAAAGAGAAAAGGGTGAATTCCCATTTTCACTTTGAGTCAAGAAATGAACATAGTAAAAAGTAGCTACTTAGAAACCACAGGCTTAGGTAAACAAAGATGCTGCATTTCTTAACAAATCTCTTCAGTCCATCTGAAGCTCTTCTGTTCTGGAGAAATATGACAGGACTTCCTTTCAGAATTTAAATATATTTTTTCTTACTTTATGGCTCCAAGGGATGTTTGTTAGCCTGTTCCCCCTGATATCTATGAACCACCACTTTTACAGTCTCAGCTTGGTTTCTGTTAGAGCTGTGAGTAAAAGCTCATCTTGGCATTTAAGCCAGATGAAGTTTGCTTTGTACTTGCTTGGAACAAGTACCAGATGTATTAACAGCGCTGTGCAGTGCATGCCCACTGGGGGTGAAAATTTCAGGGAGATAGATTGCTAGATAGAGGTGAATCCCTGGTTCTGTGCCCATTACCAGGATGGGAGCAGTACTGGAAGATCAGGGACTAAATCCTGGTGAGTCCTAAGGGACACTAGTACCTGTGGAAGCTAAACACAGGCAATGACTGTTCAGCAGCTAGGCTTGAGGTGAGTTTTGTAATTGGATCTCTTCAAAGGAGATGTGATACTGAGACCTGAGAATTCTCTGGGGAATGTAGAAGTGCATTTGTTTTGTACAGACTAGGGACTTACCACCTGCTCTAGGAATCAATTGATTTTAAAATCACTGTTCCTCATATTTCATTGCAAAGAGGAAAAAACCCAACTTTAAATGGCTTTTATGTGTTATCATGAATAACTTATTATCAATATTGTGGTATTTCCATTAAAAGGTTCATGTGTGGAATTAGTAGAGGGCAATTAAAGTCTCTTGGACATCATCACTGTGGTGAATAAAAAGATGGTCAAGTATCTTTCAAAGAAAGTCTTTGCCTCTGAAAATCTGAGGATTTCAGATGGCTTTGGAGATGCTTTCCAAGATGTACACAGGGTTTGGGCTGCAGTTTGGTGTCTGGCAGTCTGTGTAATGCTGCCATTGTATAAAATGCACCTGTGTGTTTCTGCCTGGTGGGTGAATCTGGGCTGTCAGGCTGGATCACCTATTTCTTGTTCATTTAAAAATGAGCATTTCAGCTGGGGAGAGCTCTGTCTGGTAGACTCAAGTGTTTGTTTTCTGTGTACAAATGATTATTTACTGTTTGCTGCTTAGGTGCTTAAGTAATTTTTCGTTTTTCAGAAGATGGATTGCTTGAGGGAATAGATTTTACAGGTGTGTGTAGGTACACATAATGCACTCACAGTCACAGTCTCATGCACGCACACACAAAATCCCTCCTGGTGAAAGGGATAGCTAATCACACCTGAGAAAACAGAAATCCAGAAAAATGAAAACTGAAATTCACTTTTTCTTCTACTGCACAGTCATTTCTTGAAGAAAAGGTACTGTGTTTTTTGGGGTTTTTTAATTTTTTTCTTCCTGTGGGCATGTCTTGAAATCATTTTAGATAAGCAGCACAGCTGGATTGTGAAGTACAGAGTATCTCAATAGGTCTTATTGAAAAGTCATGTTAATTTATACTAAGGTTTATTAATGGAAGTCAGCAGCATCTTTTGTTTGAGAAATCATACAGTGCCCAATACTTTTCATCCCACCTCCTTCCATTCCATTCCTGTGAAGCTTTGCAAAATTTTATGTTGTCTGTTGTTCAACACCTCCCTGAGGCTGCAGAGAGGATGGAGAGATTATTTCTGAAGGTGGTATTCTTTACCTGAAAAGAGTACTTAGCTCTGCCCCTCTTGAACTCCTAATGAACTGAACATTCATCTTCTCTGTGGGTGGTTCTTAGTAATTTGAATGGATGTGCATTTATTCCCAATCCAGTTTTTGACTATACTGTTGGAAGTGTTGGTAGTGAAGGAGCTAGCAGGGTTGGTGATAATTTCTGCCTCTACTTTTTATTGTCAGTATTTCAACTGTCAATTCTTTTGAGAAGCTCCTTTAAGCCCAGCTGCAGGAGGTGGTTGTGCTAGCACAGCCAGCCTTTATTTTATGCATTTTTATTTGGTTGATAGGTTGGAAACTTTCCACTTGGGTGTGTAATGTAACTCTCTTAGTTCTGCCATAATTTGGTGGCTGGCATTGTTTCATGCAAAGATATCCCTGCAGATTGTTTGCAGGTCCAGACAACTTCAGGACCACTGTGAAACTTCAGTTTATGCACAATATGACTCTCCATGTGTTTTCAGAAACACAGGGCTTAAAGGGACAACATGGAGGGTGTTGGTCTGTGTCATTGTACAGCACTGCTGTGCCAGGGCAGTCTGTGATACTAGAGGAGATAAAATTGACTGTGGTGAAGACAGTCCAAGAATGGCTGTGCAGCAACACCAGACACTGTTTGGGCAGTAAGTGAAGCACTGGCATTTTCTACCAGAACCATCACAGAAATACGGCAGACTTTATTTGCTGGTCCAGCAGCATAATTCATGGGTTTGGTGGAAGCAAACTTTCACCAAATTCAAATATCTCTGTCTGGGATACTCCTAAATTAAATCAGCTCTATCAGAAAACAGTTTTAAAGCTGGTGGAGTAAATGGGAAGCTAAACAAAGGGGTATTTGGCAATGTGGTAGCCTGTGTTTGCATATCATGTCTCTAAAACTGTATCGTCTTCTGTCTTGTGTTAGAGGCTGTAAGATCACAATAGTTGCTTCAAGGAAGGCATGCTGACAGAGAAAGTGAAATATAAGGACAAAGAAGGACTTCCTCTATGTCTAGGCAGTGGAGAAAACTCCTTGATATCCTCCTTATCAGATAAGAATGAGCAACAAGTTTTTTTATATACGTCACTTCTCTCTTGCGGCTTAGGAACATGCTGAGTCAAATAATGACACCTTCTCTCGCCCTGTCGCCAGCCCGGCCCCAGAGGGATGGCTGGAGAGTGGAAATCTGAGAAACCTCCCATCCCAGGCCCAGTCCTCTTTCCTCTTTGCAACAGTGGCACCCAAGTGCTGAATGACTTCGACCCAGAAAGCCCAGTTCCCCCACCCACATTTTCCTTTACAGTAGAGCTGAATGGAGGCTTTTCCCATTGCTTAGTCATTGCTATGGCTCAGCCAAAAAAGTCTGTAATGTACAGGGCTGCTTTCAAAGAATTTTTGTGAATCAGGTACATTAAACTTCATGCATGTACTATCTGCGATTTGCAGGGGGATTGTAGAAAAGCAAGGGGAGAGAGTTATGCTGGGAAATGGGACACTAGGAAGAAGACTCCTTTACAGCAGATTTAGGAAAACCAGGCATTAAAATATTCCTGGCAACTTTGCAAGTTTAGTTCTACCCCCTCGCAATCTTACTTTCTCATTCTAAGCTTTGATGTAGTTCTTCTTTTAACTTGGCTTTGAAAAGAGAAAACCAAACCTGGGAAAAAGATCTATCCTTGAATTGGATTTGCTGTAGAAATGAGACTAAATATAACTGAATGTGGTGACACAGACACTAAAACATTAATAGACAATAATATAAAACCATTGACATTCTTCATAATGTTCCCCCAGAGTTAACCTATAGCCAATTTGTAATCGTAGTGATGCTTGTTAGGCACATAGTTCAATGTATTTCTAGCCTTATCAGCTACTAATAAAAAAGTGTACTGAGAAAACATCCTGTCAACACTCAGAGCCTGAAAGGAGTCTAGACCCTCTGCACGGAACCAGATATTCAGAGCTGTCCATTTGTGATCATGTCCTTTTGAGTCTTTAATGCTGGAGCTGGTGGCTCAGACCTTTCTCAGCATGCAGGATGGAAGAAGCCTTACTGGGTCACCAAGCCTGGTCTGCTGGCACTGCAGGTATCCGTATCATGCAGTTCCTTTCCTGGCTCGAACTCAAAACTCCTGCATAAGGCCTGAGCAGTTCAATCTCTGTAACAGAGAGAGCTTAGAGCCGTGCCTGAGCTGTGTTCCAGCTTTCATAGAGCAGCTTCATTCTTCTTTAATATAATAATCTAATAATAATCTTTCCCCACTATCAGAGGACAACCACATTCAGAAGAAAAGGCAGCAGTTGACAGGAAGTTGGCTACCACAGTTCTCTTAAAAATTTGAGGGCAGAAAGGAGATGTTCAGCTGAAAGCCACAGGCAGGGAGAGGTGGGGGCAATAAGCAAGACAAGCAAGCGCTTGATGCTCTGCAGGTCTCTTTGTGAAATGTGGCCCGCAGGGCACAGGGTTTCTACCACACAAGTGTTGTCTGTATATAACACACATTTCCCAAGAGCTCCACTAAGAGACAGTGGTGAGAAAAGCAGGGCTGTGGCAGTGCTGAAACTACAGTTTATGTCATGTTCATCCAAAATGTTGAGAGAGAAGAAACAGAGATACACAGATATGTTGGACAGGGAATGGAGGATACAGAATGGCACAAGGCAAGAGGCTGCCTTGGTTCATTTACTACTGTTGCTGAACTCAAGGGACAAAAGTCAGAAGAGGTACTTCTGTATTACAAATTCAGTGACATAAAACAAATAACCTCCAAACTGTTATAGGCTCAAGATGGTCATGTCTAGTGCACAGTCTGGTGCAGCCTGTGAGAATGCACTACACAGGTAACTATGCCACTGGCAGCTGGGCCTTCTGCATCTTGACATGTCCTGCATGTTGATTAGTGTGTTGCTACAGCTTGGTTTTGGTAATAAAATTAGAAGTTTGATGCTACAGATTCTTATGGAAGTCACTCCCAGGGTTGGATAAGGCTGCTGTGCTGGTGTGGGATCTCTGCAGCAATACTGCTGTTCCCCTCTTACATAGTCTAGAGCAAAACACAGGGCACAGCCAGTGACGGGCTATGGCCCCTTTGTCCTCTCCAGCAAATCTGCCCTGATTTTACCTTCCTTGCTAATACGTTCTACATTAAGTTAACTTCAAAATAAAATGCAATTTTATCCTTTTTATTATGGTTATTATTGGTAGAAGCAGATATCTGAACGCTGCTTTTATTTCTAACTAGCTTCTCTTTCTGGTTTACAGGTTGTACCCTCTTTCATCCATGTATATGTGCTTTCTGTATATACACAGTTTCCATTAGATTTTTTTATTTTTTTTAATGATAAATTTGCTTTCAAGTCCTATAAACTCATTCACATTGTTCTCCTGCCCTTTCTTTTGTGTATTCCCAGGATCAGGAACAATGTCATGTCATACAATGCTGCGGCACCTCTGGCACAGCAAGAAGTGAGGACGCAGGAGCGGTGTGAGATTGCACTGGACAATGCAGTGTGTCCCCTTAGAGTGACTCCAAGTTCCTGCTTGCAGCCCAGCTCCTCAGCTTCTCCTGTGTTCCACCACTGTGCTGCAAACGACTGATCAGCCATCAGGCACTGCTTGGACTTCAGCTCCTGTGGCAGAGAACAGGATTTGGTGTCCCGCTGTGTAACCGAAGGGAAGGGTGAGGCAGGAGCCACCCCTGCAGTTCTCAGGATGTGATAATGCATGTGCTTTCTTCAGCACCAAAGCCATTTAATGAACTTTCTACTTCAGCCACTGCTTCTCTGCAGCACAGTTTGGTGCAATTTGAGGAGCCTCTGTTACAGGACCTCTGCTCTAAAGTGATTCAGATTACGAATTGCTCTTGTGAAGGCTGTGAGAGCTTGTTTGTTTGTTTACCTTTGCTTTCATTGCAATCATTTCACTATCACCCTTATCCCTTTATAATCATTTCACTATCACCCTTATCCTTTTATATCTGGAAGTCAGAAACTCCTCTTCTGTTGGCCTTACTACTGAAGAAGGCTGTGATCACCTACGCAGCGAGTGCCTCCTTAGCACACGAGGCTGAGGGGGCCGGTGGGTATCACTTAGCAGCACTGTTCCAGGAACAGCACTCTGGTGCCAGTGCAGGCAGCAGCCAGCCTTCAGCTGTGCCTGGAGTGCAGTTTCTACAGAGTCACTTTATGGGAGAGCATTAGGGAAATCTTAACTCTGCAACCTGGTCTGCATTTAAGACTGTCACAGGTATAATAGCATTGCCTGAGCAGGATTCGTTGTTACTTTTCAGGCCATTGTATCAATAAAATCTCTTCTGTGGAAGTAACTATGCCAGTATAGAATTCTCTTAAGTAGGAATACTAACTGTTCTGTTTCTCATACATGAATTGCTTTGTGAGTGTAATGCACTTTGCTATGACTTCACACGTAAATAGATTGTCTGTTTAATTGTTTAGAGCAGGTTAGGGAGTGCTGAGGTGACTAGCTCATGCTATCCTTAACAGATAAAACTTTAGTACCTTTGGAAAAACAGCTTTTCTTTTTGACATTTTGTTTTCAGATATCTCTGTTTCTGTCTTCATCTATAAGTAGACGTATCTAATAGAAATGAACCTGTGTGCCTATGCATAGATTTATCTGTTCTATGCACACACATACAGATTTGAGAAGCTATACAGCACAGTGGTTTGCATAACGAGTTTCATTTTTCTTCACAGGTCAGCACCTTAAGCGAGCCTTGGAAAAACTATTGTGTGATCAGTCATCACACTGAAGCAGCAGAACCCATTTGGTAAAGGCAGTCTTGGATAAAAAGCTGAATGCTGTGGTTTCAGTGACTTGTCGTTGAAAGCTTGTGGTTTCTGTGTAGGAGGCTGTTTAGGCTGGACACGTTTGACATCCTTGTTTCTGAGCTGTGAAATCTGTACATCTAATTTATGAAAATTATCTCTGGTTTAATTTTATTCTTTTTTTAATGAAGTCAACATATTTTCCTTGCATTCAGTGGAAACAGGAATGGAAATAGTTTTAAGATGCACTGTGAGCATGTTTTAACCTCAAAAAGCAAGACAATTCAAGATATTCTTGGTTACGATTAAGGTCTAAGAAGGAAATTAGAATTAAATACAGAGAGCCAGATGTGAGAGGACAGCATTTCTCAAGTGTGGAGACAAAGAGAGTAGCTAACTGTGGGACATGACATAGACATTATAAAATAAAAATCTTACAGATGAGAATTTGATTTAAAAAAAAAAAACAAACAGCTAAGTAAGGTAATTTGAAATTAATCATGATATTGGTACCATTCAAGGTAACAAGCAGTATTTATAGTCTTTCAGGTGGTCTAAATAAATAAGTTTACATATAAGTTAAATCCAAGATTAAAGAATCTAAAGGTAGGGCAAAGAGCTGCAGAAGAAGCAGGTGGAATCACATAATTGATCAGTTATGTGCTGGTTGGAAGAGACCTTCAAGATTATCTTGGCCAACTCTCAGGCAACACCACCATAAGGGTGGAACGTGCTAATGTTGGTGCAGAGGATTTGACAGATCTGCACAGCCAGATTTGCAAGGAGGGGAGGGTAAGTTCCTTGGCTTCACTATGTTATATAGCTGTGGTGGGAACACATCCATGCCTGCATCACTTAACTGGAGCCAGGAGAGCCATGGCTAATACAGGAGAGCCTGTATTAGCCTTCATTGCTTGCCTCACTCTTCTCCCTTCTTCTCTGGTGAGTGTCTTCCAACCTGTAACTCCCAGAAAAGCTGAGCTGTGGCCATACAGGATACCTGAGCCTCTAATTTGGCAGATCCTGTTCCTTCTGGTGTCAGGAGCAGTGACTGCCCAAACTTCTGCGTTTTCACCAACAACAGTTTCCCAGAAGAATATACATCCTTCTCTCTTAGTGAACCAATGGAAATGTATTAAAAATGAGCAAAGGAGAAGAAAAAGAAAATTCAAAATACATAGTTTCTTGCTGAAATATAAATGAAATGACTACTTGTGTGAAAAGAACTACTCACTGCATTTGTGGGAGTATAAAAATCTGTCTGAAAGCATTACTCAAAGACTTCTGTGTGAGCAAACATTGAAAGTGTGATCACCCACTGCCAGTTATTTCAGAGGGCTGACTGCAAGATTCATCTTAATAATTTTCAGTAATTTCCATACCGAAACACCAATAGAAGACCATACATTTTAATTCCTTGCTACTATCCCATTAGTTCTCCCAGGAGAGTTGTTCCTTTTCAAAGAAAAAAAATTAGCTCAAAAGCTTTAATCTAACATTGTACCTTTGACTCGAAAATTAAGGTGTGTTGTCCTGCTTGTGTTTTCTTTTCAGAAACCTGAGCCAGTAAACACAATGACTGCATCTGTAAGTGAATCTACAATACAGTAATAAAATTGGTCTCTAAAAGTACTCTTTTGGGCAAGGACATTTTTCTTGCTTGTTACTCATGAGGTTCTTGCAGAGTTAACAGTTGATACCCCTTCCGTGGGCAGACAGTGCTCTTTCTCTGAACTAACTTGTGGGAAACCAAGACAAACAAGGAGGCACTGAAGATGCTGACCAGAACAATGGAGGCTTTTGAAAATCACATTTTCCCCATATCCCAGAGTATGCAGGCATGCAGATAACCAAGGATGAGCTTTCTTTTGAAGCATTCAGAATTTACCTAGAAGCAATATCATAGGATTCAGCATTCCTTTCCGTATAGCTCAATTCCCACTCCCCATCCTCCTGTTCTGATTATCAAGGATTACACAACTACTTTGTTATTCAGCCCATGGGAAAACTCTATCAATGCCTCTTTTTCTCGTCGTAGCTAAGCTTGCAGTTTTCCAGTTCCCTGGTTGGTAGCATTTTTACGTGGTTTCTTAGCCACTACATTTCCACTTGTATTTGCCACCTTATTGTCCTCCTCACCGACCTGCCTGTTGCTGGCCAGGGACAGGCAGTGAAGCACCGGTCCGCCCTGGGCACCCTCTCCCTCCCAGGATAGTTGTATCCCGCCTGTTGGGAATCAAAAGCGGCTTCTTAAACCTCCCCTTTTGCAGGTTTGACCGCCCGTCGGTGCTGAGGACCCAGCTGAAAAGTCACAGGACTGGTGGCGCTCTAAAGGCTGCAAAATAATTCTGCTTGCTACTGCTGCACAAAGGGCAAAAACGCGAAGGGAAATGGAAACATTAAACCTGAGAACAGGAAAACTCACGAGAATCGCAGAAACGGCCTGAAGGAAAAAGGAGACAAAACTGTAATTTCCAAAACAATACCCGGAGATCAAAGGAGGCTGATGCGCTTTCAAAGCGCTGTTTGGGGCGGATCTGCAGGGAAAGGTTAAACGAGATCATTATTTTGAAAGATGCTGTGAAAAACAGGGTATGGCAAAGAGGCAGTAGACCCTGGAGATTTTTTGTTGGCTCTCTTCTTGCCATTGCCCTCTGCACGTCTGCATTGGCCACACTGAGAGAAATGTCACCAATGAGTTTAAATTGTCTTTAAATTGAGCAAAGATTAAACACTTTTACCCTCTGACACAATCATCTGCCATGGAAACTCTGCCTACTCGTTCTCTGGGCTGCCTTGTTGTGTTTTTTGCTGCAAAACCTAGTTCAGTGCTTTTAAGGACTGGCCTGCAGAGATTTTCCCTTTCAGCTTTATTCTTCATCATATCCTCAGTGATTTTATTGATTTCATCCAGTTTCTGTCAAAACAAATAAATAATTAGAAATACCAAGATGTTTCATGCTGACATTTCCATATGAGCATTTCAACTGTCCATTTAGGGTATTTCATTATGAAGTTTTGGTTTATTTGAAAGAGTTTTAAGAGCTGGGAAAGAAACTTTTCTTCACTGTTTGTTTGGTGCAGAATGTCCAGCCTGACATGAGCTTGGTTTTTAACTTGACCATCTCAACCATTGCAATGTGTTTTGTGCCACTTCATAGATCTTTTGGCAAATGAAAAAAATCAGATACTCTCACTGTTTTAGGTGATCAGTTAAGATTTGTAGTTGTTACCTGTGCTTTCTTAGACTTTTATGATTCAGTATACATGCTCTGAAACTTGTTTATTTTTTTCCAGGTGAGAAACCAGTGGCAGGGTTATATACAGCGAGTAACCAGTATTCCAGAAAATGAAGGACAAAGAAGCAGCTGTAGGAGGACACAAGTTAAGCCTGACCTAGGGAATAGGCAGCCAAGGTGTATGTGCTTGGGTCTGGGGACTCGAGACAAGGTGATGTCCTTCTGCCTTAATAATCTTTGTCTGCTTCTAACAGGGCCAGGGCAATTTCTGTTGACTTACTAGACCAGGCTAGGGAATCTGGATTTACCAGCTCTTTTGACAGGTAGTGGTACTTTCCTTTATCTCTTTCTCTGACAGAAAGGTACATAGTGAAGCTTTTGGAATTTAAACTGTGTTTTTATATTTAACCTGTTCCTTGGTGTTTAAAGAAAGACAACTTTATCCTTTTTATAAGGTTAGTAGGATGGTCAGGAGAAGTCAGTATTTTATACATTAATTTGTCTTGTCTCTATAAAATTGTCTATTTCATACAGTACATTGTCTTCTCATTAGTGTAATTCATTCTTCAGTGTTATTTAACATTTTCCATAAGTTAGTGGAAACGGCCTAATATGGGTTCATGTGGACTGCTGTGCCTCACTAGTCCTTTAGACCTACACAGCACTTTTTTGCACCTTGTGAAAATGGGGTAAAAGCCATATTTGGCTATTTTTTCAGTTCCTATTTTATCAGGTGATGGGCAAGCCAGTTCCTTTGGCTGCCTTTTGCTCTGGACTTCTTCCAAGAATATCTGTGCATTCCTTACTGAAGGGATTCCAGGGAACCTGAACCTTTAAGGTGTTAATTTACTTTTCTTTTAATATGAGCCAAGATTTCATTAGGAATGATACTGTGCATGAACAAGAGCAGCTCAGTGCCAAGAGCAAGCATTCATACACTGGTATGAATCAGATCAGCCTGAATCCACACCTCCATCACTTCTCAGTATAATACTGAGAAAGCTTTCCAGGGCTGATTAGTCATTTGAGCTAAGTGCAATAAATGTCAGAGAAGCTAATTAAAAAAAGAACCTGGGTAAACGTGAGGCATAGCTGCTCTCTAGTGGACTTGTGAATAGTGTCAGCAATCTAATACACTTAGCCCCAGAAAATAGTCATGTAGACACTCTGCTGAGACACAGAAGATGAAAACTTCCTACGCCTGTGAGTTCAGCTGCTTCCTTGTTTCCTTGCCATCTCTCCTCTCCTTATGTAGCTGGCTTACACCAGGGTTACGGTGAAACAGCAGAATGCAAGAGCAGCTTTAAAAAAACCCCTCCTGTCCAGTGCTGTGGTGAGCAATATTTCATTGTATGCTGTAGATGTCATGTTTGCAGATGACAGTGTTTCCATTTAGCATCGTGTGAGAGTGGCAAGTATCTTAGAGCTCAGGAAAACCATTTTATCAGAAAGGGGGAGGTGTTCAAACTACAAGTGCTTATTTCCTTAGGCGGCACGGAAAGCAGAGGGAAAAATACCTACTGCACAGAGGACCTTCACTTTTGGGAATGTGAGATCCTCTTGGGCATTCTCAGGAGAAAAACTAGTGATTTCCATGGCATCAAGGCCAAACCAAGCCAGCACACCCAGTTGTAAGTGCATGCACACAGAGGACATTGGGCAGCCAGGTGCTGCTCAGCAGGGTGTGGGGCTGGATGTGGTGTCAGGGAGTGCTCAGCCTACAAACAGCCCCAGGGGCAGCAGTTCTGTTCCTGACCTTTCCAGCAGCTTCACTGGGTCAGTGTTCAGCTACTGTCCACTGGATGTCAAGGAATTCTCTCCTATCCACCAAAATGCCCACAGAAATAATCTTCTGCCTGTATTGATTTATTGACAGGTAATGTTGAAAAGAAGTTCAGAACAAACCTATGGGTTACATTCTTTTATTGCAGTAACTTCAGCCAAAATCGGTGAGGTTTCATAAGGAGCCCCTGAAATAACTTAGGGACCAAACAACGTGACTCAACCCCCCTGAAGTTTTATGGGACTGACTGAAAATGTGAAGTCTTCAATACTATGAACAAAATTATGTGGGCAACAGAACAGCCTTTTGAAAAAAGCCTTGATGCTGTGCAAGCACTGTTCAGCCACAGACAAAGCACTGGTGTGTGTTCTGCACCTTTTAGTCACAAATCCAAATTACAGCATCATAGGCACTGCTGTGAAGAAAATTAACTCCTTCCCAGCTGGAGCCAGGACACCCACAGTGATTACACTGATTTGGCTGTGGATCCTCTGGTTACATTCAACCACATTTGCTCTTTTCTGGCAGGGACAAAGTCTAGGATTTCTGGTTGCTAATTTGTTGCTCACTAATAATTATTTGCATCTCCAGTTGGGAAGGAGTTCACCGAGTCCTTGTCCCATGATGTACCTAGAAAGAGCTGGGTGTTGGTTCTGTACCTGAAGTGAGGTTCTAAGCTGAGAGCCTGTAAGAGTTTCCACCTCTGCATCTGAGCAGAGGTGTTAAATACCTTTCTTTTCCTCAAACTGTGGAAAGACTTCCTTACCTTATTAGAAGTAAAAAATTTGGATTTCGTACTCTGTATGCCCAAGTAAATGGGTGTGTTATCCCTTGTCACTTCAACTGTGTATATGTTTGAACACGTGTCTGAGGTGCTGATCTGCAAATACCTAACCCTTTACTATTGCAGTATAGATGGTATTGGAGAATGGGAAGTAAATCTGACTTTTCCTTCCTTTATTAACCACTGGATCCAACCTTTAGTCCAGTGGGACTGAGGCAATGGTGGTTTAACTAAAAAAGGTTCAGACTTTAAAAATAGAAAAATGCTTTTTGTCTCCATAGGGAACTTCACAGACTCTTCTGAAGGACAACCTTGATCTGTGAAAATACATCAGTCTGAACTGTGCAGAGGTGAAAATATGTATATGAAAACTAATATTTTCTATTTCCTTTTTGTTCAGCTTCCTGTATGCTGAGCCCAGGTTGTTTATTCTTTTGAATGATGCAATGGGTTAACGGATAGTATGTGGGTTATCAGTGAGGAAATCTGAAGGTACAAGGACCATAACAGTACCTTATGTTTCACTTTGATTAAACTGGTGGAATTCTGTGCAAATGGAAAATTGTGGAGGTGTATAGCCTTCATTTTGTCAAGAGGATACAGTAGGAAGTAACTCAAAACACAAACTATCGTGTTATTTCTAAATCATGAAATACCTAGAAGGCTTTAAATTCAAATTCCATGCAGTCTTTACAAAAGATAAAGTACATGTGTAGTCCTTCCTGCTAAGGCTGAGATTTAGGGAGATGTGAGGCTCAGGGGAAGAGTCTGGTGGATTTACTTAGGAGCCAAGAGAAGTCAGCAGGAGGTTGCCATTCTCTAACTTGGCTTGCACAAGACAATGAGTGCATTTCCTTTTGGAGACTGCTTTCCATGACAAACAGCCTTGTGGATGTAAAAACACTTTACTTTCTTTAGAAATCCAAGTAAACTTAGAATAATTTAAATCAATTTAGAAAAAAGATCTTTGTTTCTTTGCTTTAGAGAATGTACAGCAATGGAGAGAAAGCTCAGTTGCCTTTTAGAAAGAAAAAGAGCTGGTGCACGGGGAGGCTGCCCTTAATCCCCCACACCTGAGAGCTTCAAGGTGCATGCTGGTGACAATCCAGTTTGCTCCCTTCCAGGTAAGCCAGGAGGGATGCTTGGGTATCCATGCACAGGGAAGGCAGCAGTGGGACCATTTCAGTAGCTACATTCCCCATCGTGCATCTCAATGGTTCTAAAACCCATAGTAGGAACATCCCCTTTTGTGTCTTTTGCAAAAATATTTGATGGTCTATGTGAACAGCAACCAAGATTTTCTTGGAGGTGGATCTGATAGACATTGTTTCTGTGCCTGACTGCTCTTGCTTGAATAAAGATCAATAATTATGTTTTGTTGAGACCCAGCAGGGAGGGAATGCCCTTGGCTTACCCCACCTTAGCGCTGCATGTTGGTGTTCTGAAACTAGGGTGGGGTGGTTTATATTTTGATAGACCATTATCTAGGAGGGAAGTAAATAACCTGAAACCTCGACCCGATTAGTGCATTGTTCCTCACCAGTGGTGTTGTTGTTTCTATGCTGCACAGCTGCCTGTGAGGGCAGCCAGGAGCTAAGGACAGTCATTTGCACTAAAAGGCTTCTGATGTTCTTGCCCTCCTTGCCCTGAATTTCCTCTGCTTCCACTTGTGTGAAGAGGACTTTTTTCCTTCTTGCTTTTTGCTCTCTTCCTGTTACACTGGCAGCACTGGGGCACTCCGGCATCTTTTAGCCATGCACCAAGTGGTAAATGTCCTTTTGTGGGCTATGTGAGGTGGCAGTTGTTTGCTCAAGAGCTGTGGAGCTGAGGTCATGTCTCTTACGTCTCACCAGCTGAGAGAAAACACCCAGTATTCTGAGGCTGATAAAGGGCTTCTAATGCTCAGGTCACCTCAAACCACAGTTAAAAAGGGGTGAAGATGCAGTTACGGTGGGTGTCTTGGAAAAGACAGGGTGATGCTAGAGGGGTTGAGTCCAACATCCTTTGTGGCTGGAGGAACGCCACCATGTCCCAGGAGCATATTTGTGGGAGACAGCTGCTCCCTCTTCAGGAGGCAACAACATCTCCAGCACCTTTGGGAACAGCTGCTGCAATAGAGATGCCAAGCCATCCTCTCCTCCTTCTTCAAATCCTTCCTGGCAAACAGTTTTCCTGGGATGACTTCACCAAGTACATTAGTTTACCCAAGGCTCTGAGAATTAAATGTACAGACACTATTTTCTTTCTAAATTTATAGGCAAGAGGTACAAGAGTGATGGACTTCACTGCGTACTGTGTCCCTCCTGCTCCAGGACTCAGGACCTGCATGGGCTCAGCACTGGTAAGAATCTCTGTGGCATTACTCACAGCTAGTGGCTACCCACAGTCACTCTGGATGTCTGAGCAAGAAAACTTGTGGTTTTGTTTCAGCTTCCTTGCTAGAAGTCTCAAAGCCAGACATCCCCATTTTGGGCAAGAGATGCATTCCCAAACCTGACTGATCCCGCTTATTGCTTGCTATTTTAGCAACTATTTCCTCTTTCCCTTGGGCCCTTTGAGCGTGGCAGTGCCTGGTGCTCCCACAGCATTCCACGCTGCCTCGGTGGTACCACTGCATCCTCACCCAGCACTTCCTCCCACTGCACCACAGCATCTCTGACATCACCTGACCCAACAAACTGGCATGTCCCCATCCCTGTGCTCCCCTGGTGGCAAAGAAACAGCTCCCAGGTCCGTACTAGAAAGCCCATGTCTCTCAATATCTTCTTTTTCACCTAATACTGACTGTTTCTCCCTCTGCCTTCAGAATCCTTGTTCCATTTTAAATGGATTAATTTTCTTTTCCTTGAGAGAGGCTTTTATTGTAAAACTCTGCCTGGTTGCTTCTCCACTCCTTCCTAAATCTCAGATGGAAAATGCTTCTTCCTGTCCCCAGACTTGTTTTTCTCTTCTACTGGGACTGATTTAATTGTTATTCTGCTCTTCCAATATTGCTCAAAACATGCTGCAGAAAACAAAGTTGTATTGTATTGAAACAGTGGGATTGAAACAGAGTGGGGTGAATCACCCTTTCTTCAACCCCCACCTAAAAGTAAAAAATAAGAAAAAAAAATATGATTCACTGTAGAAAGTCTGTGTGAGGTTTCCAAATTCAGTTCTGGTTTATCACCTGTGAGGCAATGCTGTGCTTCTCATTCTGGCAATGTGGTATCACTTTACTTGAAAATGGCTTGAAGGTTTTTACTGATTCATTCTGGGAGATTATTTTGTTGGTAAATTAGAAGGTTATTTTTGCTTTTTTTCATAAAGCATTTGTAGCGTATTTTGGACTATAGAAAAATTAAGTAAATTTAAGTAAATATATAATAAAACATAAGAAGTATAATAAGACCACAACACGCTTAAAGCCAATGTAAGGCAGCATGTTTTTCATGAGGCACAAAAGCTGTGGAAGCTTTTGCCTCAATATCAGCAAGGGCAAGACCTTGGTGAGGTTCAGTACAATTAGGCTGACGCTGATGACATCCTCTGTAGTTAAATTACAGAAAAGGGATAAAAAGAAAACATCAAACCTAGGGGACAGTGATGCCTGCTGTGCATTCCTTAGGATGAAGGAGTAGTGCCTGGTGCCACAGGCTGCCAGTGCTACCCCAGGTAGGTGCTGGGGGCGGTGTTTAGTCCCCTCAAGGTGGATCCAACCTTGCAGTTCGCTTGGCCTGTCTGTGTTTCAATGTCCATATGGTGAGCAGAGTGGGGATTTTGTAATCTAGGTGAAAATGTAGATTGCTCGTATCTCTACTTTTGTGTTATCACATGGTCCCCAAAGGAGACCACACAAGAGCTTTGGTGGAAGTTGAGCTGTGTGCATCAGCTGCAGGAGCACTCTGCAGCACTGAGGGGACTGGCTGTGCTTTGGGGATTGGCCTGTGAGGGTAAGGGAAGTTCCTCAAGCTCACAACAAATTGCACTGGACTTAAATAAAAAATGTAGGCGCAGTACTGAATAAAGGGCACTGAAATACTCCTTATTTTCCATTTCCCTAACAGGCTTTTTTCAAAATTACCGCAGGAAGGATTGTGAAGTAACCAAACCTTGCCACCCAGGAGAGAGAAAAGGATCTGAGAAGTGGCCCTCACCTCTTGGCTGGCTCTGGTAGGTCAGTGCAGTGCCGGGTGATTTCAGGAGGAAGTGTGATTTAAGAGGGTGGCACAAGGCAGTGGATGCTGCCAGGAAGCCTTGGCACAGGAGGTGTGATGTTTATGGCAGCTCTGATGGTCTTGCTGTGAGTTACAGAAAGGGCACATGAGGTCAGGTGGCCCAGCTCCTTGACTTTCTCACTGAGGGCCATCTGGAGTAGGAATCAAACTGCTGCATGGTGAAAGGTTTTTTATGAATCACTTTTAATGAATACTCATGGAGGTGGTGGGAGGGGGTGATACGAAGAGGGGTCAGTGCTGAGTGTGGCCAGAAGCACTGCTGCTGGCAGGGCACACTTCCCACGTTGGCACAGGCACAACGGAGCAGCGCCGTACCAAGGTCTGCAACTGCACATAAACTGAGCGTGTTGACAGTTTCCCCAGATAGACTCTGGTAGGATTGCCAACCAAACTGCCTCTGGAGCAAGGCAGGTTGATCACAGGGCTGGAACACCTCCCTTATGGACACAGGCTGGGAGAGTTGGGGCTGTTCATGCTGGAGAGGAGAAGGCTCTGGGGAGACCTTAGAGCACTGTCCAGTGGCTAAAGCGTTCCAAGAAAGCTGCAGAGGGACTTTTCACAAGGTATGGAGTGATAGGATGTGGGGGAATGACCTTAAGCTGAAGGATGGTAGGTTTAGATTAGATGTTGGGAAGGAATTCTTTACTGTAAAGATGGTGAGGCACTGGAATAGTTGCTCAGAGAGGTTGTGGGTTCTCCACCTGTGGAAGTGTTCCAAGACCAGGCTGAATGTGGCTCTGAGCAATGTGGTCTACTGGAAGGTGTCCCTGCCCACGGCAGGGGGGTTGGAACTGAATGAGCTTTAAGGTCCCTTCCAACCCAAACCATTTTATGATTTCATGGTTAACCAAATGTTCACAATCTACACATCTTAGAGCTGCTTGTGATGTACCTATCAACCACATTTACTAATAAGGCAGCAAAAGTGGTAGACATGATTTGTTTATGATTTATTTAGATATAATTTCATATGACTTAACTATTGTGAATTGTTTAGGGGAATTTTCCATTCTTCCTATTGTATAATAGATATTGCTCCTAGTGTACTGAGGGTAGTCATATTCATGTGGGGGAAAATGGAAAATCCCTGATCCATAACTGACTTTGAAGCTGAGTATATCACAGAGAGAAAATAAGGTATGTAGGTTTGATACCTTTGATGTATTCCAAGTCTATGAGACATCACATCAGTTGAGGGGCAGAAATGAAATTCTCAATCCCACTTCAGAATGCAATGCAAAGCCAAATGCTTTTACCAGGCTTAAGAACGTGAATTTGAATTGTGAGCATTGCTTAGAGCATAGTCAGCTTGCAAAGGACACAAGTTACTTACAGAGAAAGCAGGGACTGTTGGGAAGAGAAAATGCTGGATGTTGTTGAGCACTTCATGGATATCCTAGTTTTGCCATGAAGGGGTACAGCACAGTCAGGGGAGTGTTTGCAGCTGCAGTGCTTGGCTGAGCTGTGAACACTCCTGGTACAGTTCAGCCCTGCCTAAATGAGCTGAGGAGCTTGAACAGCACTGTATCTCAGCTGGTGAGTGCTTGCTACTATCATTATCTTCTCATGACATTTTAAATGTATTGACCTCTCCTAGGGCAGCAAAAGTGATGTGCAAATTTTGTCATACACGAGAGAGAATTAGTGTGCTTTCTTCTGGGGAGTTTGTTGTCAGAATCAATATGCAGGGAATCCAAAACCAGCATAATTCTTCAGCCTGAAAAGAACTAGGCGGGGATTTGAGAGGCTTCCACACACCTTCAGTCAGGCTGGCAAGGTGCAGCTTCCCTTTACAAAACTGGATTCGCTCACACCTATATAGGTCACCACAGCTACAGTAACACAAATACTGTGGTTTCTACCAGGGTGCTAGCAGTGCCCTTCACATGCCCCCTTTCCTCAGTGACAGCAAACCTGGGAATATCCAGAAACACTCTGTCTACAAGTGTCAAACCCTGCACCTTCAGAAATGCCACTGGGGTCTGTGGTCACAGACGCTCACACGTCTGTGGCACATGTGGGTGTCAAGCTGTTCCCTGTCAGCAAACGTCAGCGTGAAAACTTGTGCTGCCTCATGGCAAGAAGGAACATGAGGACATTCACACATCCTTTCTGTGGGTGCCCAGGTGGTGTCTTTAGCTTTAAAAATGTACCCCTCTGCATCAGATGATGAATAAGATGTAGCCAAACCTGGGTGCTGTAAAGACCGTCAAGAACATTAAGCATGTGAACAGCAATAAGGCAGTGTTTTAAAAAGCACAAAGCAGCATAATATGGGATTTAAAGATACCTGGTTTGATGCAGTGAAATGTATAAAATGTAGGCTGATCTGTCACATTTGCCTCACATTTTGCAATCCCATATGTGAATAGCAGTAAATTTTTATTCTAACACAAATTTGCTTATAGATTTGAATTCCTGAGGATAAAATTTACCTCTCAATAATAGACAGATGTTTTATAGATCTGGCCATAATTATGGGCAAAACCAAACTTGTCTGCCAAAGCAGTGTTCAGCCACCTGAGGGTTTTCCAGCAGCAGGTGGTTCTCAGATACTGAAAAAGCTGTCAGATGTCAAATGTTCTCATTCAAGATTGCCTTTGAAATGGTATTCTGTCTACTGAAAATGTTTTCTCCCTGAAGCCTTTGTCAGTAGTATTTCCTGCAACTGGAAATGGCAGAAGAGGGGTTTTTACTTGGTTGCTGTTGTAGTAGGTCAAGTTTTTTTAAGCACACCAGGACTCAGATATTCCATGAAGTTCTGGACTGAATTAAATAAAGTAACTTAACAGCAGTGACTGTGGGGTTAATTTAAATTTATGTTTAAATTGAAGGTCTAGATAACCTAAAATGAGAATTTTACATTTATGAAGGAAAATAAGTAGCAGCACCCACTGTACGGTTTGGAAAGCTGTTCTGTAGTCTAATCAAATGAATCCCTTTCCTTTGCACACATGGTCAGGGTTAGGGTAGCAACTTTGATTTCAGACTAATTATTTCCACTAAAAACTTAAATTTGTAATTTGATCTTTGCAGTTTGCAGTTTATATTATGTGGTGTTTACTTTAGCATTTGTTCTTATAGATCTGCCCAATTGCTCCAAACCATGCCTAAGTCACAGTGATGAAAATTTCTGCAATTCATTTTGGAACTCAATGTTTATGTGGTTGGACAAAGTACCAGAAACCATCTGCATATGTTTTATACACTCAGTAATAAAGATGAGAGGGATAGCAGAAGGTTTCTACCAGAGCAACGCCAACTCCATTCTACGCCCTAAGGAATGACTCAAACAATGGGATAGGTCCATGAATACAGAAAAAAGCTGTTGAAGAGAAATGTCTTTATCCACATACTCATGGAGTAACATTACAACATGGCCAATCTTACCAAGTTTCACAATGAATAGTAAGTGGGAACTGAGAAAAGCAAACTGTTGCCCAAACATCGTTACCGTAAATGTAAAGGAAAAGAAACACTGTAGGTGGGGATAGTAGTTGTGAGCCATTCCTTTGTGTCTTATATGTAACTGTCCCAAAAAAACCCCAGTAGGACTTCACCGCCAGAAATCTCCCGTCCTGCAGACAGCCTTGTCTGTTCCTGCCTGCTTGGCCACAACCCCTGAGCCCTTCCGATGGTGAGAAAAAAACGAGCCCCATTTGACGTATTTCACATTTCCACCCCTGGTCGGGGATCTTTTCCCTTCTGTCTGCGGTTGTTTAACCTTGATCCAGTCATTCAGGTGAGAAGAGAGAAAAGTGGAAACAAGTCTGTGTTTTTTCCCCCCGCCCCGCGTGTCGAGACGCAGCGCGGCCACCACCTCAGCACAGCGGTGGCCTTCGAGCTGAAGTGTTCTCTGAAAACAAAACAATGTTTTGATTAGGGCTCAGTGACATTTAATTTGGTCAGCCAGAAGTAATTCTTTTACCGCCTGGCTGCCGAAAATAGCGACTTGTTGAATTTTCCCCTGGGCATGGCTGTTGAAGCACGGGGGAGATTGTGGGGAAGCCCCCTTGGGGTGCTCCAGAAGCCATGGTGCAGCCCTACATTTTGCTAGATCATCCTTTGCATGTGGGAAGTGGTGTGTGTTTATAGTTTGTTATGTGCAAGCTGCAACAAAGCCTTTGGTGGAGCGGGGAGCAGAGGAGCGTGCTTTGGGATAAAGTCCAGGCTGATGTTTCCAGCCTGTGAGCTGGCTGTGCTGCACTGGCAGCTACGAATTAGGTGACTCAGTGCTGTGTGGTCACAGTGAGGCAGAAAATAGCAATGTTTGTGGCACACAGGGTGGTGGGGCTGGTCCCATCCTATTTAGTAAGTCAAGGTTTGAAACAACCACTGTGCTTTTGCTTGCTCGGGTGCAACGCCCAGACCAGCCTGACTCGTTTTTCAATATCCACGTGCATCGGTGATATCTGGGCCAGTGCTTTCAAAAGTGAGTCTTGGAAATTGTGTGTGAAAATTGCCCCCTGCCTCTAGACACCAAAATAAAGTGCCTGCCTTCAGAGACACATTCTGAAAACCCCACTCTTTATCATTAGTGACATTTTGTTGAGATCCGTTATCTGTGTGGTTCCACAAGTGACCTAGAATAAGCAGAGCAGAATTCTTGTTTTTAGAAATGGAAAAATTTGCCCTTTAGGGAGTACTCCATGACGCAGAAATATTCAGGGTGGCTCTTGGCCTTTGCTGTGACTGTCATTGCATGGGATGCTCTTTCTAAGCGGTGTGGAATTGCCCAATGGCAATCAGTGAGCGAAAGCAGCTGGAGATGATCCAGGAGAGTTTTGTTGGCAGAGTTTCTTTCCAGGGGTGGCTCAATCCACCACATCACCAGCGTGCCCAGGGCAGCAGAGCAGGGGGAATTCGTGGCACGCCACAGCATTTGCAGTGACTGCTGCAGGCCACAGCCACAGCGTGGATTGAGGTTGCCCTCGGATTTTCCACCGTTTTCTCTCAGAATATGCGCAGCCAAAAACTCATCTGTCTGGCTTTGTTTTAGCTTTGCTTCAGAAGAGCCAAAGCAGATTTCCTCCTGTCTGCTGCAGCAGGGTGCAAAGGCTTGGGACAGGGTCTGTTCTTAATGTCAAGCAGTGGCGTAAAGGTCCTGGGTGCCCAGCACAATCAGGGGACTTCTGTGGGCAACCAAGAGCATCAGGTGGGTTTTGGCTGTGTATTTCTACTGTCTCATGTTGCACAGAGTCTGGCTGCACATTTATATCAGTTGGGAGTCAGGAAGTGTGAAAATACCATAAAACATTTGATTTGATCATTGTTATTAAGGAACCCACCACCCCAAGGACCCTAATTCTGAATGCTAGCTTATAAGAACAACTAGACCCTGCCTAATCTCCATTAGGACTTCACTTTGAGTTAGTCAGCTCCTGTTAGGGATACCTATTTTTTCAGAAGTAATCCAAGAGCAGAAGGTAGAGCTCTTAGCAGAAGGTATCTTTGAAGTTTCTGGGTCTGGAGGCATATTATAGAACTGAATCTAGATGTTGAAGTGTTGATCTAATTTGAGGAAGGGGTCCTTCATTTAGGTTTGTGTCTCTAGGTACAACCTTGCAGTTTCCCAAACATCATCCTTTTCTGGTTGAATAACAAAGGGGAAATTTGTTTGCTGAAAGGGCACATGAGAGGCAGAGCACTGTGTAGTATTTAATCTGGATAAACTTATAACAGGAAAAAAAAGACTCAGAGGAGAGTATGAACTACTTTGCCTATCAGAAATAACCAAGAAGAATTGCCATGCTAGGTAAAGTCTGCCTATAAATCCTAGAAATTCAATATTTAGAAGAAGTAATCCTGACACTATTCTGTACTCTTACCTTTTTAGTGTGCATTCTCCCTCCAAATGACTGATCCATAAAATGGCAAATGCCAGTGCTGAAATGAGAGCTGCGCAAGATTAGAAATTAATGATTTGTCAATGGTTGACAGAGAAAAGGCTGTACCTGAAGTTCTGCATTTCCTTGGTATAGGGAGCAAACAAGTCTGCAAAGAGGCTTCTTAAAATAGAAAAGTTCAGCCTAACCACTGGTTCTGCTGTGTATTAGTGCCTCTGTTGGCTTGCGGGGGCTTCTCTTACTCAGAATTGAACTGAGACTCACAGGAACATTTGTTCACTGCATATCTGACTGACCTGATACAACCTTTGCCAAAGCAACTAAATTTTAAAGGAAAGAACAGTGCATTAGGATAGGAGTGTAATTTTTAAGGTCTATTTCAGATGAAAAACATACACAAGTCATAAGCACCTGCTACTGGGATGAACCTTTGCAGGAACCAGAAGACACGTGCTTGTTTAAGGCAGGGGTTGCTAAAATGAATGCATGATATGACACTGAAACAGGTTTTATGTATATATATATAAAAGAATATCAGTACAAGATATAAACTCAGAAGTCTCCAGCTACAGGTCAGGTACTTTACTGCTGAAATAGACTAAGCATGATCCCTCTAGATTCAAGCTTGGGATGTTGGGCTTCAAAATGCCCCAAATTTGCATGAAATGGAAGATGTGAAGCTGGGGGCTTATATCAAATGAAAATGAGTTGATAGTCAAAAACATGCTGAGAAAACCTCATCCCCAAGAGGAATATTTTTCCTAAAATCCTTATGCCTGTTTGGAGTGAATTATTCTAAACAAAAATGAAGGGGTATGCTTTTGAGGGGTAGAAGAGTTTTTTTGGGTGTGTTGCTCTGGTTGTGGATTGCAGCCAGCACTTTGTTTGCAGCTCACACTGGTGCAAGTTTTTCTGTCAGGCAGCAGAGTGATTATCACTGTTATTAACCTTCACTTCCAATAATTGATCAACTTCTAAGAATAAGAAAAAAAGTATATATTTCAGTTGTTAAAGCCCTCACTGAGAGTCTCTTAATAATTCCAGCCTCTGGAGCAAGGTTGTCATGTTTCTCTGCAGAAGAGGGAAGGTGTCCCCCATACCAGTGCCCCAAAAACACCCTCCTCAAACACAGGCAGATAACAAACCCTGAGCATCTTGCTGCTGCACCTGCCAAAAAGACCCTTCAAGAGCTGGCACTGAAATTGCTCAAAGCACCTGAGGATGCTCTGGCTGTGAGAAAAGCCTTTGCAAGGCCCCCAAAAGTGTGAAAATCATGAGTCAGTCTCCCTGAAAAGAGTGGGAAGGAAAGGTGTTTTTTATTTTACTTATGTGTGGTAATTTTTTGGCCTTACAGATAGGGGAGATCTGTGGGTTTGATGGTGTGGGGTTTTCAGCTGCTTCCTAGATTACCAAACCTGACATCAGCTGTGCTCTCCACCTGCCCCTCATTATCCCAGGAGCTGATCCTGCCCCTGCTTTGATGAAACTGCACCAATCTCCTCTGACAAGGCATTTAGAGAAGCCATTTTTCCTGCATGGGTTCCTGACTTTACAGGCTGTGTGTAATGCTTAGCAAACTGGAAGGACTGAGATTTTGGCAACGCAGAGCTAGAATTTGTGCATTTTTTAGATGGCCAACTCAGAATGCCTGGGGGCTTTGATGAGAAGGTGAGCACTAGCAGCTGTCAGACAGCAACGAAGCAATGCCTTGTGATAGGAACTGGCACTAAATACTCAGGAAGGTTGGGCTCTCAGCATGCAAAACTCTGGGTTTCTTGATTGTATTTCCTGTACTTTCTCTCTGGCCTTCTTGTTATGAGTAAAATAGGGAAACAGTGCAGTATTGCTTTTCAGCTGTCTGAAAGTAAATGTGTTTCTATTTGTAAGGAATGAGGAGATTTGGATGAGCCAACCACACCAAAGAGTGTGGATTTTCTTACAGGGACATATGCTGGTTTTACCTGATGTACAACATAATGCAAACAGTGAGAAAGATCAATAAATGGAGTGCTTTTTCTCTCAATAGCAAGACTCTTGTGGGGAAATCTGCAAGGTCGTGTAATTAAAGGCTGAAAATGGAACTCAGCAACAGGCTGAATTGGGGTTGAACAAGTGAATATTGCTGCTGCTCTTTGTAATTATGGAAGGTGGGCTTTGCAAGTGTACTGCCTTGCCCTGACAATTTTATGTGTCTCCAGAGAGCTATGTTTGAAGACAGGATATTAATTAATTATGCTTCTTCTGGATTCAGAGAGAGATTTGCTTGAGATTCCAGTTTTATTCCAAAAATGAAACAGTATTTTCTTACATAAATCTGATGGTATTAAATAATGGCATAATGCGGTCAATTAAAGTGGGAGGTATATTATTCAAATCCTGTATTTTTTTAACCCCTGCTCTTCTCAGGGTCAGTTCTAAACTCTCAAGAACTCCCAACTCTCCCCCATTTTACATTATATTGTTCACATTTTGCCATTCCTGTTGGAATTTTACAGATTTTGGTTTTGGGTCCTCTGAACTGGCTGAAGTGACACCTGGGACATTGTGCTGACCTCAGAGTCCTCCCAGGTATGTGAACTCTGAAACAAGAGTTGTTCTCTGAAGGTAGAAATAAAATTGTGAGTTCACAACTTTCATCCATTGTAAAACAAAATCTCCAGATACATCACCCAGCATTGCTATAGAAATGCCTCTGTCAGAAGCAGGCAGGTTTTGCTCATGTTGAAGCTATTCTGCTCTGTATCTGGATTTTCTCTCCAAGCTGTCAAACCCCATTCACAGCAGAGCCACGGAGTTGTGATGCACATCTGCACAGCTCTTAAAAACTTATTTTCTGCATTACTCTCTCACTGCTCACATCTATTTTCCTCCATCTTTCCATGCTTTTGTACCAGGGCAAATCTTGGTATTCAGAGATAGGGACAAAGAGGAGGTGCTTGGAACTGTTTCACAGGGATACTATGTACGAAAGCATTTCTGAACCACTTAAAATCCTTTGGTTAAAGTAGACCAGCATCTGCCAAAAATAAGCCCTCAGAGGCATTTCCACAGGCACACAAAACAAGCAGCCACCTGTCACTAAGTTGTGCAAGTTGTGTAGTACCAACAGGATCCTGGTTTTCCTCATCTATTGCATTCTCAGTTATGCCATGGAAGTTGCATTTGGTGTGATGTAAATAAACAAGCCATTCATAGGCAGTTTTACAAGTCATCATTTTATCAGCCACTAAATATCAGCAAATGCTCATTAAAAAAGCACTCAGAACAACTACAAAAACTAGAAAGGCAAACAGTCATAAGATGGAGTGATATGCCTTATTTTAGCACCATGATTTTCATATTGTAGTGAAAATTCCACTCCCTAAAGGTGGCTACAAGAAGGATGGAGAGGGACTTTTCACCAGGGCATGCAGTGATAGGACAAGGGGGAATACTCTTAAACTGCAGGAGTGCAGGTTTAGATTAGAAATTAGGAAGAAATCCTTTACTATAAAGGTGGTGAGGCACTGGGATGGCCTGTCCAGAGAAGCTGTGGGCTCCCCATCCCTGGAAGTGTTCCAGGCCAGGCTGGATGGGGCTCTGAGGAACCTGGGCTAGTGGAAGGTGTCCCTGCCTATGGCAGGAGGATGGAACTACACGGTCTGTAAGGTCCCTTCCAACCCAAACCATTCTATGATTCTGTAATTAACATACCTCATCTAGTTTTCTGAAAAAGAAATTATTAAGTGCTTCTACCTTTTGAACGTTATTGTAAGAGACTGACTTAAATTAGATGGTTTATGCCTTTGTGCCAAGCTTCCTGCTGGATGGGATTTGGATACAGAATTTCACTGTTACTTTAAACCTTGGAGGAACTTCCTCCGTTGCTCTCTGGTGCACGCCTATTGTTTGTGACTTGAAATGATCCTCTGTTGTCTTTTCCTTCAGGTAAAGGTGAAAATTCATCTAAATCTCCTAGAGAATTCAGTTTTAAACCTTTAAAAGAAATCTGGAAAAACGTCAGCGATATTTACTACTAGGAGTCAGGCTGAGGGTAAGCAGAACTGACTATTCCTGCTGTCCACACTGGTCTCCATCAGGGAGCTGATGAGTGCATGGGCTTTCCCAGGCAGAGAAGGAGACTCATGCCCTTGGTGTCAGACTTAGCAAAGGGTTTTACAGTTCTCACACGTGTGGTGAGGTGTGTCACATTAGTGGTTGCCAACAGCTCCCCACTGCTAACCCCAAAGGCCAGTCTGCAGCATGGATTGGGCACCCACAGACAGCGCAGAGCTGGCTGTACTTGGTATTTAGTGAAGCTCAGCATCTTGTTTCTCACTCAGACTTGCAACTTGGGCATCATCTTTGTTTAGGACTGTTCTCTATGTGGACAATACTTAGATCTGGATGTGTGTGTTCAGCAACATAAAGATTTTATTCACAACCTTAAACTTTCTTCTTGTGTCTCTGTCATTGCAGGATTCTTCTTGGCTTTCATGTAGTCCTTGCCTGCTACTGCAAAGCTAATTTTCCAAGCCTGCCTCTCTGCTCAAATAGTTTCTGTGATATTTCTACTGTATTACATACCTGTTCATCCAAGGCCAGCTGTGATGTACTCTCAGCCTCGTGATCATCTCCCTCTTGCTGTTGGTACGTTCCCTTCCACCTTTCACTGTCCTGTCCTCCAGGGCTGTGCCACCCTCCTGTTACACATTTAAGAGTGCATGTTTTTCAGATTTCCAAAGCATCCCAATTTCAGTCATCTACAGATGGCTTTTCAAAGGAATGACTATGAGAAGGATGTTAACATCCCTTGGATTTCTGGCCAATACTGTCCTTTGTATCATCTGTCTTCTGCTGAGGTTGAAAGCTTTCTAGGGCACAGGGCTGTTACTGTTCTGCTTGGATAGTCCCTAAAACAACTTGTATGCAAATAATAAATAGTGGTAATTGCTAGGAACTCAGTGAGCATTGTCAAGTAAAATCTACTGAAGCTGGTGTAATGTTTTTAAAGAGATGGTGCCTTGAACAAGGCAAGTTCTCAATGGAAACTGCTGAAATAAGTGTGAAACAATTTCATTTTTGTCAAAGGCTTATGCCACCTTTTGAACTGCAAAAGTTTCGGGCTGGCAACAATGCCACAAAAAATTACTGTCCCAGACTCCGTTTTCCATTCAATACCTAGATTCAGTTTGAATCAGTGCTTCACTCTTAAAAACAGATTATTTTCTATGTCATCTGCCACTTGAGATTTGCAGGTGTGGTATTCATAAACCACCTTAAACTTTTGAACTCTGGGACAATGAGCCAGCAGCTCACACACGATTCATTGGTATGAACTCATTTTAACTCCAACATGTGGAAGGAAATTCACTCTAAGATTGCAGCTGTAGATGTTTAGAAGTGTCCCAGATGGCCATGATGTATCTGTAACCTACCACTATGAAATAGTTTGTGTGATAAGGGACACACTGGACCCAATAAAGGAGAAACCTGTGGTGTGACCAACTCTTCCCTGAGCCGGCTGATGGTGGAGCCAACCCCTCTGGCACCTCCTTGGAAGACAATGTTGGTGTTGAACACCAGTGTTAAACCATCCAAATGGTGATCCAGTCATGGTAAAATATTTGTGGGGCCTCATTTCTCCCTTTGGCAGAGGTTACAAAGGCAGGCTCTCATCCGCCCATCAGGCTGGGCCAAAAGCACTTGGTCCAGTGACTGAATCCATGCCAAGACAGTCTTAGGAAAGGCTGGTTTGTTTTTCCCTTGACATGTAGCTATTTTCTCCTGTCTCTGCTTTCCTGTTTTGGTCAACATGAGCATGGAACAAATCTGATAGGGAATGGATGTCAGGAGAATTTTTCTCTCCTTTATTTTCTGCAGTCTTGCTTCTTAACATTCTTAGGAGAAGTTCAGGTGGCTAAAAAGAATGGGATGACAGTGCTGGAGGCACAGGGGCAGCAGCTTTGCTAAGGAGGCACGAGGGGGAGGAGAAGCCGGCAAGGAAGCACGGCACTAGAGAAGGATTGTGTGAGGATTGTGGGATTGGCTTGAATGCTGATGCCAAGTTCTGATCCAAGTTGCTTATAAGCCATTGGAGATTTGGGGTGGGAAGGCTTGTGCTGCATAGGACTGACTGAGGCTGTTTGGTTGCTTTCCTAAGACAACCTCTCCTGGTGCCACCTCAGCGTGTAAGTGCACATTTAGGGATGTCAGGTCTCTTCTTGTCAACTGTACAGGAGCAGCTTCTCAAAAGAGCTTTTGTGTGGAGCAATTGCCCAGACAGCTGGGCAAGCCCATGCTGGTCTGTCCCTGTGTTTCCTTTCCCAAGAGCAGTGCTCTAGACTGGAGAGCCAGGCACTGGCTGCCTGACCCAGGATGCTTGTGGTCTCCTCAGAATAACATCACCCTCAGCATGAGCTTGGCAAGTGCCACAGGGGACTCACGGAAGGAAACAAATATGGACCTGTGAGCAAAGACTTGAGTTGCTTTCCCAGCAATATGCTTTCCCAGCCATCATCTGAAGCAGTGTTGGCAGTATTCAACTGGTGCTGGCCAATTCAGAGGCTGGAGCTGCCCTGGCTGATTGCACCCACCTCTGCAATCATGAAGTGAGCTGGGAGTGAGCCCAGATGGGTGGGAAGTGAGCACAGCACTTCTGGAGCTACCAGGGCCGTGCTGGCCAGAAGAGCATGGCAAGACTCAGGATTTGAGTAAGCCCCTGTGTGTGAAGGCAAATATCCTGAGCTGGGGAAGACCCATGAGGGCAAAGTGTGACATCCCCAAAGAGCCAAAGAGCAGAGATGGAATGAGGTGGGATGGGAGAGGCCATTTCCTGGTGACCCTGGCAGATCCTCACGCAGGGTGGTAGCGCTGGGCACAGACCTCAGAGCATTAGGGCTGGCAAACCAGCAGGGCTGTGGGCAGGCAGTGCTGGCCACGGGCTCCACTCGCAGCTCCCTGTGCCCTGGGAGCTGTCAGCAAGGTCCTGGGACAGCGGTCCTGAGCCCACAGACACCGCCCGTGCCACAACCTCCCCTTTGTTTTTGGTGGCGGCACATCCAGGGGCTGGAGCTGCGTTTCCTACACCCACTGGGAGGATGTGGGATTTTCCTGGCTGCAAAATGCAGCAGCAAGAAGCTCTGCAGGCTGGCCCAGTGACTCAGCTGCTGGGGATGGGCAGGGGACAGCACAGATGGGCTCTCCCCTCTCCCTGTGCCCAGCAACCCGAGCCACGGTGCCCTTGAACACCTTAATCCTTTTGTTTCCCACCCTGCTCTTCATTTTGCCCCACAAGAGGAGAAGAAATTAAACCCGCCAGCAGGAGATACCCCAACTGGTTTGGAGAAACAAACACATGATTTTTATTTTAAAAATATTTCATTCCTTTCACCATAGTCATTTCTGCAGAAACACAGTCAGAAGTTGCTGTGTAGGAGTATGGATTTCTGGTAACAAGGCCACCTACACAGATCCACGGCAGGAAATAGGAAGCCTGAACCTAAAGCCTTTGTTGCCTAAGGCCCGGTTTTTGGGTTTTTGCAGAAGGGCTAAGCACCTCTTAGTCCTGATGAGGGCAATGGGAATAGATGATGCTGAGCCCTTTGCAGAGGTGCTCAGGATTGCACCATGCTGGACCCTGACTCGGTGAGTCAGAGCGTTGCGTGGCGTGTGATAGGCAGGAGGATTCTGAACCTTTGCACAAAAATCCCCACGTAATAAATAATATCCTGTTTAATACAGCTGTTGCATCTTGTTTTGGTATGAGGAAGAATAAAAAAGTATTTGTTTCTTCCCACCCCCCTTCTAAAAGAAGTTCCACTTCTGGGAAAAGCTCCTTTAATTGTGATACATAAGCATTTTCAAGTTATATTTTCTCTTTGTAAGAAGATTTGTAATATTGCTATTTTTAATACTGTAAGCAATAATACATTTGTTTTCTGCAGAAGAATCCTAAGCCTTTACTTCACCCACATAGTGGCCCAGTTTATCAGGATTCAACAAAAAATATTTTGCAGCAGGAACAGAAATAATATTTAAACCTCTCAGTCACTTTGAATACTTTATTGGTTCCTAATATTAAGGAGGAAGCTGAAAAAGAGCCATGTAAGGGACAGGTTTACCAAACACTAATTTCAACTATAGTAATTTTCTGCTTAGATCAAGTAATTGTACTTTTAGCAGCTGTTTCACCTGTTGTCTGCTCTGCATGGACTGTACCTTCACTGCCATGGATTTTTTCATATAGGAAAAAAACTTACAAAACCGTAGTTAAATTTATGCCCTTTCCAAAAGGAGCTAATCTACAACAATCATCTTCAACCTCACAGTGACTACAGCGCATGGACTGATTCAAACAAAGCATTCAAAAGAAGTGTGGTAACCGTGTTTCTGCGGAATCAATTTGGCCACTCATGGCATAAGCTCTCTAGGGGAAACACGGGGAACACTGAGATGATCTGATACGGTGTTTTTAAAAGTTGGTAAAATGTTGCCTTTTTTTTTATTTTATTTATTTTACTGAAATACCTCCTAGTGTTTCTAAATCAGATCTGCAGTGTTTGCACTAATTTTTTCCTTGATGTTTAGAGCCTTCATGGTACTTCTCTTTTGGAGGTCTGAAAAAATTTACAGGAAAGCATATATCTGTTTTCTCTATATTGAGGGTGTTGAGCAGAGGCAGGTGGAGAAAAAACCATACTAGGAAGGAATTTCAGACAATTGCATGGATGTATAAATTATGGGTTGATTTGTTTGCATTAACCTACATTTTTGGAAAAAGAGTGGTTCAAAATAGTGTTGGAGATAGTTAAGGTTAAGCTGTTGCATTTGCTTCCTATGGAAACCTATTTTTATTGCTTTATTTAACGTAGAGGGAGATTCTTTTTACAGTGAAACTTGCCTCACTACTAGAACCAGTTAGAAGCTTTCACAGGACATAAACTGGCCTTGAGAGCAAAGGCAAACTCACTGAGACTGCACCAGTTTGTTGCAGACTCCAGTGCTGGTACGAGGAGCTTCCATGCCAGTTCCCACAGCCCTTGCTGGCCCATTGGGATTTTCACTCCAGATGAGTAAGGGCTAGATTTCTGCTCCATGATAACCCTACAGCATACAAAGCCTATCTCATCTGGGACTAAAATGTTAGAGCAAATTCCCCCCTCTTTCCAAGTGACTCTTCCAAACTAACATTTGTACTTTTGACATGTCAAAAGTATGTGAAATTCTCACTAATGATAGGGATGCAAGATTTGCACAGGCATATACAATATGTGTGTGGGTGCACATGCATCCAGCATGAGGGGAGTAACAAATGCATGTGAAAAAGTTTAGGCTGTGGCCACAATCTTGCACCTTTGCAGCTCAAGCTTGACAGCTTTGCTTTGTTCTTACTCGCTGTGTGAAATCTAATTCAGACAGCAAGAAAAAAAATGACTTGAGCAATTTCAGGTTTAGTAATTAGTGGCAGTCAGGACTCCAGAGAGGTCAAGAGCTGTAGTTTTAGGTCCCCACAAGGCCAGTGGTGTTATGCCACATCCCAGAGCAGTCTCCTAAAGGTCAGCACACTCACCTTGGGGACAAGGGTCTAATTCTCAAATCCTTGTTCCTCTTGACTCGAAGCAAGGCCACAATTCCAGCTTTCCCACATCCCAAAGGGCAGCCACAAGCATCCTGCAGCGAGTCTGGCTCTGTCTCTCTGCTGGAAGTGGTTCCATTTGATAGCAGTATTCCCAAAGGGATAAAATAACTCTACAGAGTGGTCAGAGCACTCAGGGGGACTGTGTGAAAGGCAAGCTGCATTCTCTGCTCTCTGGGGAGTGTGCCTCTAATTATTGATACAGAGTGGGAGTTTCAGAAAGTGTGGTTTGGGGGTTTAGCTTTGAACAACCGACTAATAATTGCAGTATTTTGCACATGGGTTGTGTGAGAAGCCTTGTTTTCTTTTTTTCAGAGAAAACAATTCTGCATCCAACCACGTATTTGAAGCCCTGTCTGGATGGTGTTTGTGAGTGTACTTTCTATCGTCACTGAAAGCCACAGAGGGAAATAAGCATCAAAACCTCACTCACCTCACACTTCAGTAACTGGATGCCCTCTAGCGAGGCTGCCACACTCTCAGATCTATTGGCCCTTACTTACATGGGGATAGGTGACGTTTCCCTGTGACAATGGTGAGTTCTGCACCAGAGCACTTACTGCTGCCCAAGTCTTTCTCAAAATCCACTTATGCTGTGCAGGGGTGTTTAAAAGCTGTTGTAGTATGGCAATGTTTGATTTGTTTAACTCAGTGAGGAAGTTTCCAGGGAATTAATACTTGGCATTTCAAATATGTGGTGTGACTTCACCAGGCAGTTTGCAGGATGTGAGAGTTATTCTTCAAAACTGTAAGTGACCAATTTAAATATTTTAATATTGAATGCCTCATCAGTTTATGGAACTATTTGGACTCTGTAGGACTCTTGGATGTGAAAGTACACAAATGTTTGTTCTATTGCTTTCCTCCATCCTTTTTTCAATGCCAAGATTAGGTAAAAAGAAGCCATTATTCCTCTGCAGTGTTAGAATTTGATCCTTATTGCTCTGAAAACAAACTCACACCTAATGAAGTGAGAGCATAGCACTCCTTGGCAGTTCCTTGGGTCTTTTTTTCCTAAAGCCAGCTGAAGATTTCCCTTAGTGTGGGACTGCCAGGATTGTGGGACTACACTGTGGGCCTGAGAGACGATAAAAGACTTAAAAGTTTCCTGGTGGAAATAAAATTGCCATACAATTGGAGTATTTTGGAATATAACTTGCAGGCAATTTTTTTCCTTCTTGAACTGTTTTGTATTTTATTAAAAGCCTGCTACATTTTCATCTAAAAATATATTTCATTTGAAGTCTCTTGTAACATTATCTCCCAAGCAGCTATTGCCCTTAACAATGCTTTGGTATTTAGGTGCTTGCCAAATACAAACTGCAGTTCCACTTTGCTTTCTGTGCAGTATCTGACTGGCATGAACACTCAGACTGAAAGTCAGGCTTGGCTGATGTTGCAGAGCAAAGATCTCAGCTGGATCTCACGCTGCAGCCATCCGAGGGGAATTCACAAAGGCCAGGGAGGAACCCACTCTCCAGGGAAACAGGGATGCAAAGGATGAGGGTCACGGCCATCTGCCTCCCCTGGCCCTCGGGGCTGCCCAGGCTGAAGAGGGGACAAGATATCCCTCACTACCACGCAAACTGAAGCACCAGGAGACACTTGTTAACACTTGCAACTTTTGTGCTAATTCAGCCACTGCTTGGCATTCCAGACTTCAGAGATTAATGTGCAAACCAGAAATAGCATTTCACCATTTTAGTATCTATGGTAGGTATGATTATGTGGCTTTTTCCTACCTTCTGAGGTCAGGTAATGGGATAAGAACAGGAAGAGAGAAGTGACATGCATCATAGATAAACCAGAGTCATCAATCTCTTCCTGTGGCAGCGTGAAAAAAGTGCAGTCACTCTAACAGGCTCTGGGATTCCCCATAATCAACCAGAACTTCACATTTCCCTTTCTGAATGTACGTGGTTAGTACTAGAAACTTTTAATCAGCAGAGTGGAAGAGGAATTACGTAACAGACTACTGTACCTAAGAGTTCCTCTCTTAGAAAGAAGAGATAAATAGAAGTGAAAATGTACTTGGTGAACCATTTAACCCTTTAAAATAATTTTTGAGAAATTCAGAATGAGCACACAAAGTCCTTAACTTGCAAAACAGTTTTATTTCACACTTATACAAAGTTAAGACATTTTAAAACACGTGGAGTACTATAGATTACATCTAGTGCCACCAACGATGTTAACAGGGAACTTGTCAGGTCTCTGGAATTTTACAGGCTTGGAAAGTTTTGAAACCGATTGTCTAATCAGGACCCAAGGACAAACCCTCCTGCAGAGCCACATAATGGGATGTCAGGTTGTGTGTCACCCCTCTGTCACCATAATACAGATGGAAATGTGGCTCTCCATCAAGTCCTAGATTGACAGTATGTGCAAGAAATAAGAAAAGGAAGGTGCTCCTAAACAAACCCAAATCCAAACCTGTGATGTGTGAAATGAATTTGGATTGCATGGGCCTAAATACATCCCATGTTCCACAGATGTCCATGGAGAGCTATTTTTTCACTTCACAAGCGAGTGCTCCCTTCAACTTAACTGGTAACAGCCAAAGACAAAATTTACTCTAGTGCACCATAAACTGACCTTCTTAGGTACTTAAACTCCTGGAGTAACAGCAGCTCTGTAATGTCTGGGGAGTAAGAACAATGGCACAAGGTGTTGCCTGGTTATACAATAAACTTTGGTGACCCAAGCAGGTTACATTCAAGTTTCATTCAAGTTTTGGGTGACCAGATAAACAAAGAACATCTATGGATGGCACACAGCTCCAAATGAAGAACCAAGGCTGGTTAGCTACACTTGCTTCCCACTAAGTTCAAAACCAACTTGCCATAGGAAAACAGTGTTTCATACAGACAAATAAGCAATTCATTTTAGACTCTTTCATGGAAATAAACAAAAGGAGACAAATACCAAAAGATAACCTAAAAACCTTAAAAGGAATAAAAAAATACTGTGCTTGTCCCTTCAATCTGTAGCCTTAGGAAAGTCCAAGTGGCCTTTCCCAGCAGCAGTGGGGATCTTTGCACCTCAAGTGAAAAGCTTTTTAGTGAAATAGTAAAACACAGCAAGTTTTATCCAAAATGGCAATCAGGGAATTGTTATGAGGGAGGGAAAGGGATCCTGCCTTGCAGGTTCAGTTCATCCTTCCTTTTCACTTCTGCAGTATCTCATTTTAACAGTACTGGGCACTGCAGCCCCCTCTTCCCCGATTAACTTTGTTGAAAAATGAACCAAAAAAATCTGTCCTTTCAGACTGGCAGAAAATATGCAGGAGACACAAGCCCAGTTTTTAAGTCTTTTCCAGGTTATCTTTTGGAGCAGCTGCATAGCAAGGCAACAGATATTAATATAAGCTAGTTTTCTTCATGATTCTCAGGAATTCTTGCTCACTCACTTCTCCATCTCCATCTCGATCAGCTTCATCGATCATTTCCTACAAAACACATTGCACATTTGGTCAGACACTGCACTCTAAACACAAGATACTCCACTCATTGAAACAACAATAAATCAGAAGCACTTCATGTGAAAACAAAGCTGTGCATTTGACTGCTCTTCATATTTCTGACCTCTCAGCCCCTTTTGTATAGGCATGATTTTCCACCCAGTCCTCAGGAGCTACTGGATTGGTCTGTGCCTGTTAGGAGAGCTCTGGTAAATCTGAATTTACCTGAAGTTCTTCATCTGTTAGATTTTCTCCCAGCTCTTTGGCAACCCTTTTCAAGTTTTTGAATGAGATCTTTCCTGTCCCATCATCATCAAATAATCGGAAAGCTTTCAAGATTTCCTCCTGCGAATCCTTTTCGCTCTAAGCAAGAGTAAAACAACAGTTAATTAGAAGACTCCTGACTCCAGCTGCTTATGCTGTCACAAGAATTTCTACTAAGAACTCCTACCATTTTTTGTGTCATCATGGCCAGAAAGTCTTCGAAGTCAATGGTGCCACTTCCTTCCTTGTCAATGTCTGCTATCATTTTCTTAATCTCTTCCTTCTTTGGCTCAAAGCCCAGAGCCCTCATTGCAACCTGCACCACAAACCAATTGTTAGGAGGCCACCAAAGACTGTGTAAGCAGCTGAGCTAAAGCTTGTTTCGTTTCCTTGTCCAAAAATGTACTAACAATTCACTGCAATGAAATAACCTTGGTATCCCTTACCAGCTTCTTTCACCTCTCCAAACACAAAGAGTCTAGGTTTGATACTCTTAGGATGTTCTTCTTTCTATATGGTCTAGTGGAAATCCACAGTTAATATTAGGCAGAAATGTTCCTGCTGAACACTTCTCTAATGGAAAGTGTCAGCTTATCAGAGATGGGTATTTTCTGACCAGTTCCTTGCAATGGGACAACTTGAAAACGTTCCATTTTATCTTAGAGGGCAACACTTTCTATTTTAAAATATCTATTATTTTGAATTTATTTTGAAAAAGAAAACAGCATTAAATGGTTGATGCTAGAACAATTCAGTCTGTTTTAAGAAGTATGTTTTAACATATATCATCTGCATTCAGAGAACACTCTCTCCTTAACCAAGCACAAGTACTTCCAAGTAAATCCTGAGCTAAGCCACAGGCTTAGGTAACTCATGGTTCTAGGCTATATACGCAGAAATTGAGGCAGAGTCTGTGTATGTGAGAAATCAAGGTCGAGGAGATAATTAAAAGGTTCAAGCTTAGAAAAAGATAAGACCCATAAAAACACAGGGAGAGAACTGAGAATAATCTTGCCCCTTGTCCCAAGTGCACACTACCTGAAGTGTTACTGAACTGCAACTCAGATCTCTGTTTTGTTCCTTTTCAAATTAAACACCAGGTAACTTTTGGTCTGAATCTATGCAAATATGGTTGTAACTTTCCTGAATGTGTGCAAAATCTGTGTTTAGTTCTGAGATGAAGAAGATATTTGATATTCTGACGTTCATCCCAGGACAAAGTCCACTTCCCAGAAACAACCATCTCAGGAAAGTTGAAACATGTACTGCATGTACCTAAACAGAGGAACTGTTTAGTTCCCCTAACGCTCAGCTATTCCAGGTTATCAGACCTAAATATCCATATATTAGAGAAGCCTGTCTGCTCTGAAGCATTACATGAAGAGTACACCCCAAATTCAGTCATGCCATTGAGGCATTACTCTTGTTCATACTCCAAAACTATTTTAGAGCAGGGCTTGACAAACAGAAAAAGCAGCTGCAGTTTTGAGATCAAAGATATTTTCATCCAAGGAAAAAGAAGAAAGTTTGAAAACCTTCAGTTCCTTTATGTCGATGCTTCCGGATCCATCAGTGTCAAACAAATCAAACGCTTCTCTGATCTCCTGCTTTTGCTCCTCTGTGAGTTCAGGTTTCAGGCCACTTTTCTTCCGCTGGGCTGTACCTAAGCCAGGTTTCCTATAGTTGGATGCCTTCAGAAAGTGGAGGAGAGAACACATAAGAAACAGCCCATTCCAGGGAGAATTCAAAACACACTAAATTATAAATAACAGTAAAGCTGGAGCAGAAATGAGAGACATTCCTTGCTATAAGTGTTCTCTGTGCTCATTTCTTTGGTTATTCTAGAAAGAAAACAAAGCAAAGACTTTGTTCCTGGGAAATGTGCACTTGGGCTTCATGTGTTCTGTTTTGAACAGGAAGATCACCGACTGAAGGAGGAATGTCAGAACAGGAGGGCAGCCTGGAAACAAACACCCCACTGAGGTGACCTAAGACCTCCTGGAGCTGCTTGGATGTGTCAGGAGTGGTTTCACCTGGAAAAGGTGAGCACATCATCCTCACAGCTAACAAGGGTGGCTGGCTGGGGTCTCCACTGCAGGAGGGGACACAAATTGAGCCAGTGCCCCAAGCCAGCACTGGGATGGGATGTCCGGGAGCACCTGCCCTGGGGGAGCAGAGGATAGAGGGGGTGTGCAGCTCCATGCTGCCCATCCACCGAGTGCCTGTGGAGCCAGGTAACAGCTGCTCTGGGAGCAGGGAGAGCCACACCAAATCTGTCCCTTAAGGAGCACTAATCTGCTTGTGCTGAGCCGGTGCATGGTTATCCAGGGCAGCTCGGAGCCCTCTCCTGCCCCCAGTGTAAGCTGTACAGTGCAGAGCCCTCCCACCTGGGGAGCTGGGGGGATGTGTTCCTCTAGCCCAGTTTGGTTTTCAAACCAGCAGCAGGCAGATCTGAGCCCTTCAGCCTTGCACCTGACGGAAGGAAAGGCCAACCCTGCCACCCCTCGCTGCAATGGGCTCGGCTTCATGAAATGAATAAAACAAACACCAAGCAAGGGGTTTGTTTTCTACCCACTGCTGGCCCCTCTGTGACCTTGGCTGAGTTGTTACCATTCTTCTGGCTGGGATCTCTCTTAGATACCCAGCGTACAACACAAAAGATTACATTTTCCTGTAGTTAGGCATGAAATTTCAATTTTTTCCCCCAATTTGTCCCTCCCAGGCTGGACCGCAAAGCAGTTCGTCTGGCTTTTCCCTGCCACCACCACGGGCATCACATTTTTACCCTTTTATACTCCGCCCTGCGGAAAACCCACGGGAGACTCTTTTCCCGGCCGTAAAGCCTTATTATTCCATTTATTTCGATCCCGATCTGTGCCAATCCCTTCCAGGTTCGCCCTCCCGGCCTGGAATGGGGAGCGCCATTCCAGCCTGCCACCGCAGGAGCGGCTCAGCCCGCTGTGCCAACACGAACCGGGCACGTCCCTTCCCTCCCCCGCGTTTTGCGAATCCCGGGGGGGGTTTTCGGGATTGGGACGGGCCGGGATGGAGATGGGGATGGGGGGGTGCGCGGTAACCAGGTAACCAGGCGGCAGCCACGGCCTGGGCGGGGTGGAACCCGAGCGGGAGAGGGGGTTCGCAGGGCTCATGGTGGGGAAGGGGAAGGGCAGAGGGGAGGGGAAGGGAATGGATGGGATGCGCTCACCATCCAGCCGGGAACGGCGCTCCGGGACGGGACGGGACGGGACCAGGATGGGGCGGGGCGGAACCGACGCGCGCCGGCCCGACAGCCAATGAGCGAGCCGGGTGCGCCGTGAGGCCCGCCCCCTCCCCGGCGTCGACCAATGGCGGCGCGGCGTGGCCGTGATGGACAGGCGGGCGGGCGCGCGCGCGTGGGAGGGGGAGCGGCCGCCGCGTCCTGGCAACTCGTGTCCAGGGAAGCGCCGGGAATAGCGGGGAATGCCGGGAACTGCGGGGAATGCCGGGAATAGCGGGAACACCGGGAATAACGGGGAATGCCGGGAATAGCGGGAGGCGGCGGGAACCCCGGTGAGGCACCGCAGGGGCCCGCAAGGCCCTCCGGCTGGGCAGGCCCGGCCGGGTCCCCTCACGGCGGCCCGGGCAGCGCCTCCTCGGCCCGTGAGGGTGGGGGGGTTCCACAAGGGGATTTCCGCTGAGCGGGGTGGAAAAAGGGGCTTTGGGGGTTGGAATAGCGGCGGAAAGTGAGCTTTAGGGACAGAGCGAGTAGGGTAGTGAATGAATTGGTGTACGTGAAGGGAGCTTGGCAGGAGAGAGGGGCGAGGTGTTCTCAGGAGACGGAGAGACAGGGGAATGGGTGCAGAGGGAAGGAGAGCAGCCTTGGATGAGACATGAGGGGAAATCCTGCCCTGTGAGGGCGGGCAGGCCCTGGGAAGGCTGCCCAGAGAAGCTGTGGCTGCCCCTGGATCCCTGGGAGTGTCCAAGGCCAGGCGGGATGGGCTTGGAGCAGCCTGGGATAGGGGAAGGTGTCCCTGCCCAGGGCAGGGGGTGGCACTGGGTGGGCTTCGAGGGCCCTTCCCACCCAAACCATTCTGCGAGCCTGTGATATGAACCTGGGCATAAAAGGTAATGCGCTCAATGCTGGATGTGTATACTTTGTAATTCAGAAAGGGAGGGAAGGAAGATTTAGTCTTGGTGTGTTTAAAATGAGGTAGATCAAAAATCTGAAAGTCTTGGCAGCTTGTGAGGTATTAGGAAGAGGCACTGCTTTTCATGCACGTTTAATGAGCTTATTGATGCATGCTAAACAGACTAGATAGAAATGGAATCAGATAAGTTTGCTTTTCCAGATTTTGAAGATTAAACCTTCCAGTGGTATAACTGTTGGAACCAAGAAGAATCTCTACAGACCACTTGTGTTTTGCCCATAATTTGGCCGTTCTACTCTAATGAATTTTTGCCCTAAGTAAGGCACATTCCAGACAGCAGGTCAGGAGGGAGATGTTAGCTCTATACAGCCTGCACTGCCTCAGGTTTAAGAAACCATGGGAATTAAGAGCTTGGTACTCTAAGCAAGCCAGAAACATTTCCATGGCATTTTAGCAACACACCATTTCAGCAATGACGTGCATTGATGTCTCATAATAAGTGCACGGGGTGAAGAACTGTTGTGTAGAGAGCAGAGCTGTGTTCAGGGCTAGATTGTTCAACTAATTTTGGGGGGATTTGTGCTCTGGCTTGCTGGGAGGTTGGGCCAGTAAATTTGTTTTCTGTCTGCAGGTGCTGCCCACTGCCCATGGCTTTCAGGGATGTGAATGCAAGGAGACATATTGGGCTCCAGCAACTCTCCTCCTTGGCATCGACTGGAAGAACATTGCTGGGGCCAGTGAAATCTCATAAATTCATTGTGGATGAAAGCACCAGCCAAAGCACATTGATTTGTTCTGCTGTTAGACTGATTGAAAGTTTGGATTTGACTAGTGCTGCTGGACAGCTTCTTAATGAAACCATTCAGGCACAGAACAAGGAGTTTAAGACTGGGATGAGTACCCTGTTGTTCCTGGTTGGTGCGTGGAGCAATGCCGTGGTGGAGTGCCTCCAGCAGAATGTTCCTGTTTCAGCAATAGTGTCTGTGATGTCTGAGGGCTTGAGCTCTTGCTGTGAGAGAGTCCAGTGTCTTCAAATATCAATACATGATGTAAAGAAAGAGCTGTGTTCTAGCAGAGTTCAGCCAAACGCTTTCAAAGGCAGAGCTTGCCAAGTTGAATGTGACAATCTTCTAAATCCTCAGGATTTGCTGTATTTCCGGAAAGACATTTCTGCACCAGAAGAAGTAATTCCAATAAATTCTCGTTCCCATCAAGGAGATGATTGTAATTTTAACAAGTGCCTGGTTTCACCCTTCGCTGGCTTTGGTTCAGTGGCTTCTCTTGTCAAACCAGCGGGTGACAGAAGTTCATCTGCAATTTCTGGAAGTGGTGTTATCGCATCCAGCAGTATCAAACAAAAGTTAACCCACAGCAGACACTTCACCACTTTAGGAAAAAGCCATTTTCCAAGCCAGCAAGCTAGTTTTCAGGCACCATCAGCAGATCCATGTGAATGTTATGATTTAGGACACCTGGCAATGGCTCTGAGCCATGGAAATCAGACTGGGCTGAAACTGATCCAGAGCATTGCTGCGTATCAGCAGGAGAGAGCAGAGTGCAGGGGCTCTTCCCAGCTTAATACCGCAGAGATTGTGACATGCTCTTTGCTGGGACTGCCTGAAAGCTATTCCTGTGTCTCCCCGGGCTTTGTCACATTAGTGTCACCAGAACAAGCCAAAGTCATCAAACACTTTGAAGACAAACCCCTCCGGATTGTGCTGGTGGAGGGTGACCTAAGGGAGCAGTATCGTCACTTAGGTTTTAACAGACCATGTAATGTAAGGACCATACTGGAGCATCCTAACCCACAGGCAGGCACAACAGGAGACACGTGGCTAAGCAGAATGTTAGATATCCTGGTGAGCTTTGAGGTAAACCTGGTTTTGGTCAAAGGAAACGTGTGCGAGAACTTACTGGACAGATGCATCTCAAGCAGGATATTGGTAATTGGTTCAGTGCCTCGGGATGTGTTGTGTGCCTTTGGGGAGGTCACAGGTGCCCAGCCAGTGACATACCTGACCCAGCTGAACGCCTCCTGTGTTGGGAACGGGGCCCAGGCAGAGCTGTGGGAAGCCAGTGATGGGCGTGCTGTGGATCTGGGCGAGCTTGTGCCGGTCCGGATAAACGTGGAAGGCATCCCCCTGCTCACGGCCGTGCTCACCACTGCTGTGGCTTCAAAGGTGCAGCTCCTTGAGGACCAGTTCTGGACTTTAGTGTACCGACTCCACCACGCTCTGAACGACGGGAAGGTTTTCCCTGGGGGTGGTGCAGTGGAGCTCTTGTGCCTCAGCCACATCCAGGCACTCGCAGAGCACCCTGTGCCAGCAGCAAGTGAAAAGGCTGGGAAGGAGTTTCCCAGCCCATGGCTGGCAGCACCTGCAGCAGAGTATAAATCCCTGGTGCTCCAAGCACTAGCAAGCGGCTGGAAGCGGTACCTTTCCGTGGTCATGTGTAACATGGCAAGGGCTCCTTCAGAGCTGGAAGCGTGTGCCTTAGTGGACCATCACCTCAAGGAAGCAGCAGCTTGTGGCTCTCCCTCAGCATATATACTGGGATTGTTTCGAAGAGGTGATGTGCTCAGGGGTGGCTCTGGTCCCTTCGCTGACCACGGCCAGGGTTTAAGGGTTTATGATAACGTTGCAGCCAAGACAGAGGCGTGGCGGAGAGCTCTGGACTTGGTGCTGCTGGTGCTGCAGACAGATGCTGAAATTATCACAGGCCTCAAAAGGAATCAACTGTTGAACTCGCCCTTGTCAAGTGAATTTATGTTTTTGTAGGACTTTTTAATCCGTGAGTCAGTGGGAGAAGTCCGGGCTCAACCTCTGTGTGTTCGTAGTTCATAAGGCAAACACTGAGATGTGATTATGACTTTAGTGTGTAACAGCATAAACCAGAATGAGAGACAGTCACAAGGTAATTTCTTATTTCTAGAAATAGGAAATAAATAACAAACCAAAATCACTTGTGGGCTTACCTCTAACCCCAGCCATGTGTTTTTAGCTAATAATATTGTCTGTATGGATGTCTCCTAGTGTCTTCTAAAGAAAGGTAGGGATTTCTTACACAACAGTGGTGTCTTTGTGTTAAATTAAAGAGTATTTATAATGTAAATAATTATTAATATCTTCTCAATTTCTGTACATTGCAAACATAAGACTTAAACTCAAAATAATTTGTGTTACATTTTACACTAAGAGATCATATTAATAGATTCTATTTTTGCATATTTATATGGTCCATATATCTCCTATTTTCCAATATATACCTTTTGGAATTTCTCTAGTTTTGACAAATTCAGGCTGAATCTTTCCCTTTGGTGTTATAGACTGGATGTATCTCCACAAAATTTTATTTTACATCACACACTGGATTTTTAGATGATTTCCATGGAGTCTTTCAGTTATCTTTGCAGAGAGGAAAGCATTCTGTATTTTAGGTGTTTGCTAAAAACTGTGAACAGGTCTATCATGTTTGAGGCAAGGCATTTTTACTGTGTTACAGCACTTACAATTTGAAAGCAGAGCCCTGAAGAACTGGCACTTCCTTGCAAGAAAGAGGTGTGTAACTATGGAGATATTTTTTTCCTGAGCTTGGCATTCTGAATCACACTTGAAGTGAAATGTCTCACCAGTCCAGTGAAAATAGAATGGAAAATGAGAGGAAATGGTGATGCTAAAGTGGATTCTTCCTTTCAGGAACTTTCTCATTAAAATGCTGTTGGCTGGCAGTATAGATAATGAAATTCATCCCCAAATAAGGTCTAGATGAGTCTGTGCATTGAAGTAGTGTTATATCTCTGACCTGAAACTGCAAATATTTTGGTTTTCTGTCAAACTCCAGAATTCAGTGGATTTGGGGAAAATCTCATCAGTACTATAGGGGTTTATAATTTTACTTTGGAACAGTAGTTCCTAGCAGCATAGGGATCTAGTTATATTAAAGTTTTGATCAGCCTGCAATTACATTTTCATTATTAATCAGTTGGCAAATTGATGTTTAACTGCTTGGCCACGTTCTTGACGTACTAAGACATGAGAAAGGAGGAGTCTGGTATATCAAAAGAGGCAAAAGGAGCTAGTGGCTGCTAAGTGAGAATGAAGTGGAAACACAGCATATAAATAAATATAAACAGAGTCTGTGCTCTGCAAGTGTTTGCAGCTCATGTTTGGCTTTATACTGGGGTGTTTTTTTTGAACCTCCCGTACTGAGCGTTGCATAACCCCAGTTCCCAAGAAAAGATCCACTTGCACTTTATTTGAATAATAGACTTAAGTGTGTTATGGAAAAACTGCAGACATGAATTGTGTCGAGGTGGTCCAAATATCTATTTATGGGGCTCTTAGACACTGAGAGCTGACGCACCAAGTGTTGAGAAAGTCCAAAATGATGTAATTTTTCCAATCAGGCTTTTAAAAGGCACATAATGATATATTTAAATGTTGTGATGCCGAAACCAGGACAAGGGGTTTTCTAAAGATCTGTCAGACGTTATATTTTGATTAATTAATGCTTGCTTTTCTACAGGCCAACAAAATGGAAAATTTTATAAACTGGCTGGATGTTGTATCCTGGGGTGCTTAAAATGATCTCCTCTCAAGGCATCCTCTTCTGCAGTTTGGAGTACAATATACTGGTGTGGCTTCCTCAGCCTCAAGTCTCTCAAACCTCTTTGCAACATGGGCTGGAGATCCTGTGCGTGTCTGCCGTGGCACTCGGCGCAGGGAATGATTTCAACATCTGCCACGGGCAATTCCGGCCTCTGCCAGGCTGAGGCTCCTCCTCTGCACACAAAGGCTGTTTTGTAGAGCATGATGTGATGGAAGAGCTAAGTTTTTACATGTGATGTGCTTGGGAAATTGGGAAATGGCAGAGATTTCAGGGAAAGGATCATCCCAAGGTGTTGGCAGCATCTCAGTCCCTGCTGAAACCAAGTCCTAGTCAGGTGCCTTGTTTCTGCCTTGGATCCCAGTGTCATCATTCCCAGCTCACTCTTCCTTCTGTTTAGGGCTAATGTTGCTCTTTATAAGGCCTTTTTTTTTTTTTAGGCCTCTGCTCCTTGAGGATTTCCTGAAATATAAAGGGCTTAATCATAGCAACTAGACCCTTGTGCCAAACTGGGCCAGCCTAGTGGGCACAGCCTGCTTTTAAACCCTGGCTTTATAAGGATTGATAGCCTGGTGATCAAGGGTTGTCAAGAGGCACCTGCCTGCTACCAGGTATGCTGAAAAATGTGAGTTAGGAAATGTAGGAGACAACGGGCCCCAGGCAGCAAGGGAGAGTGGGGACTGGGAATGTTAAGGTAGTTATGGAGTAGGAAGGGCTGGAGCAGAAAACTTGAGCTCCCAAGAGCTGGGAGAGTCAAGACAGTTTATTTGTACTTAGCTCCTGCTGATATCCCAGGCCAGAGCTGCTGGAGAGGCTGGGAGAAGGTTTTCCTTTTTTTTTTTTATGGGAGAGAGTGGAATCTAGGAGAAGAGTTATGGAGTGATTTTCAGCTCGGCTCACAAGGACCAGATGACTGGCAGACCTGAGTCATCCCATCGGTTACATCATCAGCAAAAAGTCATTCTTACAGCAACCATCAAGACCTTCTTCCATGAAAGGCAGGTTGGCTTTGCATAACCAACCCAGGCAGGACATCTAGAGGAGCTGAACCAACTCTACCAGGTATCAAGTGAATTAAATGTCTTGTTACTGATTTTTTTTTTAAATATTTTTTCTGTTTAAACTCTAGAATGCCCTGCTGTGTGACAGTGCCGCATTCAAATGTCACTGAGCTGCTCCGTCAAGGAAGGGCTTGCTGTTTCTGGAACCTGGACTGCACTACAGGCACTTCTGAGAGACTCACTACAAACCTTACAATTTATATAAAGCAAATTGACAGGGAGTCTGAAATTGTTTAGTTGTTTTTCTATAGTGTTGCCGTAAGAAGGGGGGGAAAAAACTTCCAAGACAACTTTATGTGGGTAAAGTAGAGAAGAGTTCTTTTACTTATAGGATTTTGGGGTACAGAATA
>JAWWTY010000123.1:4695062-4716818 GCA_035222235.1 Margarornis squamiger
GAAAACCCCCTTTTGCAAGCAGAACTCTTCTGCGCTCCCCCCCTCCCCACCTTTTTTTTGGGGGCGGGGGGGGGGGGAAACACAGGGCACCACAGCAGGCTGGGCAAAAGAGAGTGTGTGTGTGAGAAATGTCAACAGGGTGTAGGAGCTGGAAAAGCCTTTGTCTACATGTCAGGATACTAATTTTATAACACTACTCAATTATCCTATCTAAAGGTTTCATCCAATCTAGGACATGTCCATACCCAGAACTTCCCTTGGAACCACCCCACGACATGCCTCTCCTAGAATTGAGTTGGAGGTCTTAAGACCCCTTACTTCATCCTTTATCATCATCTTCACAGCACTTTCCCTTATTGGAGCTTCTCCAAAGTTGCTGGGCTTTGCTTTCTTGTTTTGACTAACATGGTATCTAATTGTCTTAACTCTGGCACATGTTTCCCAGGCATGGTGTTCCAGCTATTATCTGATCCTTAAGACAGCTAGCACAGGGTTAGAGGTTGCTAGCTGCTCTATATGTGAGAAACTACCTAGAAGTATAAAAATCTTCAAATTCATGAAAACCCTAAGGCATCAATAGCTACTGTAAAACAGGGATCTGGTACTGGCCAGATGTAAATGTGTTTTGGTTTTTTTTAATCAAACCCACGGGCATCACGGGATGTTTTTTACTCTTGGGAGGGAGCAGGTTGTGACTGTGTTCACAAGTGTGGCACAGTCATACATTTGCTTTGTCCCTTGCACAACTTCATTGTGTTAGTTCTTTCCCTGGGGAGTTAAGCTGAATTTTTAGCTTTTGGTAGCTTCCATAAAGGTCTTTTCCAGCCTTAAGGGTTCTATGATTCTGTGAATGTGACCATCCTTACTGCTGTTTATACATCTTTTTTCTCACAGTCACTTGTAGAAGTGTCACTTATTGATGGCACTTAGAAGCAGAGGGAGTGTATTACAGCTGTATTCCTCTCTCTCCACAGATCATCAATCCTTTTGAGATAATTCCACACCAGCACAGTTAGAGCATGATTTGTATGACATCAGTTGGAAAAATCAAATAATCACAGACTAAATTGTGCCACTTGCCACCAGCACTGCTGCATTAATTAACCATTCATTGCAAAGCTGCAGGACCAAGATCTTTTTCTTTCAAGGCAACGTGTTCACCAGGTATGAATAGATCTACACTCTTAAAAGGCTTTTTCTTTGTAGCTAATGTTGCTCCAAGGACTAATGTCAACAGGGATGATTTCAGCACAGTTGAAGGCAGATAACAGCTCAGGTATGTGCACGAACTAGGCTTTGACACTGCATGGGGGAAGGAAGAAAAGAACACAGTCCTCATTATTTTGGCTTCCTACCTGTTTATTCTGCTGGTAATACCCATTTCTGTAGAATTTCTAAAAGCACCCACAGTGGTGTCTTTAGCTGCATTTCAGTGATGGTTTGCTGTGACTAATGGGATTCAGTTTGTTGCATTATGTTCCTGAAAACTTTGTAGGGACAAGGACAGTTGGGCACAGAAATGCTTCCCTGAGTGGAGGGAAATAATAATTCCCCAACTTCTCCTTCCACATCAGGTCCCTGATGATCCGTGGGGAGTGGCTTCATGTCACATTTAATCCAGCCCCAAGTTTCCCAGCAGCCATGTGTTCCCATGGTGAGCCATGTTTGGGAGGAACCCCTGGGTGCTTTCAGAGGGGTGGAAAGAAAGGCTGGGCCATGATCATGCACAGATGGTGAAAGAGCTACTGGGAAGGAGGGAAACCAAGGCCTGTATTTGGTTTCCCTGCCTAGCAGAGATTCAAAACAAAGAACTGTTTAGATGAAAAGGAATTCTTTCCTTGGGGACCAAGTGCTACTTCAAACAATAGAATTATTTTTTCATTGTTGCAAGAGTAGTAAAGATAGCATGCAGTTTTTATATAGAAGTAATGGGAAGAATGGCCCCTGACTGTCTTTTATTCCAGCTCAAATCAGTAGAATGGGGTCTAGTGCTGTTCACAACTTTTGTCTGCTCTGTTGTGAGACCAGATATTTAACCATCATTGCAGATTTGGAGAGAAGACTAAAAATAACACAGTTGGTGGACTTATTTATTTCTGAGGTGTAATCTGAGTCACTGCTTTCACTGACTAAACTTCAAAACAAAACAAAACCAAACAACAGAAACCCCCTGTTTGTTCATACTGGAGAACCAAAATAACTCCAGAGGAGTTGTCTAAAAGAAATCTTATTTAGATATCTAAATATATACACACATGCTAAAGCAGAACAGGCACAGTTTCTCAATTAACAACATTAACCTGTAGTCCAGTCATACAATCCTGGAGTAGAGCATTTATCTATTCATCTCCTGTTTAAGTCAGAGAAAACCATCAAAATACCTCTTCTTTCAGAATATCTATTATCGGTAAAACCTATTTTTTTCCAAACAACAGCAATCCCTCCAGTAAGCTGAAAGGAATTGTGTCTTGTCTTGGGTATTAATTCCTGTATTCCACTTGCTGCTCCCTGCATTTGGAGTTCTGTGGGCTGCAGCTTAAAGAAATGGCAGTACACCTGCAGCAATACAGATATGTTGAATAGATCAGTTTAATTAACTGGCAAAGTCCTCCTAATATGAGATTCCAGTTCCCTGAGTATGCCTTGCTCAAGGAAAAGGGCAGTCAGTGTTCAGGACCTCCCTTCTCACTGCCCTTCATCTCTCAGTTTATGTAGGCACTGTTTAAATGACCCTCCCAGCCATATCATCCAAGTCCTGGCTCAGGGTACTTGCCTTGTGGAGCTGTTTAGCTGATGGCTGCCAGAAGCCAGGAAACAGATATAACTGGCAATAAGAGAGCTTTACTGGAAAAGAGGCCCAAATCTCTCTCTGTTTATGTGAAGTACCAGGCAATTAACTTGAAAAATGGTTTTCTGTGTCACCCTGGCTATGCACTCTTTCTATTTGACATCCCAAATACAAGAGCAGGGCTGTAAATAAGCTCTACAGAACTGCCAGATGTCAGGTCAGTAATTGCTGTACGTGGAGTTTCTGTGGCTAACATGGGAACTGCTCTCAAATCTCAGCTCCAATGGTGTTTCCCAACAGAGCTTGAGAAGGACCTCCAGCCTCCCAGATTCCTCCCACAACCATTCACAACACCAGTGAAACTGTGGAGGAAGAGAGGGTTTCCAAGGCCAGGAGAAGCTGGAGGAAATCCAGTGTCTCTTATTTGTTTGACTCTCATTATTAAACAGACTTATTACTAAACTGCAGGAGAAAGGTCTTCCAAAAATACCAGAGCTAATTTAGAAGGTGTCTGTGCCAAGAGGTGCTGTTTGAGTTAACTGTGTTTGCTCACCTGTGAAATAGAGCTGTAGACTGCCCTAAACATGGCACTTGGGCTTCAACACTCGGCCATTGTACAAATGGGATGTTCCATTCCCTGCCCTCCCTCAAAAACTCGTGTCTGTCTCAGATAACAAGTTGAAATAGGGTTTGTTATGAATTGGATTTTCTTTTAAAAGGCCAACCAAGCTGTTTTTGTTCTGGTTTACGTGTTGCTATGAGCCACTACCACAAGTTTAGTTCTTGAATGAGAATTCACAGATGCTTTTTCTGCTGTGCATGTGGGACAAGATGTTATTTCACTGATATGTTGTTCTCAGGAGACTGAAGGGGAAGCGGAAATCATACTTTGGTCGTGAATTAATACAGGAACCGATCCCTTTTTTCATTAAAACCATCACTCAAGTTTCCATGGCTTTGGGGAGTTGGTCCCTAAGAAACAGATTATTGCAAAACCATGATCATCCTTCCTCCCTCTTCTGAATCCTGGAAAAGGTTGACTTTCTGATCATTTCTTGGTAGAAAGAAATAAAAAATTGAGGACTGCTGGTGCTGATGAGGAGTGCAACCTTCATTAAAAGCTACTCTTTCTCAGATGAACATCTTATAAGCTCTAATAGCAATGGGTTAATGGTGACATGGCAAACATTTCCTTCAGAGCTGCAGTAGGCTGAGCCAGGCTTTCCACTGAATAATTTGATGAGGATTAAGGACCCAGCATCCCTAGGTTAAAGGAATGGTCAGCTTTGGGAACAGTCATATCCCGGTCTGTCAATCTCTAATCTTTAAAACTGCAAACTCTGTAGAGAAGAAATCCTTTGCTCTGTTCGTATAGTTCATGTGTATCAAAATGAGGCCTTGGATCATGATCAGGAGACAGAATTATTGCAGCAGTAAATGAGTGAATGTTTGATGTCATTTCCTTCATTTGCAAACCTGCATTGTCAAAAATCCTGCATTGCTTGGCTGTACAGGATTCCCACAAGTCTGGACTCTGTAAGGATAATATCTAGGGCAGGGTAGTTCTTGGAGAGTAATAGCAAACTTTGACAATGAACACAGAAGCTCTTTTTTGGAGTATAGGGAGAAGATTAAACCACAGTAGTTATATTGTGGCAGGCAGAGCAGAGGAGTCATAGAACATACAGTGCAAACTCAGTAGAGCAGAACCCTTCCTCTACATACAAGCTGGCAGGATGGAATGAATGTCATCCTTTTAAATGCCTTGGAAGTCAAATGAGACCTCAGTATATGTGTGGAGGGTTTGGGTTTCACTAATTCCTTTTCAGAGCTCTCTGAAAGAATTCCCCATAATCTGCAATTGTTTACTTTACATGTGATCTCTTTCTTTATGGCTTTAATGTTAATCTCCAGTGTTGGATCTCTCTCTGCTTGTCTTGGTCTGACAAAAGCATCAGAAGTTGCCCCTTGTCATGTTTGCTGTATCTCTGATGTGATGCAATGTCGGGTCAGGCATGTTTGACAGCAGTGGTTTTAATATTGCAAACAAAAAATGAACAGACTTTGTTGCTGCAGGTTTGATGAAAATCCTTACTTGGTTTTGTTGGGGTTGTTTTGGTTGTGGTTTTGTTTTTTTTAAAGTGGAAACTTATATTGCTTTTTTAGAATTATGCTTTCATCTGTGTCTGGCTCTTCCCCTGTTTGCTCTTGAGTCCCCAGAATTAGCCAGAGTAATGTTCTAGTTTGCAGTGCAGTAGGAAAGAATAACTTGACTTTCTAAAATGTAATAAACAGTGCAAGACCTGGAACAAGTACAAAACCTTCAGACAAGGTGAAAGCCCCCAGAAGAATACCTCTATTCAAAATGTCTGTGGATGTCTGCAAATACTGCCAGGAGCTTAAGTCTTGTCCTCTTCCTTTCCAAACATGTGTATTAGGTTTTTCTTTAAAAATACATACTGTATCCTTGAACTCTTCCACGCTCCTAGTCAAAGAAGGTAGTATTTCCTTTTGTTGATTCATACATAAAATAAAATCTGTGAAACATTATTTTAGTCTTGCTTATTTCCCTCTTGTGATACTGGATTGAAAACGTCCTTTTTGAAATAGCCAAGCTTTAAAACCAGCATTAGAACTAGCTGTTGAGGGTTACCTGGCTCGGCGTCGCAGGAATTCCACTGGGTTTAAATCCATTTCCAGCTGACCCAATCCAGCCTTGTTTAAAATGTCCCTTGTCCTCTGGGACCTGTGTGTGCTCTGCTCAGCACATCTCCTCCTTGCAGGGTCAGTGTCATGCTGGCTGTGTCGTGGTCCCCAGCATGGCTGTGAGCCCACTGCGATGGCTCAGTCCTCCCAGAGCAGCCCTGCAGGCCAGGACCTGGCCCAGTAAGGGGCCTCATTCTGCACAATATTCTGTACTGTGCCTTTACTAATCATCAGGTAAATCAACTATGTCTGTCTTTGACCTGTGGGACCCACAGTAATGGGGGCTGCCCTCCCCCATGAACTGAGCAGTTGTAAATTCATTTTGAAGCCCACGTGCATTGCTGTGCTGATGCCTGTTCCTAAAGACAGAATAAGCTCTACAGACCTTAAGGAAGTCTGCTGAGGTAACTTTACCTTTAGCCTTTCTCTCTCCTTGCACTGCATTTTATTTCTCCTTTGTGCTTTGTTTTCAAATGGCACTAATTCTAATCTTACCTCCTCTTTTTTTACAACAGAATATCTGCTTTATAGAGAGAACAAAAGGGTTTTATTTTGTGTAGCAAGCTCAGCTACAGACTTACCTTTCTATAATGCCCATGGGTTAAATTAATGGAGGTAAAACCCTTATCTCACACCATCTGTACCTATATCTCTACATACACATGGGATGCATAGCAGATCCCAGGAACTCCTTCCTTAAATGTGGGTTTTGTCATCATTTCAGTGTCAAATATGATGGAGTGAGAGACTGTCTGTTGTTTCATGTGTCACTTGTTCCACCTGGGTGCCGCCCATCTGCTTCAGTGTCCCAAGCAGAGGCTAATTTTGTAGCTGTGCTGTTGCCAGCAGCCTAAGAAAGATTCTTTGTGGCTTTTATTTACTCCTTTTTATTTGCCTTAAAATCACTGCTGATCACAGCCTGAGTTTCGCTTTGTGGTCTGTTGAGAACAATAGCGAAAATCCTGCTGAAATTCAACGTGCTGAGAAGGAGTCTTAAGTGGTCTAGCATTTATTCTTGGTTTATTTTGGTGCGTCACCATCTTTTATTAGCTGATAATTTCCTGTTCAGTAATGACAAGACAGTCGATCAGCATCTTCTCTGCAGCAGAGGTTGTCTCTACATGAGCAGCTTTTTGCATTAAAAGCCTAGACCAGAGAATTCTTCCTAGGCCCGCAAAATGTGCGTGGAAGGAAGGGATTAATATTAAGATGATGCCTCATCATCTGATTTGGCCTCTTAAACCCTTTTGGATGTGCCGGGTCCAGAAATTCTTCCAGGTTCTTTTCTTACAATCCCCTCTGTATTCTGCTTCTAGCAAAGTCCTGTGAGAATGAGTGCAACAGATGAGAAAATTAACTCAGATTTGAATCACATCTGAATTTGGCAGGAAAGCAAGGGACTTAAAGCCAAACTGCACAACATCCTCAAATATGAAATATTTGGGATCAAGAGCCCAGTGTTTGCTTCTGAGAAGAACTGGGGCTACTTGTGATTTTCTGCAATCCATCAGGACCTGCCAGTCCTGTAAAAGAAATGTCACTGACAACGAAAACATCATTCTGAAGGCATTAATTACGTATTGCTGATACTTCAAACTATAATTAGAGATCAATATTATATGGATGTTGCACACTGTGCAGCAATCTGAAGCAATTTGGTTCCACAAGAAAATTTGGAGACAAATAACCACTTGAAGCCTAAAACTGTTCCACTGTCATTATTGCTTTTTGTTTTCATTTTTAAACCTTGCAATTAGTGGTTTTTAAAAAAATAATAAATAAAGCAAAAGGCAAATACAGACCATCTGTGAAACACAAAGGAATTGTTAAAAGCTGCATCCACGAGGATCTCTCTGGGAAGAGTGCCATAGCACAACTGAGGATTCAGCCAGCATGATATAATTACAAATTAAACATCTCTGAAACAAAGTCAGGTTGAAAATAACAATCCATCAGACCTCTGCTTATTTCTTTGTTCCAGAAAATGGTATATTCAGTTCATATTCATTTAAATGAAGGCTCATTGACAGTGATGTGGTGAGACATAATCTTCTTACACTTAGAACGCAGTCTCTAATACTTTCTCATTTCTTGCTTTTATTTAAAGGAGCATTTTGCTTTCAGTGATAGACAGAACCCCTAAGCCAGACTGGATCTGATGGCTCTTGGGACCTGCTTGAGGTAAAAATGCTTTCAGCAAAGTCATTAGGTATTTGTAATAAAAGCTTATGTTGACACTTAGTGCTGCATTTCCAAGAGGAGCAGGGGTAACAAATGGAAACTTCAGTTACTTAAAAAGAAGAACCCTGTAAATAAAGGAAATGGGCAATGACACAATGTTTAAGGTTATTGCTGAACAATTTTTTCACAAAACCAGATTTCTTTATAACATCCTCCACCTTTCACAGAAAAATGTTACCCTCAGTTTTAGAGGGTAGACCCGTATGTCAAACAGATCTGTCTTCTCCACCAGAACCAGAAGTATTCCTAAGAATTGAAGATGACCATGCTAAAACAAAACCCACCAGAATAAAATGTCTTCATGAAGATTAATCTAATTAATCATTAGATTGAATGGACAAATTAGTTCCTCAAGGAGGTTCAAAGGAGCTGCAGGAAAACAGTTTGACCAATCAGGTACAAAATACTACACCAAGCATAACACATTTTTTGAAACCTTCATAGTTTAAAACAAAAATTCTCTCCCTCATATATAAAATTTTAAATAAATAATCCATTACTAAGACATTTTGAATAGGACAACATTTTGTGCTTTGAGAATGGGCACAAACCATAAAGCTTTAAAGAAAAGGTTCAGGAGATGATTTTCCTGTGGACAGTGAAAGCCAATAAAGATGTCCATGGTAAACACAAGTACTGCAACAAATGTGAAAATCCAGGCTTTTGTGCTTGCTGAGCCCATGTTTTGTTTCTCCCTTATGACATCATTACAGAAATAGAGACCACGTATGTCAGTGTGAATTTCTGTACTTGGTTTGGAACTTTAGCCCTAAATTTTTCTAAGAATTTTCAGTACCTGTGAAGGGACATGTTTTCCTTTCAGAATTCTGTTTGATGTGCATTGTAAGCTTCACTTTGGTCATAACAGCTCCTGTTTCTCATTGTAAGCCAATGAACTGAAATTCTGTTTGTTACAAGTAGAAAATCTGCTTTATGAACTGAAATTCTGTTTGTTACAAGTAGAAAATCTGCTTTATTCCTCTTTTTAAAAAATAACAGCTTATTACTGCTCACTCTTTGAGAAAGAACAGGAAATCAGAGCTCGGGAATGAAAGTAATTTTAAAATAATAGTAGAAATGTAAGGTCATATTTCACAATTTTCTAACTACGTATCACTGCACAGGTAAGATTTTTGGTCCCATTTCAAGGTGGTAGAAAGATGTTCCCAATGTATTTCCTCACTGGAAAGGTTGGCTGGGGAAATAATTGCTATTGTTCATATCCAGTCTGTTCACCTCCATACATCCTTCCCACTTCTCAGCTCTTCCTTCGTGTCCTAGGTGTGTTAAATCAGCAAGTCTTAGCACTGCTCTCATCCAGGCTGTATTTTCTGGCTTTCCACCAGGTGAAAAACTGAAAAATTCTGGGGAATAAGATTTCCTTGTGCCTCGTGGGATAACACAAACAGCAGCAACCCAGAGCTGCTGTGCTTAGTCAACTTAAAATGACAGCTGCTGTAAATAGCAATTAGAGCTCGTTAACACCAATTCCATTGGTGGCTGTTAGGAAATAAATACCTGCTTGTTCGCTGGTTGTTTAACTGGAGTAACATACAGAGCATGGAGCAGCCAACAACAGCAGTGACTGTGACTCCGACTGACTCCCCCCACTTCCAATTCTTCAGAGACTGTTCACAAAATTATTGAGATTTTTTTTGCTCTCCAGTGAATAAGAAATGCTGAGTAAAAGGATATTACATAAATTGGCTGACATTTGCAGGGGACTAGCTAATTCCTGTGGCCTTGTGCTTGTGGTGGCTGTGTGTGTGTGTGCACATGTGCCTGGCGCTCCCGACCCACTCCCCTCTGCTCCCAGCTGTTGGGAGACTGCATTTTGGGGCTTACGTAAGAGACAATCTAGGAAAACAGGCAGAGCTATTTGGAATTTACCCTCAGCACTTGCCTCCTTCCTCCATTGTGTCATGCACTTTGAAAAAAAATAAATTATTTTTTGTTTTGTGCAGTGACGGGGATGTGTCTCATCTGAAAAAATGATGTCTGTCTGTCTTGGGGAGGGAATTGGGTGTACCAGAAGACTTTTGCTTGCTTCTGCTTTCCATGGGCTGTGCCTGAAGTCCCTGGAGGCAAAAATCCCTTCTTTCTCTAACAACTGGGAATTGAAGATTAACTAGGAAGAAAAGGGAGATTAAAATGAGCTGTTGGGGCTGTATCTCTTATCCTGACCTACAGAGTGGTTCAGGTGCAAAGCAAATGTCAGTGTCATCTCAGGAATAGGTACTGTGTCTGCAAATGGTTATTCTTTTCTTCTTTCTGGCAAATTATTTCCCTTAAAAAGTAACATTTGGAAATTAGTCTTTATGACCAGTGAAGGTGGGCTCGTTTCTGGTGAGAATAGATTGATGTGAAAATCATAAGACATGTTCCAGGGAAAGCAAGCCCATCTCGTGCATTTCAACAGGAACATCCCTTATTTGCTGTGTGGAACCCTCCTCTGAGCTGGGCTCATTCTGAATGCTGCTGCAAATTCCTACACATTTGTAAGGATTTTTATCCAACAAGCTTTGCTTGGCCTGTCTTAAAACACTGGAAGCACACTCTAGTAAATTTTTCTTATACTAGTTTGGAACAGTGCACTGTTACTTTATTACATGTGATTTTTCTCTTGTGGCCTAGAACCTTAATCCTGATTCCACTCAAGTTTCATAGCAAAGATCTTAGGTTTTTCTTTTAAAAGTGGTTGGGATCAGACCTCTATGTTCTGCCTCTTTTTTGTAATGTTTGGAAGATATTGGTTTTAAAAGTGGGTAATTGCTTAAACATTCTGCTCTTTTGCAGGTTGAAGTAATGAAAGTTCAGCTGAAAACAAGAGAGCAGGAACTACAGCTAAATTATTCCCAGAACCACTGCTTTTTGTGTGCTAAAATCAACAGATCAGATTCAGACAGAGGTAAGCAAATGCAACTCCTTTGTTTAGGCTCATTTGTACCACATCTGAATTCTGGACATTTCTATCTAGTCTCCTGAGTTAATTGCATACAGTTTGTTCCAGCCTTTTCACCCCATTGCTTGCAGCATGATTTGCCTTTCTTGCATGAAACCATCCTGGAAAAAAGACTGCTGTCTCAGAGGTAATGTAGTTGTGTTTTCAATTATCCCCACGTGGTAGTGATACAAACGTCATAATATCAGCTAATCCTTCCTTTAAAGACAGCACACAAAGCTGACCTAAAGACACTGAAATAAAATTAATTAGAGGCTGTTCAGTGCTGATCTATTTTGTGAGTGGAAGAACAAAGGCAGCCTGCTTTGCTGCTTCTGACAACCAGAACTATTCACCTCTGTCCCTCCTAACATGCAAGGTAGGGACACACCACTAGGAGTTTGGTGGTGTGTCTTGGGCATGTGGCAGCCAAAAAGCATTTGTTTACCCCTTCGTAAAATTTCAGGGGCCTCTTTTTCCTTCTCTTTCCAGAAAAATTACTTCCATCTGCTAAGTATTTACAGTTGCATTAAAAAAAAAAAAAAAAAAGCACTGGGAAAAGCTACAAATTATGCCCCTTTTTTTTTTAAACACAAATCACTCTGTTATTTCTGTCACATCTTTACTCAGTTGTCCTTACTGTATGTCCCAGACCCAAGCAGTTTCACATATGTGAAACATGGAGCCAGGATTCCTAGTGAGAGCTGGCTGGGAACTCAAATGTCTTAAATTAAAACAATGGCTACCATCATCAGTTAAAATTGTCCAACGGATTTTTAAGGGATTTGGACCGAGGCCTCAATTGACTCCAGTTTTAGAGTGCTGAGATGTTTTATTAGTGCTTAACTTGGAGAGCATGGGAGATGTCTGGGAATCAACTGTTTAAAATGGTAGGCAACATAGAGATACCCTAAAATATTGATTTCTCCACAAGGTTATGCTCAGGGTATTGAAAGTAACAGTATAAGAATGACAGAAAAGGTTTGTCATCAAGCTAACAACTCCAGTGACATGAATTTAATTATAAATAACCCCTAAGCTTGAAAAAATTTCAAATAGAGCTCCCAAACAGGTTAATTTTTGAAACTCTCACTAATTGTGTGTCTGCCAGTTGTGTGGCACTGGCTGCATGAAACATGGAATCTAGTTAGTTCAAAATAATAGTTGAATACTTGTTTAATAAAGTCATAGATTTTATTAGATGATTAACCTAATTTTATGTTTCTTAGGGGCTCTGAAGAAAACATTCTTTGATAGTAACTAATTCCTTACATTGCAGTTTCTACTTCTTCCCATATATACTTCCTCCTGCTCTCCTGCCCTGAGCTCCTGAGAGCTTTGCTATGATACTTTAAACCGTCTCATCCATTTGCCTTTATGGAGCCTGGAGACTCCATAAAGAAACCAGAGCAGAGCACACAATTTAGATGCAGAAAAGGGTTGGCTCTGGTGCTTAAACAAAAGATATGAGGAAAGGCTCCTTGTTCTGTACTCAGCAGGTTCAGCTTCCCCTAAAGGTGGCTGTTGGGATGAGAAGACAGACTGCCTTCTCCTCCCTCAGAATTCCTGGTTCTTTTGTTTGCTGGAGATCACAGGTCTCTGCTGCTCCATTCTGCTCTCCATTCCACAGCCACAGCTGGGAAAAGTATTTATTCTCAGCTGTGCCTCTGTGGGGAAACTGGGCACTAGGAAAAAAACCTGGTGTTCCATAAAAATAACTGTGCTCAATAATAAATTTGTGCATGACATCATGTTCTTAATCTGAAAATAAAGAGCTAAATAGTTTTTAAAAACAAAATACTGCAAAAAAGCAGTACACAGTTTATAGGGAAGAAAGGGAGAAAGGAGAACCATAGTTCAGCAACTAATAATTCATTTTGGGCTACTTGGTACCACTGTGACAAGGAGGCTGGAATATGTAATTGTTCTCTAAAGTCATCTCTGCAAATATCCCTAATAAAAATGAAGTAGCTGGCATGGCACTGGTGTCATTTTACAGTGTCTGTGATGGTAGGGATTGTGACAGGAGACCTGCTAGTGGAAATTGCAGGAATTCTGTCCGGCACAAGAGGAAGGAATTTGATGCAGGGCTGTAAAGACTCTTGCGTACTTTTCCTGGGAAACACACAAGTACCATAGGTAAAAATATTTGGGTACCTTCGTATGGTTGTCATCTGTATTGAGCTAAAAATAACATCTAGAGATGACTGCCACAGAAGGCAGTGGAGAGGTGCCATTTTAAGGGTGTGAGGAAAAAGTAATGCTACCACAAATTCCAACCAAATACCCTGTGCACATCCTGTTCTTCCTTGCGTAGAGTCTTGTATACCTGCTAAGGATGCACCCAGCCTTTTCCTTGGCATGGAGCAGCATCAGAGAGGGCAGGGGAGACAACGGTGTGTCATCCCTTTGTTGTACTCCCATTATGCCAGAGCAATTTTGTTTATATCCGTAGAGGCGAGCGAGGCTCTTGGCTCTGACTGTTGCTGTGTGCAGCTCCCCTCGCGTTGTTGCTGTTGTGTGTGAGCTCCCCAGCTGTGGCAGATGACATCTTGCCTTTCTCCAGGCCCACACAGATGGTGTGAGTGACTAACCCCTGCCTGCACCCTGCACAGCCTACACACTGATGTCACCACAGGAGGCCAATACCTCCGAGGTGAGTCTCCCTGTTTGTTTGTATTTCGGCCACAACGGTGGCAAATGCAACAATGGGGAAGAAATTAGGAGGAGAAAAACTTCATCTGAGGAGCAACTGACGTAAAATGTGATGTGTAACCCACTGAAAGGAATCATCGATATTAGCTCGGTCATTTTAAAATAAATGAATCACTAGATGACAAAGCCCATAAATTGATTCATAAACAGCTGTCATTTTAATATGAAAGCTATTCTGTCTGAAAAATTGCCATTCAATTATGAATGGAAATAACAGCTAAAATCCAGCATTCGTCTTGGCCGGGATGCCCAGGGAATATTACAAAATAGACTTTTGAGGACTCAGTTATAGCCAGCCTTGCATGTATAATATGTGTATGCAAACATCTGCACTAAAATGCTCTCTGGCCACCTTGATTTCAGTTAATTCATTAATATCATTAATTGCAATGAATTTGACTTGCTGGTCTTTGAGGGAAAGGCTTTTATCATTATTTGCTTGCTGAGTTTTTTTATTGTTTTTACAAGGTACTTGTTGACTTCAGTGAAATGACTCAAGGTGTGCAATTAGTCAGAATGAGAGCCCTTAATACTTTTGGCAATAAAGTTTGCCACATGGTTTTTGGGGTTTTTCCCTTCAGTGAAGCACTGCTAGACAATGTATGAGGTTGTGATTGCTTGCAGTTGCTGAGCTACGTAGGCAGGTGATGGCCAGTCTGATGGGACTGGAGATTGCCACCCTTGCCAGGGAATGAACTGGGGAGCTGGGAACTACCATGAGGAGAGAAAGTGTTAGGGGAAAGGAAAATGGAAGAGGCTATGGAAAAAGTGAGCTATAGGGTTACGAGGATTGGCTGGGACGTGAGAACATGGGCTTTGAAGTTCAAGAAGGAGGCAGGGATTAAGTAGCAGTGGGGAAAGGAAACCCAGCTATGGAGTGCGTGGCTAGGAGCCATGGTGAGATACAAAGGAAAAGTAGTCCAGAGGACAGAGCTTGGCATGAGGAGCTGGGGAAAGATTTAGAAACAGGCTAGAAACCTGTGCCTGACAGCAGGGGAAGGGAAGGGAAGGGAACAGGGTGGGGACAAAGGATGAGGAGACGAGACAGGCTGGGGGTGGAGGGTGGGGCAGCCAAGAGAAAGGAAGATGAGTCTGTGCCTATTTCAGGGTCCTCCTGGTTTTCATTCCTGGGTCTGGGATTACACAGCCCTTCCCTTCATCTGCTGTCAGAAGACACTGAAATCACTGATAACATGCATACATTGATCCCTTCTACTGCCTGTCACAGGGGACAACTTTTTACTGTGTAAAACACAGAGTCATTGTGGCCTGTGGCAAAGCCAATGGGTCCAGCTTTATCTCCTGTATCAGCTCCCCTGTAGGGTATGGATAGGGAATTTGTGAGTTTCAGATTAGGGCAGACTAAAAATATGAACAGTCCACTAAGTCTTCAGAGCAAACATTCAGACTGGTAATGGCACCTGCAGCTCTGGCTTTTCACCCTTAATTTCCTACCACTGGAATAACGTTTATATAGAGCAAGCCCTTTTGGCTGTACAGGTTGCTTTCAAAGATGGGCATATTCTCACAAAATTTCCATCCAGTCCTTGGTGGAAGACTGCACTTGATGAAAGTAATGAGGGTGTAACAATGTGGTTTGTGCAGGCATTCATTCTCTAATTTTTCCTGAGGAGGAGAAGAATGTAAACTAAAGAGTGACGCTTATGTAATGACCATTGCTTTTGCATAAAAGAGAGACAAACCACTGAGCAATTCAACCTCCCAGATGCTTGGAAGTTAATTTTTGCAGGTCAGCTTTGAGATAATAGCCTGGGCAGTGTTGGGAAAGTCATTTTTTGGCAGATAACAAATTCCATTTTGGCATGGGGACAGAGGATTACAGCTTTTTAAAGTACCATGAAGAACTGCGCTCAGCGTCTGTCCAAGAAACAAACAAGGTTTCACAAGAGCCAGTTGGCTTCAGTTGCACTTACAGTACTTGTAACTTCACATATTGTAGGAGATGCAGTAATGGGGAGCTTACAGGCATATAGGGATGGTTTCACAGCTGAGAGAGGGGGGAATTGCAGGTCGTGTTTCTCCTGAGTTAGCTGCTGCATGGATGGATGCATTGGGGTGTGGTGGAGCAATAACTACATCCACCCCAGCACTGAACGCTGCCTCAAACTCTTTTGGGATAGTTCTCCCTCCCTAGAATTAAAGGCTAATGCAGCACAAGGGACCACATAATTTATTTGTGCTTCCAAAGGCATTCCAGGGCCTGTCTCTCCTGTCTCAAATCCTGGTGTGCCGATACCCTGAACAGTAAACTCTCTTTGAAAGAGGTTTACCTCATTGACTGTGCTACTGCAATTCTGTTTGTGTTCTGCACGTGATGCTTGGTCTGTGACCTGCTGCTAGGGGGTGTTATGCTCTGGGGAAGCCTTCAGAGGGGCCTAGATTTGGGGATCCATGGAAACAGCCCTGAAACAAAGAGAAAACAAACGGGAGAGCTGTTGTGACATTCCTTCTGGAATACTATCAGTACGGATTGTTACCAAGAGTGAAGGGGTTTGGGTTTGTTTCTTTATTCTTGCTGTTTTCTACCTGCCAGCCAATACATTCTACAGAAATGATGCAGTGCATGATTTTAGTTGAGCAACTGGTAGAAACCAAATCCATGATGTAGTAAAATAACTTTTTTTTCCCTTTTGTAACGTCTCGCTGATCTCATCTCTCCTTGCCCTTCACTGTGCAGTGATGAAAGCTGCACAATGTGGTAACTCCTGTTCCTTGGGAATAGTCTGTCTTTGCTCTGTCCCACCATGGAGTTAGTTTGGCTTTGGGCCATAACACACCAGTGAACGGAAAGAGTATTTTCCTCACTTCCACCTATATTTTAATTTCCCTCTGTGGTCCCCTGAATAATTTAACATCCTCCCGAATTAGCCCATATGGAAGTTCTTGATCATATGGCCTTTGTAAGACAAGAACTAACTTAAACGAGGATAAAGAAGAATCTATAACCAAACCTTTGCTATTTCACGATCACTTTCTAGGTGAGAGACAGTGAGAGAGGCATTTCTGACTTGGAGTGGTTTGCAGTTGATGTGGAAATGTCTGGAGTTCAAATAGTTGCAGGCGGCCCTGCTTGAGCAGTGGGGGTGGGCCAGATGTCCAGAGGTGCCTTCCAACCTCAGCTATCCTGTGTTTATGTGAAGAGCCACTTCTGAAGGGTTTGTATGTGCTCTGAGCAAATGGGTTAATGGGTTTCTCAACTGGCCAGCTACACAGGCAGGCACTGGCTGGGCTTTTTCATTTGCCTCACAAATGCTGATTCCCCCCCACTACAGGGAAAAGGATCTCCTTGTAATCTCCTAATGTGTGTCCAAGCACTTCCAGTAACTGCTTTACCCTCTAGGATAGAAGGAAACATGTTTCTCTCGAGTCTTGAACAGGGACCACGTTATTTGGGACACTTTTTACTACCCTTCCAGTGACGTGGGATCAGGAGAGGCAAATACCTAAATCATGATCTTGTAGTTATAATGCAATGCTGTGGGAAAGGGATGTGGGTTTATGGTTGTTCCTGCTAAGGAAATCTCTTACCCTTTGGATTTCCTTGAAATCCAGAATTAACTCAAAGAATTTGAGTTAATGATGTTTGATTGCAGAGTACTTTTTTAAATTGTCTTTTTTTTTTTTAAAATGGATATTATCCTTTCTTATATTGACATTGTTTATTTTCTTAGCTTGGAGTAATTCTGCTAATTTAGATGTATTACTCTTTATAATGTGACTACAGAGAGAAAGGGTGTGTATATGTCTATTAGAGAGAAGAAGAGGGGTGATTTTGCTAATTCTGAACTCTAACCTCCATAAATATTTGTCCTTAGAACATTATTTCTTGTTTCTCATAAGCTGAGGTCACTGCTGCATCTCTTACATCTGCAACAGCCGTCAGTGCTTCTAGACAGTTCAGTTCTTTTTCCAAGTGCAATCATTTTGGGCCATAACAAATCTGATTTGCTGCCAATTTAGGCCTCACTGGATTGTTCCTTCTCTTATCTCCAGCCATGCTGGGCTGTTGTGTTTCCAACATCAACCATTTGTAAAGACAACCCAAAACAAAGTTTTGGCCATCTGTGGCCACAATCAGATTAAGCATATATTGTGAAAATTTTAGTTTAGATAGACATAAACAAGTGTCTACTGGTGCTTTAAGAGGAATAAAGTACTACTCTGAAGTGGAATGGAGACTGTAAGAGGTTTGTAATAAGGAGGACATTTTTTTTCTGTTATTGATGTGATTTCTTTCTACTATTTCTTTCTACTATTTTCAGAAAAAAAAAATGAAGGGAGAAGAAATAAGCTTTTGTTTAAAAAAATATTGATGAAGAGTCATAAAGTCACCAGAAAGATAAATGAAATGAAAAGCTGAACCTCTGTTGTAGGATTTTTAAAGGAGTGACCATGCAAGAAAACTTTCTCAGGCACTTAATAATATACACGTACACTTAAAATAGAGAAACTTTGCCTCATAAACTGCATGCACAGAAGCAGGTGAGTAAAATATAAGACTACTTTCTACAGTAACATTTAGAAGAAAAATTCAATCAATTATACGTAGGTTTGTGCCTGTTTGCTTCCATCACACAAAGCAGCTGCAGCACATGTTTAAACTCCTGAGCAAACACAGGGATATTGATCCAGAATATGAATATCAGCTGTTGATGGTGAGAGAACTAAGAACTCTGAGGAATAAATTGCTACTGAATTCTTAAACTCATGCTCAGCCTTTGAAGGAATGAAATACAGTTAAGGACTTAAGCAGTTTTTTGACGCTGCCTTTGACAAGTGAATGTCTGGGAATTTTGTGCTGCTGAAGGGAGATGGATGATTTTTTCCACTGCTAGTTGAGGAAAAACTTCAGAAGGGACAAAGGTTATCCATCTCTTTTTGGCTAATTGTTCTTTGGATATGCACCAAAGAGAGGGGTTGGGAAGCCAAGAAGCCCTGGGAAGCCTGGGACTGATGTTACGTTTCCAAAGGTTGGAAGCATTCCCTGCCACGGTAGTGACACAAACCACCTGCTGATGTGTCTTAACGGTGGGAAGATGGATGAGCTGGAGTGTTCCTGGATGTCTTTGCTCTCCTGGAGTTTTAATTGCTTTTCAAAGGTGAGGGATTTTTTGTTTGTTTATTTTCATTTTGCAGTAAGTCAGGTCTCCTGCAGATTAATTTAGGATGCTTTTCAAACACCGTTTGCATGATTCCTGTGTGAGCAAACACTCTGGAGATGTTGTTCTGGCAAACTATCAAGGACATATGGCTGAAACCCCTCTAAAAGCAGCTTCCTGGAAGGGGATTGGTATTTCCTGGGTTCTCACATGGCAGCATTTGTTACAGTAACTGCTGGAAAGGCCAGGACAGTTGTAGGCTGGATTCTTGCACCTTGGATTAAAAAGTAAAAACTGAGGGAGCTGATTGAGCTTCTTACTCTTAATTTGAAATAGTTCAAAAATTACTCTTGCATTTTTCAGGGTTTTCCCATAACCAGACCAGCAATATAATGTAGGTTTCACTGCATTTGTTTTGTCGGTTTTTTCCCAGATGCTCCTGCTGAGACTCTCAGTAAATGTAAGCATTATATATTGAGTAAGTGCAGTGGTTGTACATACAGATGTTCCACAGTTGTCTGCCATCAGAACAGGGTGCTTGTCTCGTTTGGAAAGTGCCCTGTGCTCAGTGTGACCCCCATGTATGAGGGCAGTGCTGGATAAAACAGCTTTTTTTCAGAGGTAAGCTGTTCCTGTTAGAAGCAGGGAATTGGGCTCAGATGATCCTTATGGCTCCTTTCCAACTTGAGATGCTCTGTGATTCTATTAAAAGTCCAGCTGTTCTAGAACAATGCAAGACAAACACAAAATGCCAGTAGTTTAGATAAAAAGGACAGGTGAGAGAACAGGTTGAAGTAGAAGTAAGGTAGGGGTTAAGGCATTTTAACATGAAATATGTCTTACACAGCCAAAAGAAGGCTTGTGAAGGGGGTGGAAGCGCAGGTAATTGATGGTTTGGGTGGAGGGCAAGCAGCTGTATGGGTGGAATTGTGTGGAAGATCTGAGTTGAGGAAGGGTGGTGGTGGGGATAACGCAGTCGAGGCCTCAAAAAAGGAAAATGCTACTGCCAGAATTGCTTTAGTCAATGTTAAGAGCAAGATTAATGACCATATTAAAAGGCTGGAGTGCAGAAGAAAGCAGAATGATGAAAATAAAAACGGGCATGTTTTCCATGTGAAGAAGAGAAAGGAAAATATATTAAAAAAAAATAAAATTGGCAGATCCTGAGGTGGGTGCAGATAGCTTGGGGAATAGGACTTTCCATTTTAGCTCTGTTGTCTTTTAGTTCTAGGCCCCACAAACACGATTCCCAGTGACAAAGTTCTAAAGAACTCTCAAGCTCCACAATTTTACTGGTAAAAACAATTGTACTGGTTTTTGAAAGGTTTGTTTGATAAGGAATTTGAGCTGGCTGCATGACCCACCCTGCCAGCACAGGGTTGGGCCCACCATGGAGGTCAGGGCTCAGAAGACTCTCAGAAATATCAGGATGTTGTTCTGTAAAACATGGTGTTGATGCAGCAGGTTGGTGATAGGGTGTCCAGCCGGCCAAGGCTGTGCTCATGTGGGGTGCTCTGGGGTACAGGGACTTGCTCCTGCCCCGTTGGCCACGTGCCTCTTCCCAGAAGAGGGATTGTTGATCTGTGAGAGTCTGAAATGTGATTTGCCAGGGCAGCGCTCAGGGTCTGATATGTGAGAGCTGTGAAGGGCTGCTGTGTGTGCAGGGAATGCAGAGATACAGAAATGGCTCAGTGAAACTGGATGTTTTGTCTTTAGAAAAGTTTTTTTTGGGTTTTGAGCATCTTTAGGTTGTCTTTTTGTTTTTCTTTGAAAGAAGAACTGTTTGGGGTGGGTTTTTTACATTTTCACCCCTTCCCTGAATCTCCCTTCATCTTCTCTTCATTGGCCTTCCAGGAGAGAGGCAAGGACTTTGGAAGACTGTAGTGGGAGGACACCAACTGCCCCAAAAGCAGCTTCTGTTGCAGAAGAGGAGCAAGAGGAAAACAAGGAGGGGTCTTTGCTGTTGGCTTGACTGTCCAGAACTCTCAGGTACAGTGAAAACAGTGGGATTTCCAGGAGAAGCAGCAGAAAATGCTGGCAGCGGATGGGCAGCAAGACGCTGGGGGACCTAAGGAAGGGGGGGATGCTCACGGGGCAGCGGGGCTGCAATCCCTGTGCGTGGAGAAGGGCAGTGTGTGACCCTCGGCCGGGCTCGTTGGCTGACACGGGGTGAACCTGCGCCTGGGCCGGGCTCTGCCTGCTCCATTCATCGTGATTAAGCCTCTGGAGTGAGGGTGTGGGAAGCAGTGTAATTGTCGCCGATTCTGGTAAAGAATTGCAATTCACGGCTTTGCGAGAGGCCAGGGCTGGGAAGGGAAGTTAGCCGGCAACACAATTCCTTTACGTAGGTGTTAGCAAAGAGAATGTTACACACTGCGTGAGCTGGACAGTGTCTGCCCTGGCGCTGGGCTGTGCCGAGGGCTGCTGTGCCTTGGCTTGGGAAGTGAAGGGACCAGTGTCAGCGGTCCCAGGGGGGACCCTTCGGGGCTGCCTTTGAAGCTGCAGAGCTCCCCGAGGCCCAGGCATGAGCAACCTGCTACTAGACAGATCTGAGGTGCGGAGCATGGATTTGGCAACAAGCCTTCTCCTCCTGTTTTGTTGTCAGCCCCCAGCACAAAGTGCATTTGATGGATCACTACACTTTATTAGCTATGTGCACATTTGTTTTATTGCCGGTGTTGATGGAAGGCCAGTGCCGGAATTTTCACCTGTTGCCTTTTGCTATCAGTTTTGGTGCTGTTGGGTGGGAAGAGAACTAGTTTCTGCTAAATGCAGTGAGGTAAAGCGGTTGCCACGTGGATTTATTTCACCAGGTCAACCCATGTTTCACCATACCGGGATTTAAACAATGCAGCGTGATGCAGAGGCCACGGGACAACTTCTGGTCTAACCCAACTCTGCGGCTGCTTTATTTCTATCGCCGGAGGGGAAGATGTCCGTGCTCGCCGCCTGCGGGTCGGGATGCCCGGGGGTCGCGGAGCCGAGTGCCCGGTGTGTGCCGGGGCCGTGCCGGGAGCGGCCCCGGGCGGGGGCGGGCGGGGGCGTGTCGGGGGCAGCGCCGGTGCCGCCGGGGAGCCCTCCTGCCTCCCTCCCGCTGCTGCCCGCCCGCCCGCCCGGACCGCCAGCGCCTTGCGCAGCTCCCGCCGGGACCGCACGGTGCGGGACGGGACGGTGCGGGACGGGACCCCCGGCGGGGCGCGGCGCGGCGCGGCGAGGCTGGACGGCCGGGGCAGGGGCCGGGGCCG
>JAWWTY010000123.1:4716846-4751029 GCA_035222235.1 Margarornis squamiger
GGGGGCCCGGGGCGGCGAGGGGCCGGCGGGGCGCGGCGGCTGGCGGCGGCGGCGGGGGGCATCGCCACCCTGCCCGACGATGGGGGCGGCGGCGCCTTCCCCCCCGGCCACTTCAAGGACCCCAAGCGCCTCTACTGCAAGAACGGCGGCTTCTTCCTGCGCATCAACCCCGACGGGAGGGTGGACGGCGTCCGGGAGAAGAGCGACCCGCACAGTGAGTGTGCCCCGCAGCGGCGCTCCGAGAGCGGCCGCGCCTCGGCCCGCCCTGCCGCAGCCTCGGCAGCTTCCCCGCTGGGGCAGCGCCCCCAGATCCGCGAGCATTTAGCTGTGCCGAACAGGGGGACAGGCGCGGGGTTCATGCATACACACCGCACGCAGACACACGCACCGCGGCCAAGCCTCGGCCATCAACCTGCTGGGTGCGGAGCACGGAGGTTCGCCTTCGTGTGCCCGAGCTTGTTTGCGTGGCGCTTAAAGCGGGGTAAGGGTAGTGGTGCAAGCGTGAGATGCATCGAGGTACAGGGAAGGTGGTTCTTGTCCCAGCGCCGGTAAGCGCTAGCGAACGGGAGTACTTGTAGCATACAAGTACTCTTAGGAACAGAGGTGTACATCTGGCCAGGGAAGCCGGGTTTGTAACAAAGTGCTGTCAAAACACCCTTGTTTTTTTGTCTCAAAATGTTGCATGGTGTGATTTTTTAAAAATAAAAACTTCATTAAGGACGGATTAAATACAGATCAAATTTAGGGATTCTGGCAGATACCTGATGTTTTGAGGGAGGAAGAGGCTCCTGAGCCGGGAAGGCAGCCCGTGGGTGGAGTGGCTGGTGCGGTGTGAGGGTCTGTGATGCCCCTCTCGCTGCCGCCGGCAGTGCCTGCTCTCTCCGACAGTCACATTCACAGGGACCACGGGGCAGGTTGCTGGCACACACAGCTGCTCTTTGTCCCAGGGACAACATCTCTTTGGCAGACCTCAGTTTTGAAGGTGTTCAGTGTGGAGGTTTTGCAGATGTCACAGTGAGTTTTTGACGTGCCCTTGAGGCATTTCCTTCAGAGCAGGTAAAGGGAGCTGCTGCATAGCCCGTCTGTCAGATTGTCCCAGTGCAATTCCTGGTTTGAGAGAATTTATTACTGCACAAAGTGTGCAGGGCCTGCCTGCGGGCACTTGGCATGAAGAGCAGGTAAAATGCCTTACTGTGCTTCTTCGTCTGCTTTGCACCTGTGCTCTGAGTGATGGATGCAAGGCCTGGGCTAAAGCTGGGGGACCAAGATGAGAAGGAAGTGAGGAGACAGACCAGAAGATCTTAATATTACTTTCCATTCTGGACATTCACCACTTGCAAAACAATTGGGTTTTCCCAATAATTCCAAAGAAATCCTGTAACAGACTGTTCAGAAGTAATGATATTGCCAAGTTGGGCTTCAGTCTGAGGTTATGTTACTTTGTGACTCTTTGATAGAAGTATGGTACATACGATGAGCTGAAAATTAATATGGAATGGTGTATTTTGGGCAAGTTCAGCATCTTTTATTAGGCCACCAAGTATTCTTAGGAAAATCTATAGGAAGCTTTCAGACTTTGTCCTACACGTTTGCATTTCCCTCTTTCTCACATGGTGGTTTAAAGGGAAGCATTGTGGGAGTAGCAGCAAAATAAGTTTATTGCCAATATGATGCAGTAAATGGGACTTTTCAGGTGTTGATGCCTAAAGCCAAGTGTTGATTCACCACGTAGGTCAGTGGCTTGTTGTCTGTGCAGATGAGTTGGTTACCGTGCAGGATCGAGTCTGTGCTGGAAAGCATGCAGGAACGTATTCAGCTCACTTCAGCCTTCTGTATTTGGGAAATGTGGGAATCCTTACAGGAAATAAGCCTCGTTAATTCATCAGACATGTCACCCCATTCCCAGGAGGAGCTGTGGACATATGCTGGAAATCTACAGGGAGGTGATGTTGAGTTGAGGACATAGAAGGCTGAAGGTGTGTCCCAGACATTGCCATGGCTCTCAGGTTCCTGGCTCATTCCCAAATTTTACCTTTTGTGGTGAAAATTGCCAGGTTGTGGTGCATGTTGTTCTGTGCTCACCTGGCTGGGCCAGGCTGCCCTGAGAGCAGGTGGTGTTTATTGCCGCTGTCTTTTTTATCACAGAGCTCCCCCATCTCTTCCCCCCTGCTTTTTTTATTATTCTGTCAGGAAAACTAATACTAGTTTTACATTCTTGAGTCTGCCTAATGTATGTTTTTTCTTATCAATTCGAAAATTTTTAACTGACTTCTCATGCTGCTTTTCTAGTAGTGAATTCTGTTTGAAAATCTCCCTGGTCTTGGTGGTACCGCCTTATTCTTCCATGTTTCTGTTTGGCTCTGTAGCTTTATTTTTGCTGTCCTGGCTTTCAGGCTCTCCCTTTTGTCTCTGGACTTTTTCTTCTCTGCCTCATCAGTACTATCTGGTCACTAGTATTCTTTCCCCTTTGCTTTAGCACTTGTGTCTCTGAAGCTCCTCTCTTTTTTGACCCTTTTCCCTCTTGAATGAATAGTGGTGCCAACGGGTAAAGGAAACCCTGAGCTGTAAATTGCCAATGTGGGCTCTGCCCTGTGCCTGCAGTAAGTCAGATACTGCAGAACTCCTTGGGTACCTTTGGGTTCTGCCAGCTGCAGAAAATCCCTTTGTTTAAGAGGAGCAGTTTTTAAATGTGCTGCAGCTGGAGGGCTGGTGGGATTCACTCCCAAGAAGCCCCCCTGGGCGCAGGAGTGCCACTCTGCCCGGGCTGCTGCCTTGTCCCCTGCTCCCACTCTCTCCTTTTCCTATTATCAGACAGCTCTTGGCTTGTTACTTTTTCTTTCTTCCTTTTTTCCTTTTTTTTTTTCCCTTTTCCTGGAAGACCTCTAGTTCTGAGAAGCAGAAAATAATCAGTGCTCGAAGCGTCAGCGAGGCGCGTTGCATGGTTCACATCCTTAGCATCCTTGTTGGAAATACGTCACCCTGCTGCACTCTGACCTGGTGAGTGCTGCTCTGGGAAGGCCCCGTGAAATCTCCTGGTATGCCTGGCTGGCATGGCAGATGGCAATAAATCTTGGACAGTGTGAGAAGACTTTAAGAAAAGAAATTAGCAAGGAAAATATACAACTTGAATACCTCACAGTTGTTTTTTAACTTCAGCAAAAGGGTTTGTAAGATGGTTTTGAGGAAAGAAATACAATGGCTGCAGAGAATTTGAATTAGAAATAATTAAAGGACAGTTAGGAGAGATGCTTGCGGTAGCTGCTATTCTTTACTAATTATACAAAATAGCATTTCAGTAGCACATCAGCCTTTTCACTTTTAAAGGAAGATCTTATTTTAGAAGGCAAATTACTGCCTCATGTTTGAGACCAAACAGATTTCCATGATCCATGTCCTTTTTTGCTCCCCCCCTTTCTGCCTCTAGTACTAAGGGACAGCTTCCCTGTCATACACGTCTGGTTTATGTCCTGGCACTGAGAGTTTGATGGTTTCACAGTCATCCCATTCACCTTCGTTTATTCCTAATTGTGTTGTTAATGAAATTAAGAATGGAAGTTGGCATCCTGCGTGCTGGAGGGTTGGAACGGTGTGATTCACACAGCTGAAAACCAGGACAGTGCGTCTTACGTGGTCAGTGTTGCCACATCTGATGTGTGTGGTGCAGTGACTTCAGTGAAGTGCCCCTTTGGACACACTCTGGGGACTCTGCTCCGAGTTTTTTCCCTTGAAGAGGTACTTTCAGACAAACAAGAAACAGAAGGCACTTTCTGAAAGGTTTGGTGTTTAAAGCAAAACAAAAAACATGGCCCTTTTTTTTGTTGTTGTTGTTGTTGATCAACAACTTTTGATTTATGCCCTGGAAAACTTACAAAGAACACAGTGTTTTTGGAAAGGCTTGTAGAAACTCTCCAGAGGTGTTTCCCTCAAAGAGGCTACAGTGCTGGTGAAGGGGAGAAGCACGGGAAATGGAAAGGGAATGCTTATCCATACATTTAGCAAATGTCTAGTAGCACAGCTGGCACAGTTTCCCTCACTGGGGTATGGTTGGCATTTATATATTTCCATAATTTCTCAAGCAGCTTTGCTTCATGGTGAGCATAAACCAAGACTGTCCAGGGAATCCTGAGCCATTCTCATCCACTCCTTAATGAGGTGACAAGGCTCCAGCCTCTCGCTCAGAAAGGATTCAGCAGTGTGAGCTGCATCAGCCCTGCCTATGTGTGAAATACTTTCTTTCTGCTCCATACCTGGCTCCTCTTCTGTAAATATCTGAAGAAAATGTAAAACAGGGTAAGACTGGTCCAGGAAAATTTCTTCTTAAGAAAGTTCCTTTCATAAGTCGTTGTTAGTGTTAAGGTTTTGACTTGTGTCTTACACAGCATTTCAATGGTTAGGCTCTGAATGTTTTGAAAAGATTCTGTTAAAGTATAGGCTGACTCTTATAGAACTCAGTCAAGACAATGGAAATCTGATCACTGCTCATGTGGTGGAAGAAACTAACGGGGATCCTCAGCAAGAGAGGGTTGAGCAAACGTCAGGAAGTGTTTCAGTATGCTCAGTACCTGGTGTTTAGGTTTTTATAGGTGCGTAAGTTGTTTGGGACTCGGAAGATCTCCTTCCCCATTCTGGTGTCCCACAGATGCGGCCGGAGCTGTTGACAGGGCACCGTGTTCCAAATCTTAGCAGTGAGAGGTGACTTTATTTACAAAGGCAAAAAGCCTGCCCCTAAACGTTCCAATCCATTGCTTCTACCTAAGTTCTTCTGAAAACAGACTCTTTTTGCATTACTTTTGATCTGTTGCACAGACCTGAACTGCTTTGCCAAGTCCTAATGCTTTGGGACACAGCACAGAGACTCCTCCTGGCTCTGGGGTGTAGCTGGTTTTAGGGGACGAGGTCGCAGAGGTCCCGTGTGCAGGAAAGTTAAGTATATGCTTCTTTTGCTTATTTTGTCATAGAAATACCTTCGTGACCTCTCATCTGTCATCGTGTCTGCTAATCCTCTATCCCAGATCTCAGTGAGCCTTGCCCACCCCAAAGGTGTGTGACCCAGTAGTGGGTACACTCTGAAGGTGGATCAAGACAATCCCGAGATGTCTCTGGTGGGCCCTGAACTGTCCAGTCTCTCCCAGCTGTTTTCTGCCCAGTTTGGAAAGGGCTGTTGGAAGTGGGGAAGGTTCCCAGCACAGCACAACCCACAGGTACACTAGAGGGCAGGGTTTAGCCCTTAAGTTGTCTCCTAGGAGTGCTTTTAGGTACTTACATAGCCTTGTTTGCAGAAAATGATATTCCAACTCCTCATAGCCATTACCCACCCACAGCTGAATAAGACAAATACAGATAACATCTAGTGAGGTCAGGTGGCTGCTATTGATTTTATTTGGTTCATAAATACTTGAAATTTGTGCAGCTGATTCTAAGAAAAAGTTTATCCTGTGGCAGAGTCATATTGAAAAGCATTTTATGGAAAAAGAACTATTTTAGTAATGTTTTTTTAAGTTACGATTTCTTTTGACCTACCAGTAGATGAGACTAAACTGCAGTTACTCACAACCTGTAGGTTTGGGGTTTTCATTCTTTCCTTTTTTTTTATTAGTGTGTTTTGGTGATCTTACTACACAGTTTTCAAAGTTGTTCAGGTTCATCTGCTGTTGTAAAAGCAGGTTCTGTGTTGTGTAATGAAAGCAGGAGAGGTGCCAAGTGCGCAGACAGCTGAAGAGGCAAGAAGAGGTGCAGCACTGGTTTCAGCAGTAGAATTAACAGTTACAGGGTTTGAAGGATGCTTGAAGATAAACCCCTAAAAATGCCCCCTTCCTGTGTTCAGTTCCCACAGAATACATACACCGATTGTGTTTTTCTAAAACAGAGGGTTCCTGTTCCAGGGCAGTTCTTTGGCAGAATCCTGTTTAATTGCCCTTTAATTAATAAATGTCTCAATGTGAATTTTAAATCATAATCTTTTCAGTAACACTTCGCTTATGGAACATTTTCCCAACCCCTTGGATTACATTTACGGCAAGCACTTTTAAAAAATAATTACTTGATTAATGTGGTTTTTAACACCATTGGGAGCGTTGCCCTGGGATTGCTGGCCATCTGCTCCAGGGTACTGGAGAGGTGATTGATTGTACTGAACTGGTTAATAACCCTGGAGTTAATGGTGCTGTTTGACTGTGGGTGGTTTAGTGCAATTATGTAATAACCCCCAAACAGACTGTGTAACCTTAACACAGTCCAGAGAACGCTCAAGTTACTGTTGCTGAAGAACGTACAGATGTGGATGAAATCTGTAAGTTGAGCATTCATCTACACCAAGCAGTATTTGGCACGATTTTTGAAGCCTAAAAGTTGGTAATTGGATACCGTTTCAATCCTGATGGAGAATTAATAGCCTTTGCTTTTTTTAGTTCCCGTTTTAGACTGTGCATTTGAAAATAAAGCACCTCTCTCATCTTTTGTCATTTTCAGTAGTGTGTTTTGTGACAATGTGAGCATGAACTTGTTTTCGAGTCTGCCTCTTCTGCTGTCTCCAGACTTGTCAATAAAAATATTAGAAGGGTGGCTCTCTGGAGTGCTGGTGGCATTTTAGCATTATTATCTTACGTAGCTTTTTGTTTGTTCAGGGTAGGGCCAGATTTTGCCTGGAGCCCGGTACGATGGGCCGAGAATATAAATGAGATGATGTCTGCAAAGCTGGGTGGAGGTTGTCTTGCACAAACTGTCATGGTGCTGGTCGAGGCATCTGTGTGAACCTATCGCTCGTGTTTGACTTCCACAGCTTGAAACCACATGGTTCGAGGGATTCAAAGGAGAAAGATGCTAAGGGCACTGGGAGAGGGCAAAGTAGGACCCAGACTCCATGGCCATTTGCAGTGGCAGTGTGGTGAAACTGTGCTCTTGTACTGCAGAGCTCGTTGGCTTGTCTCTTGCCCTCTGATGAGATTTCAGCAGGGCTCATGTACCTGCCATCATTAGGATTCCAGCTGGAATGTGCAAGTCACAAAATCCCGGTAGCCGTGGCTATGGAATACTGAGTGGTGGCCTGTGTTGCAAGAACAAGGAGAGATGTCAGTTGTGATACAGCCTGAAAGTATTTGCAGTCTGTTTCTTGGCTCTGTCCTCTCTGCTCTCAGGCTGACCCACGATGTGTGATATCCATCTGCAAACCTGCACCATGCCAGTGTGTTTTGTCAGACATCCTGTGGGATGGAGGGACACGGATTGTCCCCTGTGTTACACTTCAGGGTACAATAGCCATTTTGGGACCATATTGCAAAGAATGCTAATACAGTCCCACAGCTCTGGGAAGGCCAGCAGTGAGAGTGATGTTTCTGGGTGCAGAGAACCACAAGTGTAGAGTAGTTCTGTGCAGTTACTCCACTGGGACCTGTTGGTACCTGTGGCACCAGAGATGGATATAAAATGGGAGCATGTTTTAGTGTGGAGGAGCAGCCAGTGAGGACTGTGTCGAGGCTCTCATCTGTTTAGAAGTCAGCTAGGGATCCTGCTGTACACATTTGTTAGGCTGAGCACTTCTTGGGAAATAGTGTGTGGATTCAGTTCCTTGGGTTTCTCCACCTCTAAGGGAGCAGTCAGGATGAATGGCTGAACGTGCGCCTGGCCATGCCTCAGAGTGTGTAAACAGGAAGGATTCATTTTGTGGTTTGACAGATATTTACAGACCTCACTATGGATATTTTACTGACAGTAATGTAGTTCATTCAGGAAAACGGAGGAAAAAGACATGCGATGCTTGTGTCCTTAGAAATGCAGGAATTCCTCAAAGGTGAAGAGGTCCACAGTGATCAGGCTCTCATAACATGGATCAGGATTGTCTGTGATTCTGTATTAGGAGAAGACACTGCTAGGAGTGAGAGACGGCTGCCTGCTGGCCTGATGTGGTGTAAGCCAGGGCAGTGGGATTGCCAGTGCTTGCAGCTGTCACCCTTCAGGGGCATGGTGTTCCAGTGATGTCTGGAGCAGCGTGGACATTGAAACTGTCACGTAGATTCAAACCAGCAGTGACCACTGCTTCTGGCTGAAGCAGCAGGGAGTCAAGGAGCTTCTTCCAAGCTACAGATTCCAAGGTGCCTCTTTTGTTGTCAGGAAAATGTTCATGTCCATTCTTGGTACGGTTTGAAAGTATTCAGAACAAGCAGGGGGGTTTATATGGAGATCTGGAAGCTGGGAAAGTAACTATAGCCTGATCCCTCTCTCTGTGGTTCTGCAGACGCAAGTTCTGGCTCCCCAGTACAGGCTGGGTCCCTCCATGTACTCTGCCTCCTCACAGTGACCATCGGCGGTCCTAAAAGTGAGGACTGTCACCCAATTATGCACTGTGCATTTTATTTGCAGTTAAGGAATTTGGTTTCTTTCAAAGAACAACTCTTTACTCACTCAAGGCTGCATTCAAAAGCAAATTAGAGCCTTTTTGTGAAGACTGATTCATTACCATGCTGGGTCAGCAGTGATTGACAGCTCTTGTCCTTCATTGCAGCTCGTGCTGTGCCCCTGTGGATGCATTATTTAAAGGTCAGCAAAGGGTGGTTACACAGCTTGATGGAAGGGGACGAAATAGATGGAGGATGAAGTAAGTCTCCGGGCTTAATGTTGCATTTGCATTGTCCCTGCAGTAAAGGAGGTGGACGGGCACCAGTGGAATACTGTGTGGGCATGTGCATGGATTTTGATTGGGTTTTCATGTTGTCTTTTTGCAAAAATATTTATTAAAGACTCAGTGATTAATTCGGTTTCACTGGTATTAGAGATGGGGGAAGTGCAAACCCAGCACAGTCACTGTGTCAGTCTTTTGGCCAGATTAAGAGCAATCAGCTCTAAAGGGCAACTTAATTAACGGGAGCTCCTCCATATCAGGTTATTCCTGCTCCCTGCTCTTGTGCCACCTCCCTGGCACCCTGTGTGCCTGACACGGCTCCTCTTTCATCATTGTGCATCAGACTCTCTTGAAATCCAGTTTGCTGATGATTCTTGGCATTCCTAAAATCCAGCTTTTCCTTTCCAACTGTGACACTAAGGCTTATTGAGCCGATGGGTTGGCAGTGTCTCACCACTGCTCTGGCAGCCTTTTCCTTTCATCTCATCTGTTACTGCTCCGATCAGTCACAGCCTTAAAATACTACATACTACTGAGTAGCTGTGTGAGTCATATGTGAAGGAAGAGCACTACAAATACCTTTAAAAAATGATAGAGTTTACCTTCTCTTCCTTCTGAAGAGATGGTCCTGGGTTTGTCTTGGGTTGTCCCTGGTTTTATATGTTTGTTTTGCTGCAAGAGAAAAACAGGTCATAGTTACAAGGAGATTAGTGAATGCACAGTAAACATAAAGCTGAATTTCTGTGAGTTCTGTGTGTCTCTGATATTAGTCAGTGACATGGCTGTGTTGGCTGAACAGTTGCACCGGCTTTGTTCTAAAGGTGAGCACCTGAAAGTGGTTATTCTGTTATTTACTTGAGTGAATCCTAAATGAAGCAAAAGCAGTTGAAAGAAACATGATGGATTACTTTACCCTTGCTAAGAAAAGCCCCTTGGGAAAAGTCCTAAAAAGCATGTGTGAGCCTGAATTCGTTATTTTGATAAGGAAACCCTAAAACATTTTTCTAAAGCAAGAAATTGGAATGACAACGTCAGTAATTTGGGGACTAGGCTTCATTGCCTGTACCCAGTAATGAAGGAAGTTCTTCTCTGGTAAAGTTAGGAATTTTTTTCCCCTCTTGACTTTCAAAGATGTAGCAGCTCATCTGCAGTGCCAAGGAGACACAAACAGTGTGGCAGAAGGTAATTTAGAATTTTATGCAATGGGGTACTTGCAGTTTGTGGTGTGTGAAGTCCCTACATAACACCAAGCAATCCCTGTTTACTTTACTCGGCAGCACAAAATACACAACTTGTGTTTTGTAAGCAGAATCTCTGCTTGCAACAGAAACTGGCGCTTTCAGCTTTTAAAGGGCTTGATTAATTTTGATCAACCAGATTATGCAATCTGTGAGAGAATGAGAAGTATCACATGGGCACACAGGCAAAGAACGCTTGGTCAGACCTGTGCCAGAAGTGTTGGATGTTACATTACTCTGAAATTATTGTTCTGCAGGATGACTTTACTGTCTTCTAGGTAACATTTATAGGGAGCACTTGAGGATGCTGTGTGTTTGGTAATCCGTGTTTCCCGGGGGGATTCCCAAATTCCCCTGGATATTTGTAGGAACTGAGGTCACGATATAAATGAGAAAAGATGGAGAACCTGAACAGAGAAATAAATTCCATCGTATTCAGTACCGGTGCTACTTAAAAAGGTGGAACCTCTTAAAATCTGTGAATGTCCGTGTTAATGTGGTCGATTAGGTTAGCGGGTTGATACTTAAACAGTTACACAAGTTACTTCTCTGTTTAAAGCCTTGGGTTTGCTCTTAAGTGTAACCGGAACTTCCTGAAGTGTTTGTTTTTCAGAAATGTGTATTTTTGTTGTAGATGTTTACATTTTAGAGGCCTCGGGTCTGTCTGCGAGTGGTTTTATGCCTCTGGCTGGCAAGAAGGAAAAAGATACACTTAGAATGTTGTCATGCAAAAGCGAAGAAATGTGCCTTTGTATGGGAGGGTGACTCACAATTTCTCTGTGTGACACTCCATTGGCTTGATTGTTTTTGTTGCAGTTCTGATGGTTTGGTCTATTAACAGCCCACCTCTCTTGCTAAGGTTTGTGAGCAGAGTTGTTCTGCTGTTTGCAGTCTGAAGACTGGGGATGCCTCCTGTGTCAACTCACAGCTTATCAGTTAGTGGAAGATGTTAATAAGCTTAGTATATATTCGAGAAAGAGAAATCAAACTGTCAGAGACTAAATGTGGGACAGAGAGACACAAAGATATTTGTAATTCCTAGAGACAAGGTACAGTAGGCATATTTGGTTCATGGGCTGGGCAGCTTTGGCTCTGGAAATGCCAAAATGGGGAGTATTAATATGTGTGTGTGTGTGTGTGTGTGTGTGTGTGTGTAAATGCACGTGTATCCTTGAACCAGCCCTTAGATTTGGGTTCATCAGGTGAGGTGTGGAGCAAACATGTCCGACTCCGTGTGTTTTGCCTGGACACCTGGCTGGGAATAGGCTTTGCCCCTAAGCACCAGGAATCTGCCAGCTCTGGCCACTTCAGAGCGGCAGGGCAGGGGCTCGGTCATAGGGTGTTGAGCCTTATTTTTCCCTCTTTTGTTGTGAACTTCTTTGTGTTTCTGATCCGTATCCCCTCCGTAGCTGACCCAGCTCTGCAGCTCTGCAGCAATGAGACTGTGGAATAGTCGCTGCTTTGTGCTTTCCCACGGGCAAGGAGGTGCAGGAGGATGGGCTGGGTGATGGGGGCTGGCACAACAGCCTCACCACAGTGTCATCTGGGGGCCTCAGGGAAGGATTTTCCTTACGGGGCCTCTGCAAATATGTTGGAGATGGGCCCTGAGCCTTTGGCTGGGGCTGAGCTTTTCCACAGCAAACTGTAGTAATGCTAGTCATTGATCCAGAGACGTGCAGCCTGGGACTTTTCAGGGGTACAGAAACTCTCCCTTCTCGTAAAGGGAGTGAGAGGTGTTTTGCTAAGGACCTTTTTAGGTCAAATAAAGCGTCTGTATGTCAGTGAAAACAGGGGTTGAACATAGTATCCAATCTGTCCTCTCTTCCCAGGGTCCGTGAGCTGCTCTGTTAGGTGTGTGGCAGCAGGGTTTTCACTGTGAAGTGATGGAGAGTCTTGAGCTGGAGGCTGGACTGAGTTTTGTGAAATTCTGAGACCGTGGCTGGTACTCGTGGTTTTGGTCTGCACTGAAGTCTTACTTGCAGGGACCTTTGTTGGGTGGATTATAGTGGAAATACAGCTGAGGCTGTAATCATACCTTCCTTCATCTGCTGTGTAAGTGTATCGAAAGCCAGCTGCCATGGTTGTTTTTCCTTCAGGGTTTCCCTGATGTTGTGGTTGAGAGTTCCCATTTCCTTGTAGAGCATAGGAAAAGGGGGGTTTTATTAATCCATTTGGCTAATACATTCTCACATTCCACATACTTGAGATGTGGGAGTTTCCCTCCTGCTCTGGTTCTGAACACTCAGCCTGCCCTGTGTTCACTGCTCTTCCATCTTCATGTCTGTCTTATATTTTATTCCTAACACGTTTCTGTCCTTTTCTCTTCCCACTGTGACCTTTGTTTTCCCTTTTCCTTACTGATACTGTGGAATACTCCTGCCCCAGAACACCATAGCCAGTGCAGCTGCTCTGAGTGAAATACCAGCACTGTGGCTTCGTGCACATGCACATGCCCCCATGGCAGGCGAAGGGTTTGGGATGCCGGAGGCTCCTCTGTGTGCCAGCAGATTCCAGCTGGGAATGTGAGAAAGGTAGTACCAGCTCAACAGTGAGCAACTCCCAAAATGTGCAGCTCTCTTTTTCTAAAGTATTAAGTAGGTAGATTTTGGCAAGATCTTTGAAATAAACTGATTCTGAAGGAGATTTTTGGCCAAACTCTTTACGGCGCAGAGCAATGAAAATCATTTGGGACCATTTAAGTTAGTGTGGTGTTATTGGGTCTGGGCCACTCTAAAGCTTTGCTGGGTTATGAGAACTGTAAAAGGGCTTTGGAGTTTGCATTGTACGTGTGATTTTCAGTTCTAGTGCTCAGGGCAGTAAAAACTTCTGGGAAATGTACATGTTTCCTGTATTCTCCACACTTGTTAGCAGATTTTCTGTCTGTGTAGCACTACTTGTCCTTAAAAGTATTTTCACTGGACTGTGCAAAACTTCCTTGGAAATACAGGGTTTTTTTGAGCTGTTTAGGAAAAGTGACTAAGATCCAGTTTTTAACTGAGATCTGAAACCTTGCCAACCACAATGCTATTAAATACCACTTTTCAACTTCCATATTCTTAGCAAAGTCTCTCTGAATTGTGAAATAAATCCCTCTCAAATACGCTGGCAAGTTTAACCTGCAGCTTGTACGTCTGTCCTGAGTGTAGACCCTGGAAAAGAGCATTTCAGTGCATGTCACAGTGTGGTTCATCATCCTTTAGTGCTACAAATTGTACTGGTTTCAGTGGAAATTCAGGTTTGGCTGTGTAGCTCATGTTATTCTCCAGCCAAAACATCAGTGAGTACGTATTCCTACCAGACCTCAGTGTATTGTTAGGAAAAAACATCCCCTCTCTCTCAGTTTTTATACTACTGGAAGGCACAGTAGGTTCACTCAAGCTACATCCAAAGTGATGAGTGTTCCCACTAAATGATCATCTCCTTAGATAAATGTGCCATATAGAGATGTAGGTGGTATTATAATCAAAAAGACACATAAGTGTAAAACAGAATATGGAAATTGAGTGTAGATTATCCTTACAGCTTTAGAAGGCTGTGTGTGTATCTATATCTGAATGTAATGGTCTTTAATAATAGCTCTAACAATGTTAGGCATTTTAAATCCACCTCCTGAATTACAGTTCACTGCCTTAACTTAATTTCATTCATGTCTTCCAAGCCATGAAGATACAACTTTATTCCTCTTCCTCAGTGCTTTTCTGCTGGTGTGAAATTGCATTTGTACATCTTGCAGTTCATTTCTTCTTACCCAGCAGAAAAAGGAATATGGTCACACGTGAGCTTATCATGGTACAAAAGCAAGTCTTTAATAGGAGTGGTAAATTTCCTGAGTCCTTTTGGTTGTCCGTGCATAAAGGTCACCTCGGTTATATTTGGGATAGGACGTTGTTTTATTTCATAACTTGGTGATGACTGAGCCTCAGTCCTCGGGATGTTTGCTCAGCAGGCCGAGCTCTGTGCTGTCACAACACCAGCAGGAATCGACCAGGGCCTTGTGCTCGGAGTTCCTTGCAAATGAAAGGGCATGGATGTGAACAGTGAATAACTCACTGCCGTGCGGGAGGAGCCCTCCAGCAGGACTGCCAGAATAACTGGGAAAATGGGCCTTTCTGCGCCTGGGTTGATGAGCTCTTTCACAATAATTTGTGCTGCTTTTTTGGGCTACGACTGTCTGAATTATTTTAATTTCATTGATCTGGGTGTGAGGTTCAGTTACCCTGAAAACAAGTATGAGTAGATCTGAACTGATGGATGGTGTCCGAACTGTTGTTATTGGTGACTTCAAGTCTGCAAAAGATACAGATCACTGGTGTCAAGAGATAAGTTTCTCTTACAACCAGTTAACCAAGCTGCAATGAGTTAAACCCAAAATTGTCATTTCTGGTGAGAATCATGTGGTCAAAATGTGTTTGATTGTTAAGGCTGTATTGTATCTTGGCACCTCCAGGTTAGCATAACACTGTGGCAAGTACTTACATTGCATTCATAATAAAGCCTTAAAATAATGCTGAAACCTGAAAAAGTCACAGTACTGTTCTGGCTCTGTTAGTTCATGTGCCTTTGGAGCTGGAGAGAAAAATCCAGTGAAGCTGCTTCTGCTTTTGGGGCTTTCAGTATTGCAGCACTTTTCAAACTCTGCATGAAAATATTATTTTTTTTCCCCCTTGTAAAGAGTAACACTTCACAAGCTTCTCCAAACTATACAAATTTTGACAGGCTTTCAAAACCTTTCCTAAAACTTTATTTTTACAGGATCTGAACTTCTGGCCCGGTGTAATGCTGCAGGATTTGGTGTGCTTTTCTCTCCAGAGAAAGTCACGGAGCATAATAAGTCAGTACTGCAGTAATTAACATTAATTTTCAGCTATTCCACGCAGCTGTTCCTTGTTAAGTGTGTGGTGAAAGCTGTGCTTGGGCACATCTCAAAAGTCCCTTTCCCGCAGTCCCTGCCCAGAGTGCTTTTCCACATTCTCTTTTCCCCAGAGGGCAAGGAGTTACACTGAAGGGTTTGGAGCTGTTCAGGGGTCTGATTTTGGCCTCGTAGCTTGGGAGGGCTGTATTTTGGATACTTGACTTTGAGATGAAATTAGACATTGCACATGACTTTTTAGTTCTACCCTCAAAAGGGGTTTGCAGCAAATATCCTAACAACTTCGTGTTCCCAGTATTTCCTGTTGTTAGGAGTTTTGGTTGGTTTCTTCAGTTTCTTCTTTTTCCTTTCAACCAAAGGCCAAATAAGCAGCAACTTCTCTCTTAATCTCAAGAGATGCTCCTTCTCCAAAATTTACAGTCACTTCAAGCATTTATTCCGGTGGCTTAAAGGCTCAAGCCTTTTAAAACTGCATCATTAAACAGAACAAAGAATCTACTGCCCCAAAGCAGGTGGGTGAATGAAGCTGGTGCCTGAGATGATGGGTACCAGGCAGGCAAAGGGGAAAGCTTTCATGTGTCCATCTGAACTGCTGGGTTTCATTCATGGCTGGAAGAGTCAGTTTAGGTTTTGTGTTAATAATTGACAAGCAGTAGCTAAAAGCCATGTGATACGACATTACGGGTTTTCATGTCTTTAAAATATTTCAAATGCCTTTAATTGATACGAATTACATTTCTAATTTGTGTAACACCGTTTCTTGTGCCTTTGCTGTCCCCATATACTGCTGCAGTTCTGTTTGTTTATTCTAAGCACTTGTTGGGTGTATGAGGTAAACTAATGGACCGTTTTCTGTTGGGAACTGCCAGAACATTTCGGGAGCGGCGTGGTCCCGACTCGTCTCACTCGTAGCTCTGCCCTACGGAGCTGTGTGTGTTCAGTGTCCGGCGCTGTGCCGCGAGCAGTAGGAAAACATTGCTCCAAGAAAAAGGGCCATGAACACTTCCCATTTTCTGTGAGCAGTTGACTATTTTCTCAGTGCCTTTTCAAGGAATTTAATAGGTATTAGAGTTGCCTTTACGTGAAATGAACGTGGAATAACTTTGTTACTACTTTGTAATGAGCATTTTCTTTTACAAGAACGGGATCAAAAAGCTAGAGGTTCAGAGTTAACTACTTTCTTTGCAAGCTGAAGCTCAGGCGTCCTCTGGTTTTAGGTCTGAAGCAGAAGGCAGGTCACTGTCAAATGCTGAAATACCAGGACGGGCTGGTGAGAACTCCCTTTTGTCTTTTCTGTTCGCAGTCAAACTGCAGCTTCAGGCGGAAGAAAGAGGAGTGGTGTCGATCAAGGGAGTGAGTGCCAATCGGTTCCTGGCTATGAAGGAGGACGGCAGGTTGCTGGCCTTGGTAAGCAGTGCTTTGTTCACCTTTCTGCCAGTGTTTGTAGCTCCTGTCCTTGCTCTGTGTGGACTAACCTCCAGTCCTGCAGAACTTTCTCAGCCTCTCTGGGTGTGACTTAGCAGTGAGAAATTAGCTCTGCACAGCTTCTGTCCATTAGTTCGATTATAAACTAAGAAGAGTCGGGTGTGTCAGCCCTACTACCTGAAAGCTGCATAATTTAATGGGAATGGCTTGTCTGAGAGAGAAGAAAATCACAGTGATCATGAATAGGAGGAACTCTGAAAAACAAACGAAGAATAAAACGTTTGCCTTCTTACCCCAGGAGCAATTTTTTCCTCTTCACTTCCTTACACATAATGTGATTTTAAAGACCTTTAAAATAACAAAGAAAGCCAATTATTTTTTTTTTAAATTACTTTTATGATGGTAATCTGTATAAATGTTTTTCTCATTTTCCTCTTTGTAAAGTATCAAGTTTTTTGGGCACATGTACTTCCTAACTAGAAAACTGGCAGAAAAAAAAACCTTTTTTGAAAATGTGCTGATAAAATTTTTAAAAGTTATATAAATGTAGGTAAATTAAACTACTCTCTAGTGAGACTAGTTTTAGTTTAAACTCTTGTGCATGTTATTGGTATCAGCTGAATTGTCCACTTTGTTTTAAAGCCAGAATGTGAAAGTTAATAAGGACTCCCAGAGCCAGAATATAAATTCTGCTTTAAGAGCAGCAGTTCCATTCACTTTACTTAAATCTCCCATCCATATTTATAACCTTCAGTGCAGGCAGACTTCCAGCACTGGTGAAGTACCACTGCAGGGCATCCATCCTGCTGGAATTCCTCTTTGCAGTAATCCCTGCTGCTTTGGGTGTCTTGAACACGGCCCCATTCAGCCTCTATGCAAGTCCCCACCAGTGACTGGTGTTAATGGTGTGCATTCCTAACAAAAGACTAGTGCCAAGGGCTGCAGAAATTCCTTCTGGTTCCCCTGCTCTGCCTCAGTGCAGTGAAAGCAGTTTTACAGGAGCAGGGCTCCACGGGTGCTCCTTTGGTTCGTGCCTCTGAGTACAGTTAAAGAACCTGGTTCAAGTTACTTGGGTATTGTGTGACAGCTCACTTGAAGAAAATATGAGGACTTGCCCACTGTGCTATTCTGGAATTAAGGATACTTGGGAATTTCCTGTGGTGCCGGTGCGGTGGCATTTGGCTTCCTGTTCACATCACCCTCTTTACCCCGAGCAACAGCGAGTGGTCAAAATAGGGTATTTAGCACCATTTGTAAAATTATAAACACAGGAGGGTGTTTATATTTGGGTTTTCTGCTTTTGCATGATGGGTTCGGTTGTAGGACAGGAACACGCTTCCCTTGCAGCAATTTTAGCTGCTTCGTTCTTGTAAGACAAAGTGCCTGAAAAGTATCAGTTGTTCATTTGGAATTACTCTCTCAAAATACATAAAGTTGGGTCACTTTGTGCTTCTCACTTGAGTTTATGAACATTTGTGTTGTTTCTGGAAATGGCTATTACTTGAATCGTGTTTGCTGCACACACTACTCCCTACAGTTCTGAATGTTTCTTCATCATAGGTGGAAACTCTCTACTCTTTTAAGGTCTTGTTCTTCATCCAGCCTAACAAATGCTGCTGCAATTTCATGGCTGTTTTCTGTAGCACCAGCAATGCCTTTTCCATGCGGGTTTTGCAGTGACTTCCAACATTCTGTGGCTGGTTGTGCCTCTGCTGTTTTCTGCCTCTGAACACATTAACGGGACTGTTTGTAATTGCCAGCATCTCTCGTTCAGCTTGAGCAGGGCTGTGTGTCAGCGAGAGCTTGCGAAGCGCAAACGCTGGAGCTGTTTGTGGTGCGGCGATCTCGTCAGTGCACATGATGAAACACTGTGAAACCTTTGGCTGTTTCTTTTAGAACGTTATGGAGCTTTAATTTCCAAACACTTGACGTAGTGCTCTAATCCACTGGTCACTCGAGTGCTATTCTGTCCTTTTTTGAATTACTTTCCAGTGGCAAGGATCAGCTTAGTGTTCTTGTATTATAAATATATCAACATCTTCAAAAATACTCTGCAAATTGTTACTCAGGCTTGTTTTTCATCTTGTTGGATGTTTTTGTAATTACTTTGTGCAGACACATCTGTAGGGTTTGTTCTGAGCTGGGTTTTGCAGAAAAATGTCCTGCTCACCCTGGTGATCTGAGCTGGGGTGCAGTGGTCGAGTCCTTGTCTGGAAAGCTGGATGATGCTGATTTTCATTGAGCAGTTTCATGCTTTTTGCTAACAGGGTCAATTGTGGGGGAGAACTGATCTCTACCAGTCGGGTCACTGGAGGAAATGGCTGGTTATTAATGCAGAGAGTTAAAACCTCCCCTTGGAAAATGCTGTTTTAACTGAAAATATTTGTGCAGAAATGTATCTATCCCATCAGATTTTTAATGGAAACACTGAAACATTTCACTTCTGGTACGGCTTATTTTGACTTTCCAGTTTCATTTAATTGTAATACTGAAATATTTTCACTTTATGGAATGAAATGTGATTATTTCATTTATTGAAGAAATTTCCCAAAGCTCCCCTCAAAGGAAGAATTTCACTTTTGACTAACTTATAATTCCTGATAAATAATTTATTTAAGGGCATGACTGGTGCATTCTGTCTGTTGTGCTTACGTGGTTTCACTTCAAGGACTTGACTTGCAGGGAAATTCTTGTCTTTTGATGTTCCAGATTAAAATTGTGCTACAGGAATATTTGCTGACAATAACCTGCATTTCTTGGCCCTTTTGTACTTAGAGAAGGCTGAATCTGATCACCACCTCTCTCAGGGCCATACTGGATCTGCTGTGGTAGTTAGAGGTTAATAACCCTCTGGCTTTAGTTTTGAGAATGAATACACTGGAGGAATTTTAATTCCTAATCCAAGTCCAAAATGTCAGAGGCAGTTACTGGCATAGTGTGACTCTAGGGCAGATGAGGTTTGCACTGAAAAATCCATCAGTGGGTGATGTTTGTGCAATAGGGGAAGAACCACCTCGTTGCAGGAAGTTGCTGCCCCTTTCAGGCAGTTCATCTGCCCTGGGCGAATCGACTTGAGGATTTCAGGATTGCTAACGCTGAGAATTCCTGCACTCAGCATTTTAGGTAGTCACTCAGATTTCTGGATGGAAGGTTTGGCAACAGACAAAATGCTGACTGGTGGCAGGGCAGGCACAGGGGGACCTCACTGCCCTGTCACTGCCCCAGGTGTTTTCCCTGCCTTCACCCTTTTCCTGAAGGGCTGTCGAATTCAGGTGCTTCATGCTGTGCTGTGGAAGCTTTCCCTGCCAGGTCAGCACTCCGAATGCATCCTAGACTTCAGTGTATTTGGAAAAGCCACTGATGTATCCAGGGTTTTTCCAGGGGCTGAGGCTCCCAACACGGTGGCTGGCATCCCATCCCGCTCCTGCTGGACAGCAGTGCGGCTTCCGAAATGTCGCCTTTGGCAGATGTTAGGGAATACAGAGTTCAGGAAGCCTGAATTACCATTTGTCATCTAAATGTTGGCTTTTATGTCAAAATGTTTACACTGGCAACACGCTGGAGGAATGCACTGGTGTCACATAGACTTTGTGCAGAAATAAGGACTTTGCTTTTTTCACGCTTTTTTCTGCCTGAATTTCCAGCTTCAGCCACTGTACTGAACTTGCCTGTACTCTGTTTAAAGGTTTTGGTTTTAAATGCTTCTTTACACAGTTTCTGTGCCTTCCTAAGACTCCTGTAAGCCATTTCAGGCTTGAGATGATTAATGCATCTGTTCTCACATTGCTGGAACACAAAGCACTGAAGTACAATTTTTCTTGAGAAATGTTATTTAAAATAAAAATAACATGAAAGTTATGAGAGGGATTTCTGTTTTTTGAAATGTACAGATATCAGTGAGTTATAGAAAAGAAAAATTGCAGATGGATTTTGTCTTACAAGTTCGTTTCCTTAGAAACAAAAATTCACATCTGAAAGTGATTGGAGGAAATACCCTTCTATGTGAGGACGTGTTTGGAGACAGATGACTGTGTTCCAGACTGCATTTGAAGGATTTAATTGTTTGTAGCTACAGAATCTTGGCACGTGTGACGAGCTACTCTCCTCTTGAATGTTTTTGTGTGTACTGTATGAAGTCTAGCTGTTCCAAGCTCACTTTACGTATTAATGCCTTCTTCTGCCTTCTTTATATTTGAGAAAATAATTTCTCTTGCCTGAAGTGCCAGTTCTGCAGGTGGATTTACCACTGTTACACCTGAAAGCTGTGTTAATTCCGTGTAGGTGGAGCTGGCTTTGGGGACGTCCTTCCAGAAGTAAAGTAATTCCAGAGATGGACTTCTAAATACTGTAGCATGCCTGGTCTTTATGTGGAATATACCTCTTTGCCAAGTCTGATCTTTTCTTTAAATTATTTTTCAAGTTTTGAATTCTAAAAATTCTTGAAAAGACTTGCATTAGCTTTAGGAAAAGTTAAGCCTCAAAACTGGAAAAGAGGCAAAGGGTGGAATTCTGCCATGCTATTTATCTAATGGATAAAATGTCAGTTTGAGGAAGGCAAGGGAAATGTTGCCTTTTCTCTTACACCCTACCTTGCTTTTTGGTTAAGTTCTACCCTAGGATGAGATGGCAAAACTGCTGAGCTTGGAAGTGACACAGTGCAAACAATCTAGAACCTGCTTGGTCTGTGTTAGAGACCATAAATGAACCATAGTTAAACTCTTCTCTTCCTGTAGTGTTTTTAACAGTATTTGCACAGTAACTCTAGCATTCTTCAATCACGAAACGTTTCATATCCCTTCCTTAAAACCAAAGGTACTGCTAACTCACATTTTTGCTAAGTTAGCCCTGTGAATCTGAAGAATTGATTTTTGGATGCTTACACCAATAATATTTTTTTCCCCCTTTTAGAAATATGCAACAGAAGAATGTTTCTTCTTTGAGCGTTTGGAATCTAATAACTATAACACTTACCGATCGCGGAAATACTCGGATTGGTATGTGGCACTGAAAAGAACTGGGCAGTACAAACCCGGACCAAAAACTGGACCTGGACAGAAAGCTATCCTTTTCCTTCCCATGTCTGCCAAAAGCTGATCTCCATGGCGGATTCCAAGCACGTTTGCCACACTAAAGATGTCGACTTTCCTACTCCTCCCTGAAGTAGCAAAATATAAGCAATTATTTGCTGATAGCAACTACTTTTCCACATACCAGTTTAAAACATGAATGTTTCATACTGTCTTTATACTGCTCTTTAAACCTGTTGTGCCAGTGTGTGTGGAGGTAAAATTACTTGGAAAATATATTTTCAGGATCTGTAACACTTCTGTTTTCTTCCAGGTATCTATGCAGAGCTATTTTATTTACCTTATGCTTGCTTTACGGAGTAAAGGAAAACAAATCTGATGCACACTTATAGCAATATTTACCATTAAAAATAATTTATCTCTTAGTTTATTAAAGAACAATTTCTTTCTAATAATTGCCTAAAAAGAAGTCCATGGATAATTTTAATGTGCAACACTGCAGTAATGATTCTAAATTATTAATATAATGAAATGTGAAATGTATTGCTATCATGTAATGTTTCTGTAGGACTCGGGCAGCTCCCTGTGGTACAGTTTGTAGAACAGGCCTGTGTAGACAGCTGGGAACTCCCTCATGGTTATGTCAATCTTCTCAAACCCTTCCCTGTACCCGTACAGTAGGAGCTTGGCTACGTTGCTGGTGATGGGAGTAGAGTTTTTTGTCCTGGCGAGCTCCTCGAGGTCCATCCATTCACACCTCAGGCACTCCTGCTGGCAGAAGCTGATGTTGAAGGAGGAGGGCTGCAGGCGACAGATGATGTACATATCCGACTTCCCAAAGGCTCCGGGGTGTTGGTGCTGCTGCCTGATGCTGAGGATGGACTTGAACTCTGACTTGATGCCAGTCTCTTCAAAAACCTCTCGAACTGCTGTGTCTCCTAGGTGGAAAGAGCAATTCTTACAACCTGTCTAAGAGTGATTTAACACTTTAAACCTTTTGGATAGGTGGAAACCCTCTCACTCAAAGCCTTCCCTGTTCTGCTTCGTAAGGTTTTCAGGATGTAATTCTGTTCTTCCAACACAAAGATAAGCTAATTTTTGGTCCCCAAACAAAAGTGATTGTTATGTGCCTTTCCTGTATATATCCTACAGAATTACTCCTTTTGGTTAATACTGTGCAGGGGGTGGTTTGAAACAGACACTCTGGTGGCTGCTGGCTCCAGATCTCTTAATCCAAGGCAGCACTGCAACCCTCCCTGCAGCCCTTTGTGTACCCATCCCTCTCCTTGCCTCTGTCCGAGCTGATGTGTTACCTGCCCCTGTTAGTTCATTTTCAGTAAGAAATGAGTGTGCTGGCTTGCTGCCAAAAGCAAAATACATCTTAAAAGACCTGTAGAGAGTTGGCATCCTATGGAAGCTTTCATCTTGGCATGTCGAGAGGGGAACAGAACAGGCATTTCAGGAATAGTTTCAAATACTGGAAGTAATTTGGACATAGAGTGGCTAACTGTATATCCAAAATGATTAGTCCAGCATTGGCCCAATTACTGTAGGTTAATGGCCCTGCTTTGCACATCCTTCTGCCTCAGCTCAACTTCCATCCTGCCATGGAGTGAACTGTGTGAAGTTTACACACACCCAGTGTACGGATGGGGGAAGATACTCATTTACCATCACTGACCCTCACAGAGGTTTCATTTTATGTTGCCCAGAGAGGCCTCTGTGGTCCCCTGGTCTAAAATAGTGGTTGCAAAGCAAAACTCCCTGTGGCAAGTGGTTTTGTTATTTGGCAAGGGGCTGTATCACATGCAAGTGAAGAACTGAGATCGTGAGGAATGTTGGAGCAGGCTACAGTTAAGAAAATTGTGATAATTAGGGATTTCATTTAAGCTTTGAGCTTTGCTTTTAGGTAAAGTGCCTTTTTCTGTTTCCCTTTTATTTAAATGTGTATATATATAAAAATATCTAATGACAGTTAAACTAGAAGAAACACTAGGGCTTGAGTTTCAGAAATACTCAAATACAAAAACATGTGCAGTTTGCTTAATTTGCATTATGAGACTATTGCTATTACTTTCACAAGTCAGTTTGTACTCATTTATGTAGGCAGCCATGTATTTTGTCACTTCATATAATCACAGGATCTTCAAGCACTGTAGTTGCAATTTTTAATTGTAATTTAAAATGTAGTCCCCTGAATGACTGAGTTTGTAAGTTTTTATGTAAGGATAAAAAAAAAAGGAAAATTAAGCTCTATTATATTTTATGCTTCACTAATTTATATATTCTTGTAATATAAGATGTGATACAGAGAATAACTTTTATTATTGTATGTAGTTTAGAAGCGGCAGGAGGGGGAGCTGAGAGAGAGATGTTCTCTCTTGGGTGTTTTTCAATCCATCCAGCCTCCAGCCATAACCTCACCTGTTATTTGAGGCATGGCCTCGGGCTTACTCAGTAGCAGTATCCCTCTGAGGAATCCCACTGGAATGCCAGTGCTGGCACAAAAATCCCACTGGTATCTCCTGGCCCAGTGCCTCTGGCACTAGGAGTGGGAAGGAGCCTGGCTAGACAACAACCACAGCGTCTGGGATTCTTCTGAAAACATGGATCCATTTCTATCTTGCATGTACTTGCATTGTTCAGAAAATATTTTTGATTTCCATCCCTGGGGTTGACAAAAAGTCTGAAGACATGACTTGGGAGTTACAAAACTAAACTCAATTATATCCAAATAACTAGAAACTTTCTCCATGTGTTGAAATAATGAACTGGAATACAAGCCCTCCAAATGTTGTAGGGAGACTGCAAAAACAGTAGGTATTTCTAAGGTATGGAACAGTCAGGAAACCTGGGCTCAATGCCCAGTTTAAGAAATAACAAGTCTATGGATTGTGTTTTTAAGGGGTGAGATACAAAAGGGGGAAAAAAGCCAAATTTTCTGTCTCTTCATAAACACCCTTGTTCATTCACCACTGAACAGAACTGCAGCAGTGCTTGTCATCACCTGTGCTGTGCTGGGCCAAAATGAGAGGTTTCCTCAAATCAGCATTATTTCCTAATACAGAAGAGCCTTTTGTCCCTGGTTGAGAGTAGGTGCCCACAGGACCAAGGTGCTGCACTTCATGCTGCCCTGTGCCGAGAGCTTAGTCCAAACAAATCAAATGAGGGTGGAAGGAAGCAAATGTTGTGTTTATTTCTGTTTTGCATGTAAAGATGGGGAGTTGGAAATTTTTGCTCAGTGCATCACTGCGGTCACTGCCCTGGATTCCAGTGTGAGCCAAGAGCTCCCTGTTTCAGTTTTATTTGGTTCATATATTGATTACCTTAATCCTCTGCAGTTCTAGCTCATATTACAGCGTATCCAACAAGCCTACGAAAGGTTAGCTGGCTTCAAGCACTCACTCAAGAGAAATTGTGGAAAAGACTAAATGTTACAAATACAGAACTTCTTTGCCCCGAATGTAATGTTACCCAATTGCCATTAAGGTCACGGGATCATGTGACTTCATCTGCTCACCATCAATTCAAAGGAACAAATGCAAAGGAGTGATGTGGGTCGTGCTGTATTTCAGTAGTGTTAATGTCTTTATAACTGTTGATGTCTGACCTGTTCTCCTGGGACTTACCAATGTCTTCTCCTGGATTAGACAGACCTCCTGGAAATTTCCATGCATTTACAGTCTGTATTGGAGGAGAAAACATTAATGAAGTACAGCCTGTGTTGTACTCTCTAATATGAAGGAGATGATTCACACGTGACTCTTTTTCTTGAAGTTGCAGTATTGTTATGACTCGTACAAACAGGTGTAAGTAGGAACTTGTGCATTCCTGCCAGGGTGATGATCAGAGATAGCTACAGTCTGTATGAACTATTGGAACAAAACACCTACTGACTGAAAACAAACTGTCTAACAGTCATTAGACAATGTTGCTGCTAGATAGAGTAGTTGAATATTAAAAAAAAAAGCTGCTACAGACAATATAATCTTATATTTAATCACAAATGTATTCCACTTCCATGGTTTTGGCTTTTTAAAAATGTATATATATTTAATCTTACCAACAGGTATTATGATTGTAGTACTGTTCTATACTGCACTGGCTCTAAGAGGACTCTGTGTGTCTGTAATAATCATTTCGTGTAACTTGTCATTTTCATGGAATGCAAAAACTGAGGGCTTCTGTGTGATTTATATAGAGAAACATGTATTGAATTGCAATAAAGTTCAGTATTTAGAACATGAAGTGCAGACTCGGTGTTGTTACTCATACTGCTAAAGGGGTCCCAGTCACTACATTTCTTGGAAATGCATAAAGATTTGTAGGCTTTACCTTTACTCCTCTGTACTTTTTATTTCTTTCCTTATTAAAAGTTTATGTAGGAAGAAGTTACCCTTCACCTAGAAATTAATGCAGTAAAAAAGTACACTGGCCAAAAAAACCCCTCTTTTGTCCCTGCAGCATAGAGAGGGAAGCTCTGTGCTTCCCAGTGATTTGAAACCCCGACGACTACACTGGAAAATGTTTGGGTTGTTTTTTTTCTGGGCATTCTTAAAAGGTTTGGATAGGAATTTAAAGTAATAGATTAAAAATAGTGCAGATGGAAAAGACATATATTTGGCTGTTGGCTTTCAGATTTGCTTTTGGTTCCTGGAAATCTTTGTGTGCTGTGGAATTGTCCTTTCACGATTAAACCCAAATGGCTCTTAAAATTCCACCAGCTTATTTTATTTTTTTTTAGCTTTCAGAACATCCTTTCTTTTAAAAGACACTCAGGAAACCTGTTCATTTTATGGGGAAAGAGAAGGGAGAGGAGTGCTGGAACCGACAGTGGGAAACAACTATCTGAGCCATTTGCTCGCACTGAGATATTTGCTCACTGCTGCACAAAAAATGTATGGATATTCATACACTTCAGCATTTATACTTAATTTTATCCAGTCTATAAAGACCTTTAGAGAGGAGAGACAGAAACAATCACTCTTTTCCTTTCACCTTCCTCACTTGCTGCACTGTCAGCTTTGTTCTGAAAAGGTGAGCTGAAATAGTTGACCTGGGATATACCCATCCCACTTCTCCGAGTGAGCTGGAGGGAAGAGCAGTGCCAGACTGGTCCTCTTGTGTTTTGGGGCCAGAGGCTACAGAGGGAATGCCTGGTGAGTATGGCATTGAACCCAGTGCCCCAACAGAGCACCTGATGTCACAGCAGAATGGACAGACATACCTGCACTTAAAGACACTTTAACAAAACCACATGTGCAGCAGTTAAGCCTCACACCTCCTGGGCTTAGGAAAGGACTATTGCCTTCTAAATATGCAGATATTCTTTGAGACCGGTTTAAGATGTTTACTAAAAGGTTAGCACGCGGTTTTCTATTTCTGTGTGTATAAAAGGATAAATAAATGTCATGTTTCTAGAGTTTACAATGTGCTGTTCTGTTCCTGCAGACTTGAACTGGAACCACTTTTGGACTCTTCAGCTTGTAGATGTAAGCCTGAAGGTCCTGCTATAAAAAAAGTCCTTGACATTTTTATTTATTGTAAGTAAAAATATAAAAATAAAAATCTTTAATTGAAGGAAATGAGTTCAGAGGAAGAGAAACACCCTTGTCTTTTGTGTTAGAAGCTCAAAATGCTGTGTGATTGAACCTACCTATGAAAGCACCCTTTCACTAAAGTTCGCTAACTGTGTTGTGGTTACTAATGAACTGATGTTTTGGGTCCAGGGAAGAAATGTCCTAGCAACTATTTCAGGAAAGACAGAAAATCGCAGCCAGGGAGATTCTGGCATAATTTTAACTATATGAAATGAGAATGATGCATCCAAGTGTATTTCAGTCCACCTAAGTAAGTTTTGATTGTTTCATATCAAAACTGCAGTTCATCTTGCTGTACTAAGAGACACTTTAATTTGCAAATGAAAGCACAATGGAATCTAAATGTCTTTTCTATGGAATAGCATAGCACAGGCAACTGCCATCAAGCCAGAGCTCTCTGCAGCTGCTGGATTAAAACCTAGGTTAGCCTGGTAGGGGCTGAGAGACATTTCCAGTGAGGATGTTTGGTGACCTCAAGCCACATCACACGACCCACCATCACCACACTCATGCTCTGGTCTGGCAGCCTCTGTAGGGAGGGCAGGCACTTCCCTTTGGGAGGGATTAATGATCTTTACACCTGCTGTACTAAGGTGGTCTCCAGGTCATGGCCAGCCATGGTAGGGCTTATTTAAAGCCACAGATATGCCTGGAATTTTGGAAACCAAACAAAATCAGAATCCTTCTCTCAAAATCTGTTTCGAGCCGTGGGGGTTTTCCAGAGGGCTGCATGGATCCAGAGGTAAGATTAGGGACTCTTGGGTCAGTTACAGGGATAAAACTCAAAGCAGGAAGGATATTCAGTTCTGCTGAGTTAATCACCTGTTAAAATTAACAATAAAGCCTTTGATTTTCAAAGTGGTTTTTTTATTCCCTCAAAATGGAATACAGCAATCTGTTGATAGATGTGTAAGGAAGTAACTTTCAACTATCACAATTCTGGACTGGAATAAAAATAAGCATGTATTTTGTTTTACACTACAGAGCAGGCTTATCTAAATGAACTTCTCTATTTTATAATCCCATAACAAACTTACCTTATTTCTGTCTTGGACAACCAGCACCTTTCCAGTGCTTTCATCTAGAACAGCACCTATTAGAGAAGGAATATTGAAGAAAACTAAGTGCTGGATAACTGTGTCCAATCTTAACAAGCAAAATCTAGCATGTTTTGATAAAGCACAACAAACCCCTAATGACACCACTTACAGTTGGAAAGGTTTGTATGGATGAATCACAAAGTGGTTTGTTGGTGGAAAACTGATACACAGTAAAATATCACAAAAAGCTTAAGTATCCTGTATAAAAATTCAAAGTTAGCACAGTACCATGATAAAGAATTGCAACCTTTAAGTTCCAGATTAGACAAGAAATGAAAAGAAAAACTTGCTTGTGTTAATATCAGAACTAAAGAATGCCAGATCAAGAGGTCACCCAAACAATCTTGCAGAGCTTTAGCAGAGTCATGCCTGTAATCTTGCTCAAATAACAGAAAATTTTCCAGTGAGTCTGGCTGAGAAGCCACCCTTAAGGGGTAGGAATTTTCCTCCAGTGAAATTCATGACAAAACTCCCACCTCCTGTAGTGAAGATTTTGGTGTTTTGTGGTTCGTAACACACATGGTTTAGTATCAGTGGGCTCACTGTAGTGATAATGTTCAACTGGGTGACTGGGAACTCATGACAGGAACTGTGCAGTAATCTGAGGTTTTTTGTTAACCAAAAAGTGTTGCTTCCAAGTGGAAAAGTGACGCTTTCACTTGATTAAAAAAAACTCAGGATGTCTGACTGCAAAGTGCAGCTTTTCCTTATGTCCTCTTGCTCAGCCCATGACTTTCTCCCACAGATTACAAGTTTTCCTGCTTTCTAAAACCTCAGTACTTTCATGTTTAATCATCATGTCACACTCACTGGTCATACTTTAAAAATGTCCTTTCTTTAAAACAGGCATTTTTCTCAGATTTTAAAGAGTGCTGTGGTGAGCACAATGAGTACTGTGGGGCAGCTTAGCAGGCTCTTTTCCACATCAGTCATGCATGGGTTTCTAATTAATAGTTAACTATAAAAAAATGCTGCTGTCATTTTACAGTAGGAGGAAGAGTATACAGGCTGATCTGTGATGATATATGCATTTAAAATGCTTTGGGGAAGTATTTCCACAGAAGGGAATTGTTAAGGAATGAGTGTCCAGCTCAAAACATCCTCTGTTTTTCTAATAATACATGGCAGAGTTATGTGTAGGAGGAACATTTAGAAGATGAAATACCAGCCTTCAAGATAGATCAAAGGATGTGTTTTAAGAGGCTAGTCACATATCTGCCTCCCCCTAGCTTGTGACTTTATGGTTTCATTCCTGCTATAAACATTTAGCAGTGTCCAGGTTCAAGTACCGTACTGATTAAAAGAGGGAACAAAAGGAAAGCAGGAGCAACTTTGATGCATGCTGTGTTTACTGAGGTTGTTTTCTAGTAAAGCCATTCTTGAGCTAAATGGTTTGCTAAGAGCAGGGAGGACTGCTGCAGGCAGGAAACTGCAGTTTGATTAAAACAGAAATTATGTGTTCCCCTGAAAGTGATGCCTGTGAATGTAATTTTTGGCAGTGAAGTTGTCAGCAAGACGATCAGAATGTCTGCTAGAGGATACCTAAAACCAAAGCAAAAAGAAAGGAAAAACACCAAAAAGAATTTGCTGTCTGGTCTCACATTCCCAAGTGTGGCTCAGAAGGCTCTTGCTGGGCTGCACCTGGTTGGTATCAGTGAGATTAGAGCTTGACTGAAGGCCCTGAACTGTGGTTTTAAAAACTCTCCCTCCTGCTACAAATGTGGTACCTGGAGCTTTCAATCATCCAAAACCAGGATGACTTTCTGGAAAGATTTATACTGACAACCCAACCAAGTAATCACTATTACAACACTGCTTTGTTTTGAATGTTCTCTTTTGGGAAAGAGGTAAAAAAACCCCAAAACAAAACCCTTAGACAACCCCAGGTAATGAGTAATGGAGGGGAAAAATATCTTCATCCTACCTGTTTTATTTATGACCGATGTAAACATGTATGCAAAGATGTTCAGTGTTGAAAAGCACTTGTCAAATACATAATGAGTACAGACAAGACTGCTTGCACTGTAAACAGCAGCAGACAGAAGTGGGTATTTGTAAAACAACCTGGGAACTACTTTTAAATCAGTTTTGATTCCTTGGGCCATCGTAACCTACAGAACTCCATCTTCCTGTGCAGTTTCACATTAAAGCAGCTGCTCATTTTACACATTTCCTTAAGTAACAGGACTGGCTAAGGCTGATATTCCTCCATGTGCCTAGACCCTCCTCGGAGTCCTTCAACTCCAAGGACCCTGTTTCAACATGTACATTGAGGTAGGTAGCAATGACAATAACAGCTGTGTTGTAAGGATTGTAGTACTTGTGAGGGAGAAGAGAACGACTTATTTTTCTTCCTCTGACTTTTACTTTTCTCCCTCTTCTTTCACTTTCCCTCCTCAACTTGTCTTCCCTGTGGCATTGTTGTGTGACGTGTTTACAAACATGCCCCTTTCTGGGTGGCAGAGCACTTCCTCCCAGGAGGTGGAGGATGTTGGAAGTGCTTCTCAAAAACATGTTAATCACTTCATACACCAGAGACTTTCCTGCATCTTTACACATGTGGAAAATCCTGCCGCCTACTAACGGATGCAGCAACTTAGCTGGAAGACACATCACATGTTCCACTATTTCTAAACAATAATGGCCAAGCCCAGTGAGTAACATTTGCTACTCTCTGCTTGGCGACTCTCATCTAGTCTGGTCAAGTCTGACCTGACCTCGCTTATTCACACCTTTGTCATCACTTGGCTGGATGATCCTGAGGCACAAGCCCTGGCTGCGCAGTGTTCCCTGCGTGGGAAACTCCAGACAGCAGGAAAACCAGCTGCTGGTCTACTTGGCAATGAGACCTGCTACCTGTTGCCTGCTCCCTGTGCTGCTTTCCCTCTGGCCAGCCAACCACTCACAATGTCTCTGCTTTTCATTTGCAGGATGCTCAAGGGCCTGAGTCTGGTATTTAACTGACTTGCCACAGCTTTGAGATGGAGACTCTCATCAGCAAATTGCTTTTCTTTACTGCAGACACTTTCTAAAGTACTTTTTTTTTGTCCAGGAAATAAAAATGCCTGGGGTTTGACATCCCCCCCCCATATAAATGCACATATTTAAATAATGTTTTAATAAAATTAATTAAAAATAGAATAAAACCCATTCACTAATCTCCCTCCTACAAAGTAGAAAGATAATGGAAAAAACCTATTGCAGGTGGTGACCACACTGCTTAGTGTATTCTTGGGATGTGTTCCAGACCCACTGACAGTGAGTGGAACAGAGGAAAAAAACCACATGGCAGCCATTATTTCACAGAAATTTGCTTGTTTACCTGCCCAAAATGCCTTCCTTAAGTCCTTACCTCTTTTAAAGGAACTCCCAATAATGAATAAAAATGTAGAGGTTTGAAAAGTGATAACAAAGAATACAGACATTTTATGTTGTGCAGTTTTTAAATCCATGCAATAAGTTATGAAATCCATCTACCTCCACTAGTGAAACCTTTTCTTTACTCAAAGCTCTTTCCCATTTGCAGAGTGCCAACTGTTTCAAAGTGGAACTGCAAATTACACTCTGAATGGGCATTTTCTGTATTTTCAAATGTTTATTCAGAGTCTTTCAGGAGTTATGATTTTTCTTATATGAAGTCCTTCCTGATGCCCACACGATTTTCTTTCAAACAACATTTTCAGCTGTGCAAGTCCTACTTCAGAAACCCCCCCCTTCCAATTAGTCACATTTCCTCAAGCACTCGAGTTACAACCACAAGGAGTAACTCGGAGCTCCTGCTAAGGGAATGCACTATCCTGCTCCAGTTTAATGCCACATATTTTCATGGTGAGGTTTCCATACCTCAGGAAAACATGCTCCAACATGTCCATTGACAAAATCCAAGGCCGCCTTCAGCTTCCACCCTGCCCTCTGCTGGCCGTGGAACGAAGACTCCCACTGTCCACGGCAGCAGTACTGTTTTGTAATTCAAGGCGTTTTTTCCAAAACTAATTTCCACCTGACCTGCTGCTACACAGAACAATCGATCCTTTGTGAGTTCTTCCTAACTAGATTTGTCAAATTGCTATTTACGGGTCTTAAAGCCACTTGGTGAAGAAATACTGTCCAACACAGCCCCTGCAAGCCAAGGAAAAACAAGTCAAGGTTGTAAAGGGAGAGATTTGCTCTCCCTATCCCATAATTTCTGGGTATTAAAGTACCCTTTACCAGTACACGAGGGGTCCAAACAAACCTCCAAATCACAGATTACTGAGTGTTGGGATAGGCAATGGCAAACCTGTGGAAATCTGCTGAGAGAGAGGGCAAAACCATTCGAATTTGGTGAAGCTGAGTTCAAGCTGACAGTGTTTCTGTCTCATCATTGTCCCTTGTACTGTGCTATATGACAAAAAAAGAAATAAAAAGGGGAAACCATCTTATCTAGTTCCTTGCAAATGTTCTCAGTTATGGAACAATTCCTTTCCAACTGTGACTGTGGGAGTCCTACATGGTTAGAGCATGGTGTCCAGATGTTTGTTTGTAAAATATATTTGTTTGGATTGCAGACTTCTCAGCATAGCTTTACAGCACCTTTTAGACCACTGTAGTGTAGGCTAGCAGCTGTTTTAGCTTCTGAACAATCCCTTTTACGTCAAATTGTCCCCATTTACAGACCTTAATGTGAACACAGTTTAGGCAGATTCACATATTAAGCATCTACAGTAAGGACAGTGAGCAGAGAAGTGCTTTTTTTATTTCTCTATGATTGTGGCTTCTTTTTCATCTTAAAATGCTGCTTGAACCTTGAGATATTTACTCTCTCTCTTACCTGCAAGGTGAACGACAACACAGTTCTCTCAAAATGGTGTTTAAAAGCAATTTCATGAGCTAACATTTTACAGCTTCAGGACCACGTTTTCTTCTCCTTGAGTTGTTCACAATTTTTTCCAACTGGAATTGTTTTGAGAAACCTCTGTCTGGCTGTTTCTAGCCACATATGCTGTTGTACAGGCACGCTCACGAATGACACACTTCCCTTTGTAAAGCAGGCAGCTGGTTTCCATGTGCTGGTTGCCCAGAGGAACAGCCCATTTCCCACTGGTCCCAAGGGCTTGTTCAAGTGTTTCTGTGGGCGCAACCACTCCTGTAACTCACCTGCAACCCCCAGCTGGTGGGTGGCAAACCCTGGCAGCTTGCTGGGCCCCTCTCCCAGCCACAGCGTCAGGGTGGACGAGCCCTGCTCGGCGTGGTGGAAAGCAAAGCCTTGGGAAGCGGCCGCTGCCACGAGCCCGCTCTGGAGGATGGGCACACGGAGCCACACGGCAATGCGACCTTCCTGCCGCCACTGAGCCACGGACTCTGCAAGAGAGGGAGGTGAGGAGGGTCAGGGCTGTGGCCACTGCTCCGAGCGCCCTCCCTTGCCCTTGATCTGTGTGGTTTTAAACCTTAATGTACACGACAGCTGGGGTTAATGAGCAAAAATCTGTATTTTCACCTCATTTATCACAGGGTCAAACTATTGTCGGCATGAGGAACATGACAGGGGCCGCCAACTCAATGTTTTATGTGGTACAGCTTGGTGTTCACATGTGAAATAATGGCTTTTATGTTATGGTCTGCATTAAGGCACAGGGGAATCTACTCATCTGGAGGTGTGTCCAGTTCTGGGCTCCTGAGTTCAAGAAAGACAAGGAGCTACTGGAGAGGGTCCAGCGGAGGGCACAAAGAAGAGGAGGGGTCTGGAGTGCATCCCTAATGAAGAGAGACTGCAGGAGCTGGGCCTGTTCAGTTTGGAGGAAAGAAGACTGAGAGGGGATCTCATTAATGCCCATAAACACCTCACAGGCAGGTGCCAAGAGGTTGGTGCCAGACTCTCTTATGGTGTCAGGCTCCTTCCAGCTTCAGGCTCCTTTCAGTTTCCTGCCCAGCCACAGGACAAGGAGCAACAGCCATAAACTAAAAACATGAGGAAGAACTTCTTTACACTGAGGGCGGCCGATAACTGAGCAGGCTGCACAGGGAGGGAGCTTCCTTCGCGGAGCCTCCGAGGGAGACATTCCCAACCCGCCCGGGCTCTCGGTGACCCTGCCCTGGTGGGAGGGTTTGGGCTGGGTCATCTCCAGAGGTCCCTTCCGAACCCTAAAAGTGACTCTGCGAATGAACCTCCCTGCAGGCGGCCCTGTGTCTGTGAGGGGCTGGCGGAGGGCGAGGGGGAGCCGGCGCTCACACACATCCCTCACACACACCCCTCACACACCTCCCCTCTGCCCCTCACACCCCCCTCACACACACACACACACACATCCAAACAGATAGATACACACACAG
>JAWWTY010000123.1:4751129-4819801 GCA_035222235.1 Margarornis squamiger
CCCCCTCACACACACACCCCCTCACACCCCGCCCCTCCCGGCACTTGCCCCGCAGCCACTTCCCGAAGCCTGCCCTCTCCACCCGCTCGGGCCGCCGCAGCTCTCCCAGGTCCACGCTCAGCCCCCCGAACTTGTCCGGCCGCGCCCGCAGCGCCGCCAGGGCCGCCCAGCCCCGCGCCCTGCGCAGCGCCCGCCACGGCCGCGCCATGGCCGCGGGCACCGGGGACGGACGGACCGAGGGACCGAGGGACCGAAGGACGGAGGCAGCGGGGAAGGAGGAGGCAGCGGGCGGGGAGGGAGGAGGGAGCGGGGAGGGATAGGAGGAGGGAGCGGGCGGGGAAGGAGGAGGCAGCGGGGAAGGAGGAGGGAGCGGGCAGGGAGGGAGGAGGGAGCGGGCGGGGATCCCCCGCCCCCGGGGCGGTGCCGGCCTCTGCTCCGGAACCGCTCGCTGTGTGGGGCAGCATGTCTGCCCCCTCGTCCCGGAGGAGGAGCAGGGCCCGGGCGGCGGGCGGCGGCGGGGCCGGGTCCCCGCGGGATGGTGCCGCCCTGGCGGGGCCGCTGGCGCTGCGGGTCGCCGAGCGCCTGGAGGCAGGTGAGGGCCCCTCAGGGAGCCGGGGGTGCGGGATCCCCGGGCACAGTCGGCTGGGCCCCCGTGCAGTGCGCTCCTTATTCCCGCGGGAAGGGGCCGGCGGGAGGGGAATCGCGGTGGGGCCGAGCCGGCACCGCGGGTGTGTTGCCGCAGCCCCGCCGTGTGCCCCCTCGGGGCGCTGCCCTCAGGGCGGAGCTGGTCGTGCTGAGCGGGGAGGGCGGGAAACGCCGGGTTTAGGGGGCTCAAAATGATGTTGTTTTAATTTATTTTTTCCTCTCTGCCGCCGCGGAAACATGAGGCGATGACAAAGTGCCGCGGATGCTGCGCAGGGCCCTGGCGCAGCTGTCGCTGGGCAGCATGAAGGGAGCGGGGCTCTGCATCGGGCGGCCCGCCCTGCTCACCTCGGCCGGGGGCCGGCAGGAGGTGAGACCCCCTGACTGCCTTAAAAGCGCTTCTCCTCTCCTTTCAGCCCCGTCCTGTGGTCCTGTGGGGCCACTGAGGCGCTGAGAAAGGTGGTGAACGTGCTTTTCCATGTTTTCTATGCTGTATCTGCATCTTCATTCTCAATGCTGGAAAAAATCCCTGCTGCTGCTTTCTTTTTCCTAATATAACCCCTTCCTTCATGGGTCATGTCTTAAGAGCTCAGTGCAGCTTGTATCTTGCTGTCTGGCACCAGGTTTTAACCTAATCCTTCTTCCCTTCAGCCCGTATTTTCATAATAAGATGTTGCTTGGCTCGACTGTAAAGGGGAGCAAAAAAAATCTCAGTTGCTTGTTCTGAAAACTCTTCCTAGGTCTGTACTGCTTGGCCCACCACAGGCTTTCCAGGTGGGAAAATTGGGCTGAATGAAACCACGCAGAAGAACCTGAAAGTAAATTCAGGTGATGCTGTCACTGTGCAGCCCGTGACTGGTGCAGTCATCCAGGCAGAGGAAGTTGATGTAAAGTTGAGGTATGGAATTTGTTACAGCCTTATTGAGGAGTGTGAAGTTATGTTTTTGGGGTTTTTTTAACCACTTCACTTCAAAAATTCACCCATATATGGTGGTTTTGTGCTCTGCTTTTATTCACTGGAGTTTTTTTTAGGATTGGAAACTCTGAGGTATGTGTTTATCATTAAAATTGACCTAAAAAAGAGGGTGAAAGGTACAAATCACAGTTGTCTTAAAATCATGAATACTTTGAGAGATTAGCAGTTTAGTTATCTGCTGAGTGAGTTCCTACACTTGTCGTACCCCTAACATTCTACAGAGGTGGCCTTTGGGTTGATGCAGAGACTGATTATAGTTATTTCCTAAATAATGGCCTTTTACAATTACTTTTGAGAGTGTCTCAGCACTTATATTTTTATAAATTAACTTCACTTTCCTGTCAGACTTCTGTCTTCAAATGTGGCTATTTGGTTATAGAGGAGGTTGAAAACACACGTTTCATTAAAACAAAAACACCCATGTTAAATTAAATAATTAAAACTAATATATTTCTACTTCTCCATGTTAATATACAATGCATTCTTTTTTGGAAGCCGTGACTTTTACTGAAATGCAAGCTAAGGATGAGGTCAGAGGAATTGCATGTAACTTCTGAAATATTTACAATTACTGGAGTCTTTTTTAGGAAACTGTTCTATAGCCGGAGTTTGCTTGCTCAGCAAATCAAGAGACAGGCTCTGAGGATTGTTTTACAGATGTACCACCAGATTTTTAAGTCATATAAAGGACTGTTTTTTCTAAAACTAGGAGAGGAAACATGAAAACTGTAGTTGGTCTGTTTTAAGCCTGCTAATGTACCACAAAGCTTAGCATAAGAATATAAATTGCATAAAAAATGAACTGAAGTCCCATTATTAGAGTACTCCCTAGGTTTCTGGGTGTTTTACAGGTGAATTTCATTCTCTGCAAATGGTCACCTCTGGGTCCTGCTTGCATGCATAATTTAGCTTTCTATTTCAGTTAAAAAATCAATCCCCAGCTTCAGACCCCAACAACATACTTGGGTATGTGTTTACTCATCAGCAAAGGCTTTGATATTTTAAGGGCTCTGCTTTAAATTAGCTTAATACACCTCTTTCCCCGAAGTTGCTTTGTTGAGCAGTGGGGTTTATTTGCAGGTTTAGGGCTCCCCCCGTTGATCACACTTTGATTTGCAGCAGCTGTGTCCGCTTTAAATGCCTTTGGTGGCTGCTGTTCCCCTGTTGGTGTGACACTTTTCAGTACAGGTGTAAGTGCTTAGAAAAGTCGTGGGCTTTCCTCTGTAAAATGGGTGTAGTCAGTGTTTTCTGTTGAGTCACGAAAATAAAAGACTAAAAAATGCTTTGTGGGGAAAACTTGTGCTGTTTTGATAGTGGATGTACAGTGCTTAAGACATGGCACGTTTTTGCAGGTGCTCAAGGCACTGTTTTAATCAGTAAATATGTGTGTTTGCAGGCCTTATCTGATTTTTTCTTTCAGTTCAGCAAAGGTAGCAATGGTTGTTCTGCCTGGTGAGATGAGAAGCCTGCATTGCATATTTGTGGTCCTAAGAAATGATAAATATAACTTAGGATTTTGTTGATTACGGGGTTTTGTTTGGAAAAAAACCCTAGTCCCAGGTTAAATAGGTACGCTTCTTTTGTTACTATGTGTCTAATACATTCAGAGTTAAGATATTATGATTTGAAGACTCTGAACTGCTCATCCATCTTTTGAGTTTGTGGGGTTTAATCATGTACTCTAAAACAGGTGATATTCAGCATCCTGGTGCTTTAATGCTGTGGACTCTGGTTTTGAAGGAGTTATTGCTTTGAAAAATAAGTGTTTTCCTTCCTGCCACAGGGACAAAGATGCCACTGTTAATGCTGAGGAAATGTCTGTCTGTCTGCTGAGAAACCTTGGTATGAGTTTTGCAGCTTCTCTTTTGACTGTTCAATTTTTGTAATGGATAATCAAGTTTTTGTTAGAGAAGCAAATATTTTCCTCTTATGCTCTTATGGCAAAATAGAGGATGTTATTTTGTTTATGCTTCTTTTAGGGATCTGTCTTTGAGCTAAATAATTTTGCCATGCTGTAAATACCTGATTTCTGTTAGTTGTGGTTTCATTCCTTCTGTCCATTACTTGGTGGTTCAAGTTAGGAGTGTTCAGCAATTACTGATGGCCTTCTGGCTGATATTGTCTTACACTACAGAGTTGACTTGGACTGTGAAGAAAAAAGTGCACTACTATACGTTAAAAACAAGATAAAGGATCAGTATTAACCTGAAATTCCAGTTTCTGAATACATTTTTTATGTTGGTGGCAAATAAGTAAAATTTCATTGAGTAGATATACATAAGTAAGGCAAAAAAGCAAGGTATTAGTTCAAAGGTTGGACTTGATGATCTCAGAGGTCTTTTCTAGCCTAGCTGGTTTTGTGATTTAGGAATTAAAACCAGTATTGCTACACCAAGAAGCAGGATACAGTAACTGCACTCCAAATTCACGAGTTTGTCTGGAAATAATAAATCCTGTTTACATATTTGCCTTTCTTTTGGTGCCTGTAGGGTGTGTTCAGATCACATTTCCTAATATTTTTGTGTCAGTGCAAAGGGCTTGGGTTTTTTAGGCTGGGACTCTCAAAAAATTGGGTTAAATATGAGATATGAGGCACACAGCAAATACAAAATTTTTACTTCTTACAATACTAATTCCAATAATCTCACTTTATATGAAGTTGAAAAGACTCAAATTAATGAGTTTAGTATGAGAGATTACATATGATACTGACAAATGTTTATCCAGTACAGTCTGCTTGTGTACAAAAGGATCATTCAAAGTACCTGAAATTACCTTGAAATTATGTCACTACCTTTTGTTATGTTAGTTAACAGCATTCTTGAGGCTTCTTGATAAAGAATTACTCTGCTGCAGGAATGTCTGAATGTTACTGCTGCCAAAGTAGATTGAAATGTCACCTTCTTTGTCTTCTTTCTTCCTTAATTTTCTCATAGATGGGAAAATAGTTCTACCGGGAAACCTCTTGGCTTTCACTTTCTATGGCAAACTTTGCAACATCGTGGTGATGAGAGTGAAAGGAACTGATGGTGTGGAGCTGAGTGCCCAGGGCAGCACCATTCCCAGTGACACGCATGACCCAGACCTTGAGAGATCCGATTTGGAGACCACTGCCTTAGACTTGTCCTTACAGCTCAGCAGGATGGACATTGGTGATAGTCCGGAGGTTGTATCCACGAGCACACCAAGCAAACCAGTGGATCCAGGCTCACCAGTTACACCCAGTTCTGTGGCTGCCAGCGGTCAAGACTCTGCTCAGGGAGATAAAACCTACAGCGAGGGAGATGGTGCAGACCTCGCTGAGGATTTGGAGCTGGCTGGGAAAGGCAGCAGTGAGGGACTCCCAATAACAGGCAAAGCTGGAGCTGTAAGCAGTACAGACTCTTTCTATTTCATCTCTTCAAGAACTAGAATCAATTTTATTGCACCCAGGAGCAGTGCGGCAAAAGATGGTGACTGTGAGTCCCGAGTCACCTATGACATGATAGGAGGTTTAAGCAGCCAGCTCAGAACTATTAGAGAAACAGTTGAACTACCCTTGAAGCAACCTGAACTGTTCAAGAGTTACGGTATGAGGCCTGAGAGTTGGCTTTCTTCATTTGATACTAGTTTTCTTCTCTAATTTGACTTTTTTTTATAAATGGAATTTGCACTGATTTTTGTGTAACACTGGCCTGATATACTTGTGTGTCTAAACAATGTCAAGCTGCTCTATAATTATCCTGTGTGGGTACTGTGAAGATGTTACGATTATCTTGTGTGAAAAATAGTTCAGCAGGGAAGAAATATGTGTCTGTACAAAAATTCAGGTGTGAATAAGCAGAATTTTTGGCAAATAGGACAGACTTCTTTGCTTGGATGTTTGAAAGGTGCAATTGTTTGAGCTGTCATAAGATTTTTGTTTTGGTAGAGTCAGTTAATGATATTTTTGAAATGGAGAAAATGTCAGATTAGTTCTTATGTTGGTTTTATCCCTGTGTGTTGTAGGCCTCCTGCAAAATTTTAAGGGAGTCTTTGAGGCTGTTACTCGTCAGTGTGTAAGGAGTTTGAGTCCTTACTGTGTGAACTGGAGAGTGCAAAACCAAATGTCATTACTGTTGCATAAAGTTATATCTAACAGATATATGAGCTTAGAGGATTTTTGTGACAAAGCTAAAACTCTGTACTGTGTATTTATCACAAATGGCTATGTACCTTGTCTAGGTGTGCATCACTGTGAGATAGGGCTCTTACCTATAAATATTTCTTCAATATCATGTCTTTGAGGCCCTTTATTTCTCTGCCTTTGCCTCTTCCCACACACACACACATACACTTTCTCGGCTGTGATCCACAGGTGCCAGTGGGGTGGTCGGAGGCCTCTTCACCTCTGTGTGGTCCAGTTTAACTTGGTCCAACCTCAGCATCACCACATGGTTTTGTGTTAGCAGAAAGTTTGCTTCAGCATCAGCATTCTTCATACCTAGTCCCCAAAGTGTTTGAGCAGATTCTCTACAAATTACGTGGTAGATGAAGGTGTTTTCTCAGCAGTTACTATCCTTTAGCAGCCATCCAGACGTTGTGGGTCCTTGTCTGCTCACGGGGAGTGAGGCTGGCAGCCAGGTGAGGCTGTGGTTCCACAGTTCTGTTCCTTGCCAGTGCCCGAAGCGCCACAGGAGGGAGCAGCACATGCTTTAGTGGGACTACTGTGAAGGAACCTGTTCCTGAAGACACTTTTACTTCTATCCTCTGTCAGTTAGCAGATTTATTTTTTTTTCTTTTTGAATGTATTGGTTTCTAAGATTTGGACTTGTGGCATCATTCCCTGATTCCCAGTCCCTAACTGATGTCTCTGGTTGCTTTTTGCCAATGTCTTTTGTGCCAGGGTCAGTCCTTTGACAAACATTTGTCTCTGCTTTTTGCTTTCTAATTTTTCACCTTTTGTTTTTGGCTTTGTGCCCACTTAATTTGGCTTTGCTGGTCTGAAACTTCTTTTGGTGAACTCTTTACCTGGGATCATAATAGTACCTTTGTGCAGTTATCTGTATTTTCTGTCCACCTCTGACTGTACTCAGCAGTACTTTGTTCCTCTAATACCCCTTATGTGTTGTGTCTGAATGTTTCTATCTTTTTGGCTCTTAACATTTGCTATTAAATAGGCAAATTCATCCTTTTGATGTGTATTTTTCATCTTGCAAGTCTTCTTGATTCAAGCCTCATAATGTTTCTGAAATTTTTTTGGAGTGTTGAAGAGAAGTGGTTTTCTGATGTTGGAAATCTGATCTAAGGACACTGTAAGAATCATTAATAACTTAAAGTACATTCATGGATGTTAGATACTCAGTCCAATATTTTTGGAAAAAACACACATGGGGGAAAATTATAATGCTGAACTCTTGAAAAATATAATGATTTAGGTAGTTGTTTTTTAAACAGAATCTTTTGGGCTAAAATAAAAAATGTGGATGTTTGTCCCATATAAGAGTGATCTCTTCACTGAAAGCCTGCAGTTTTATCACAGCAACACGTCTGTTAAAGAAGTTAATGCTGAGGACAAACTTAGTGGTAATAACTGGGACAGTGAAATGCGCAAGTGCAGGTTCAGTCTGGCACTTATCACCAGTAACTTCTTTTCTCTGTTTGCCTGCATGTGCCTGTGTAAAGGGATCCCTCCTCCCCGAGGAGTGCTATTATACGGCCCTCCAGGAACTGGGAAGACTCTGATTGCCAAAGCCATTGCAAATGAGGTTGGCGCTCACGTTACCGTTATTAATGGTCCTGAAATAATAAGCAAGTAAGTCCACCTGCTTTGTTTTCACTAATTCTATAAATATATTAGCCCAAAATCTGTCCTGGCATCTCTCCATTGTGGATAGATGTAGTGTTTTCTATGGGCTGTCTGCCTGAGAGAGCCAAAAACAAATGGGCAGCGGTTCTCTCAAGAAGGGCTTGTGTTTCTTCTTGTATTTAAGGAGGGTTATTGGACTTGGCCAAGAAATCTGTGTAAGACACAGACTAAATTAGAGAGGGGACTAAAACTGCACTTGCAATTGTATGTAGGTTAGTGCTGCAACGAGAAGAGAAACTTCTTAAAGCATATTTGCAATTCAGATGATGCTGCACTAAGGTCTGCAGGGAACTAACTTATTGTTTTTCAAAAGTGTAAATAAAATGGTTTCTAACACAGAAGAGAAGCAGTTCCCTTTAATCTTTTTTCTAGTTGCAGGATGGTTATATCTTTGCCTGTGCCCCATTTCTTGTTCCATTAATTTTTTGTGGAAATACAGTTTATTGTAGATTTGTGTATACTTTGTGACTTTGAAAGTGTGCACTACGACCCTTTGGAAGCACTGATTTTCCAAGCTGCCTTTGGGAAATACAAAAAAAAAATGTTTTTTAATGAAATATTTTAATTATTACAGGTTTTACGGGGAGTCTGAATCGAGGTTACGTCAGATATTCGCTGAAGCCTCTCTGCGGTATGTCCTTTTGGGGAACTTTGTTTGCAGTACTGGTTCCAGCATTAATGTTCTTAGAAGAAAAACATTTGCAGGAATCTTTCGAGTTTGTAATTTTTTCCTGCAGTGGTTTCTAAAAGGAAATAAGTTTGTTTATACAGAGCTTAGCTAGAAGGAAGGCAGTGAAATTCTAGTATGCCTATTAAATCCTTTTGGACACTGCCCTTTTCAAGGGGGTGTTACAGATGGTGCCAAATTGCTCGATCTGTGTCGTCAGTGTATTGTGTGCTTGTTTCAGCAGATGGAAGCATGAGCCAGAGTTTCACCTGGATCCAAATTTTCCTGTCTGCTTTTATGTTTGGAGACCAGCATAGTGCTGTGCTGAGGCGTGGAGGCCAGTCTAAGTGAGCTAGTGTTGGTGCTGGGTATAACATGCCTCTGGAGCAGGGTGGCATTTTGCCCAAACTTATTAGACCTGGTTAAGGCAGATTTTAGATTTCCAGGTGATTGATGTTCATAATAAATGAGCAAAAGGCTGTTGCTTACTGAAAGTGTTAGTTGTCTAGTGTATTAGTCAATATTCAAGGTTGAAACTTCCAGCTGCCTGAAGGAGTTGGATGGTTGTTAGTTTCTGTAGGATCTGGACATTTTCCATGAATAGCTTTGCACTTCTCTGCCTTGGTGTTTTAAATCTTCCCAAGCACCTTAACATTTTTTTCCTTTGTTTTTTTCCCCCCCAGTCGTCCTTCAATTATATTTATAGATGAGTTGGATGCACTCTGTCCAAAGAGAGAAGGGGCTCAGAATGAAGTGGAAAAGAGAGTTGTTGCTTCATTGCTGACGTTAATGGATGGCATTGGCTCAGTAAGTTGGCTGTGTTGAGACATTTAACGTGTATGTGGACTCGTTGAACAAAATGATTTTGCTTCTACAACAGAGCCAATTTTATATGTGTCATTTGGGGGGAAAGAAAACAGGCTTAGGTGAGGGTTCATATAGTAATCTAATGCTCTTTTGGATGCTAAGCAGAAGACATAGGAAGGGAATGTCTCCTGATAGTTTGAGATTAAAGCAAGTTTCTTCCATTCACTGCCTTTCATTTTCCTTCTCCCCATCTTGTAGTTTGGGAGATCAAACTGAAATTTCAGTGATAGCCCATCATTGATCTAAGCCAGGTATTTTTCATTGCTCTGAAATCAAAGTTGCCAAAATGCTTCTGGTGATACATAGGCTGCATGACTAAAGGCAATAGCAGCTATTTCAGGATTGCCATAGTAATGTTTAGGACATAAACAAAGGCCTGCTAAAGAAACAGTAAATTTAATAGAGTACATTATGGATTAAGCCCATGAAGTTTCCAATCTCTCATCAATTATTCTATGATTATTAGCAGGAAATACGAAAGACATATGTCCAGAGTATGAAAATAATTTGCTGCTGTTTATGTAATCTGCAAGTTTCTCATTATTTTCCTGCATGAGCATTTGAGTTGCCCAGTCTGGAGCTGGTCACAGGTGGGCCATACATTCTGATGGCAAAGGCTGATGAATAGTCTTCACGGAAAAAAGGCTTCATTTCACAAGAGAATGACACTGCAAGAGACTTCCTAGCTGCTCTTGCCTTGTTTTGAAAGTGAAAAAGCAGAGTTTGAGGAAATTGGTCAGGATTTTTGACATTGCTTTTCCTACTGAACCTACAGGAAGCTTTGCAACCTCCTGTCTCTGTTGGTTTTGATACCTTAACTGATTTTGTTCCCAACCTAGTTTATTCAAGGTCTGCTGGTACTTTTTTGTTCTTGTGCCAATGCTTCTTTTTTAGCTAAAACACTTCTTTTTCTTTCCTTTGTTCTTACTCTCCTGATATAGGAAAGCAGGTTCTTGGGGATTAAAGTGGGAAACACTGGGATGAGGGTATCTTGTAGTAGTTTCTGTTGTATTATCTGTATGTTCATGCAGCCTATAATATTGCTAAATTGCAATTAGGGATGGGTTGGATGGGATCAGAGATGGGGGTGTATATAATCTGAAAAGTTTGAAGGTTAGCATCAGGATTTTAGCGTGTCTAATAGCTGGAAAAGTAAGTAGTGTGTTTATAAGCTGCATGGCATTCAACTGTATTTCAAAAATGCTCTTTTGCATTGTTTGATGCCTTCAGGAAGGCAGTGAAGGGCAGCTCTTGGTACTTGGAGCCACCAATCGCCCTCACGCCCTGGATGCAGCCCTGCGCAGACCTGGCCGCTTCGACAAAGAGGTAGAAATTGGAATTCCTAATGCCCAGGACCGGCTGGACATACTCCAGAAGCTTCTCAAGAAGGTTCCCCACTCACTCACAGAGGCAGAGTTGGCCCAACTGGCCGATAGCGCACATGGTTATGTGGGTGCAGACTTAGCAGCCTTGTGCAAGGAAGCAGGTAAGGCTTTGTCTATCTTATTTAGGATCATACTTTACTGTTAGTCTCTTTATTAAAAAAAAAAAAATCCACAGTGTGTACTAACAGCTTTTGAAATGATGTTTTCTTAATTTTTGTGTTGAAAATGCAGCCAAGTATGGAATATGAGGAGCACCAGTGGTCTCCTGGGCAGATCAGAAAAATTCTTTGAATGTTAGTAGCTTTTAAAATCTAATGTTAAGATGACTAATGCTGGGGAATCCCCTGTGCTATTTCTAGCATATTACATAGCTCCCTGTCTCTCAGTAAGCCAATGGTTTAGGGAGTTAACTAACATCCCTGAGAGTTTTTCTACTCCAGAGCTTACCTCTTCCATACAAAAATCCCAAGTCACTCAGGCTGCACAGCTTGTCCTGCAGGTCCTTGTTCCCTGACTGTGGCCCTCAGTGGTGTTTACTATGTCTCCCTCCTGTATCTTGTGCCTGTATTCCATTGTCCTGCAGATGAGGAGCTGGTTGCAGAGGTGAGGGGACTGTGTGGCCCTGGGTCAGGTTGTGCAGTGGAGCTGGGAGAGCTGGAGAGCACTGAGCTAGGGGCTGGAAAGTGTCCCTTGGCCTCTGGAACCCTGGAGAATTATCCATGCATCGTGCAGCCAGGGTTCAGTATGTTCCAGGGAATACTTCACCATGAGTTCACCTCTGTTTTCCTTGGATGAAATATGAAAACTACTCTCTATCAGTTCCTGTGTTTTGCTAGTTCTAGCAATTCTAGTGTCTATGTGGTTTAAGTGTTGGACCTTAAATCTGCCCATGAGCAGCCTTTTAAAACAGCCTAGTCAAAATACGACTCTGTTTATGCACATTTGCTCCCTTATGGTTCACAAATACATTTGCTGCATGTGTGGGTTACTTGTATTTCCTTTGGCACTGGGACAGCTGCTTCTGGCAGTGGCACAGAGCAGGGATAATTCTTGCACTGGAATTAACTATGAAGATGGCAGAAGTTTTATGGGGGTGATGGCACCTGGAGCAGCAAGGTTTTTACTTGCCAGCTTCCAGAAATTTTAAGAGATGGTTCTCAAATATGAGTTTGTGGAATTTCTCATGGGTCAAAAAGAAAAAAGTATGTACGGACACAGAGTATGCATTTTATAGTGCTCTTCTGTTGACTTTAGTTGTGTTTTAAGCTCTGTTTGAAGTTAGAAAATGTTATTTTGCCCTGTTTATATACATTTGCTTTTAAAAAAGATAACCCCCCTTTTTATTTCCCTTCCTCTGTGTTTTTGGAAGCCTGTCAGCCTGCCTGTGTCACAGTACTCACACAGTAAACACTTAACTAATATAAGCTAAAGTTTTCAGTGAAAAGTGTTGTGGTTTCAATTCCAAACATGACCCAGCCTAGGCTTTGTTTGTGCACGTGCACAGTGATTCTGGACACTTGATAATCCAGCTGCAAATACATTATATTTACCCACTTCATGAGGCCCTTTTAGAAAATAAATTTGCAATGTTGTGCAAATTGAATATTACACGTGTTATAGACCCAAAACTTCTGGCATCTACCAGTAACCAGTTGCTGTTATCTGGGAGCTTTGCATCCAAGGGCAGTGCTGGGAATGAGGGAAGAAGGAACTCCTTTCTGTTGATCTTCCTTTCTGAGGTTGGAATCCATGCTGTTAAAGTTTCCTTGTCGTTTCTTAACTTGGAGTGACCTCTGCTGGGGAAAGTACAGTCCAGCACCGTTTAAGTCTTTGCAGCCCACGTGAATTTTTCCTTGTCGAGGAGCTGCAAATTCTGTCAAAGTATTGCATAAACTCCGTTCAAGTTGCTCGTTTTTAAGGAATGTTCTTAGATTCTTTTTTTTTTTTCTTCTCATTAAGCTCTTGGTATCTGTATTTTATGCTGAATTTTCAACACCTTGTAAAATATTAGTGCTTTTCACTGAATTTAAACTAACTTTTATAATATGCTGTTTCTCCTCAGCAGAGCAAGATTATCCCATATGGCAGATTTTCCAGTGTTTTGTCTAGTCTTGTGTGTTGTTCAAGCGATGGGCTTCTATTGCTTCACTTAAGAAACTGTGCTGTGGGCCAAGCTAGCATGCTGTCCAGGAAGGCTCTCTGATATTCAGCCTAAGTTTTCCTTGTTTAGTTTTATCCTATTATTTCTATTTACATCCTTGTATAACACGTTTGCTCTCCCTCCTTAGTGTTTACACCCTTCAGTTATCTCTAGACTGTTCTCATGTTCCCTACCTCCTCATTCATTACTGAGCCAAACTATAAATATTTAGCTCTTTTAATCTTTCCTCATAAATAAGTCCTTCCTGCCTTCCGAGAAATTATGTTGATTTTCTCTGAACTGCCTCCAGTTTGTCAATAACCTTTTGGTAATGTAGGGCTTAGAATTGAACATAATATTTCATATATGTTACAGCATAAAACATGGTATAAACATATAGTTGAGTTGGTGCACTTTTCTAAATAACCAAAATGCTTATTAAGAGTTCTTTCACAAATTTTAAGGTTACTTGTGGCCCTTTCAGGCTTGATGAATGTGTAAGTACAGGTGAGACGTGGAAACTAACTTAGAAAAAGGATTTCAGAACTCAGATTCCCTTTTTGGTACAAGATTATTGTTGCTTGCTGGTTGTATTGCTGTTATGTCCTGTGGAAGACTTTCAAGTCTTGCTTACCCCTTTTATATCTTTAGATACTTCATTTGTGGCTGGAAAGCCTGAAAGTTTACAAGCTGAAAATGTTTATATTCCTAATACAAAGTTTAGATCATTTCCAGAGGACTCATCATTCCTTATCTTCCTACTTCAACTCTGGTTTTTTAACACATGTATTGTGTATATACTGCTTATATAAACCAAGAGTGTAGTAATTATTGGAACATGGTAAATGTAGTATTTGTAGGCCTACAATAGGAAAACCTTTTGCATCTCTAGTTAGGTTTCCTAAAATACTTACTTCGTTATGAAATCTTTGAAGCTTGCCTTCTATATAGTTCTGAAGATCATGTGTTAATGAAAAGTAAATAGCTGTTATAGAACTAAACATTTTCTAACTGTTTTCTTGACAGAAGTTGTTTGTTCTCCATTGCAAGATTTGCTTAATGGAACTTCTGAGGGTCAGATAGGAAAGTTTTCTGTTCTGTTCAGCAGCTCTGTGCATTTTCATGGAAGTTTCTAGTAAGTTTTTGGAGCCTATAATGCTCAGCTTGCACTCAAAGTTTCTAGGCCCCCATGTGTGTGGTGTGTCCAGAATTGTGGAGTGGTGTGTGCTGGAATGGGCAGAGGAGGAAAGGTGAGCAAGACACTTGGGGAATATGAGTGGGGTGTTCTGGACTTTTCCAAACAGGGTGTTATGACCGAAACCCATGACACCTTTATATACAGATGCTTACAATAATCAGTTAAGAGTGTTTTTACTTGATTTGCTGAGTTTATAAAATATTAGTGGATTTTTCTTCCATTACCTTCTTTTCCTCTACTAAAGATACAGTTCTAGCCTCTCACAAAATGAAACCACTAAACTTTCTGACTTTATAGAAAAAATGCTAGGTATGAAACTTGCAGTATTTGTTGCATGAGTTGACAGACAACAGGGTGACAGGCATCAGCTCTGTATGTGCATCTGTTTCAGCCTTCATTGTTGTGCAGGGTACTTGATGCCCTTGAGATCTTGTTTCTTCTCCTTTATTTACTTTGCCACACGGTCTTTTATCAATTCCCTAAAAAAATTATGTTTTTAATTTATCAGCAAAGATAAGCACTGCACTTTAAAAAAAAAAAACACATATGAAATGTTAATTATGTAGCAGGGACATGAATGGTATAAACTGTACTGAATGTTAGAAGATGCTTAGCAACAAAGGTTTCCAAATATAGCAATTTATTATAAACTTATCCTTCTATGGCTGCCTGTAGCATTTCAAGAGGGTGAATATAAATATAGCTTGATTTCTTCAAGAAGTGGGTTCAGTCATATTGTTTACAGAGAAAGGAAGTATTTGCTTTGTAACTCTTAGAATTTATCTTGAACATCCTTGTTCATTACACATAATTTCAGTGTGCTGATGTGAAACACTTGGACTGTGATAAGATAGCATCATGAGGAGAGGAAGAACGAATGGCTTTGTTTAAATACTGCTCTCTCTTGTAATAACATGGATTTGCTTCCAGTGAGGATGCTGCATTGCAACCACCGAGACTTTGAGGATTCTGTGAAAGAAGCACTAATTGCTTTGTTTTGCGAAGCTTTTCTTTTTTAATTGCCTGAATGTAATACAGTTAAAGGTGTCATTCTGCTTAGCCTTTAGGATTAGAATGGTTTACTGGCTTGAGCTGGCTGTTACAGAAAATCTTAAAGAAATAAGGAATTGAGTTGCCCCTCTGACCACTATGAATCAGTGTTACTCTGCTCAGCCTGTGAAGCCACTGGCACAGACACATGATTTGTGTTCATAATTCTGAGTCCTGTTGTTTGGAGAGCTTATTGTCTATGTTATTCATTTGCCTCTTTAATTATCCCTGTATTCCGATGGATAATACAGCTAGGATGGAGAGTCTTTATGCTGTTTAATCCATAGCTCTATATATTGATTTTATGTAGATATTAGATCTGTAAAAGTACAATTTATTTATGAGGATACTCTACTTGGCTTTTCTTGGAGCCAAGAAACTTCCTGCTGTATCTTTTATAACCCCTCAAAAGAAGTTTCTGCAATTCACTTGCATTAAAAGTAAGACTTAAACAAAATTAGTTAACTGAAGGACTGTCTCTTAGACTTTTTTGTTTTTCCTTGTAATGCATGGGGAAGTAAATTCCCCTGAAATCCAGGAATGTCTCTTTGTTAGATCTATGTGGTTTTTCCCCCCCCAAGCTTCTGCAGTTTTGGTAGCCTGGCCACCTGCAGGAAACATGAGCCGTGTGGGCTAATGTGATTAACAGTGGGTCTCTGTGCACCCTGAGGACCAGCCTCTGACTGGGCTTTCAATTAGACAGACGCTGCGTTCAACATGTGGCTTCTCAGCCTCGTGTCTCACTCAAATCGAGCTCTTCATTTCAGCTCAGTCACGGTCTGCATGAAACAGCCCAGTGTTAGGGCATCAAAAATCTCTCTCCTTTCTTTAAGCTATAAAAATTCAGTCTGAACCTTTCCCAACACGATGTGGACCTGGGTTCTGCTGGAGGCGTGCAACAAATGGAGAGATTTTCCTTGGATTATGGTCCTAAATGTGGCAAGTGGGCTGAGACACTTGAAAGTGCAGATTTTGACACAGGCAGTGAATGACCGAGGCAATGGCATTGTTTGTTTTGTGGGTTGGTTTTTGGTTTGTTTTGAAATTAACTGATTGCAGTTACAGATTTGAAAGGGAAAACACTGCCTGACACGCTGTAATTATTTTATTTCCTTATGGAAAGTGACTGAAAATACCGTGTCTATGTTGTTATTTATCTGTTTGTAGCACAGATAAAGACTGAAGCTGTGCTGCTGCAAGCAATCTGCTATTGCATTCCCTCACTGACTGTTCCCATGGGACACTCAAAATGAGGTGGGAAAGGCCGCTTGCCTTTTTATGAAGAGGTCATGTAGAAAATATGGCAGTTTGGGGAATATTAATAACATACAGAGTCAGATGGTCAATACCAAAAAAATGTGGCCTTATGAAATGAAGTGATTTTTGCAGGAAGGGCAGCAGATGCTCAGAAGGATGACTTTTGTGCAGAGCTGGCAACATCTGGGTGTTGGCTCTTGTAAGAGGTGCCGGTGCACAGTGTTGGGTTTTGTAGTTATTTTTTCTTATATAAAAGGTTTTGCCTTTTTTGGTTGTTGTTGTTTTGTTTTTGTTTGTTTTGCAATGGCACTTGATTTTTGTTTTTGCACAGGGGACGTTGCACTTACTGCAGTCAGGGCATGTGAACTTTTGGTTTTCATCATAACTAATTTTAAGTGTGTGTTTATCCAACACTGGCTTGCAGTTAATTGGAAGATGGGATTGCTGACTTCATACATACAGTTGTGGGTTGAGTACTTAATAATCTACTTAGACCACATCCCCTTCTGTCTGCAGATATTTATATAAGCAGGAAATAAAGAATATTTTCAGGAGAGTTGATCAATAACTGTCACTAATATTTTAAATTAACCTTCTTGGCAGATAGTCACCATGTTCTTGCTTCTGCAGCTTGAGTGGTACAGAAGAAAACAATATTATTCATGTGTGGCAACGCATATAGAAACTTCTGTCTTTGAATGGCCTGGAGGGTCAGCCCCAAAAGAAGTTGCTGGGTTTGAAGGGTGGAGGGGTGCAGGACAGGTAGGCTGTGTTGGTGCAGCCCTGCCTTTGCAGACTGGTGGGCTGTGAAATGGTAGTCAGCATGTCATTCCTCAGCTTGCAGATCCTGAGAGTTTAGCATTATGCCATTTTGCTTAAGAACAGAATAAATTTGGGACAGATGCTGTCTTAGTCATTAACTGTACTTCAGACAAACCAATTGCGTAGAAATTTTACTATAGGAATAAAACTCGATGTTTTCTGACTCCCTCTCAGGCTCCAGGTGAAATATTTTTCTGGATTATGTAATGGCAAACTTAGTATCTGAAAGCAGTCTTAATTCTTCTGTTTAATTGATAAAAGATCATGAAAGAACCTCTGGTGAAATGTAGCTAAAGTTGTATATCTGTGTTAGTTCTGTGGGATTAAAATCAGTTAGCAAGAGACGTGTGTGTAGAATGATTAGTTACTGTTGGGGGACAGAGCTTAAACATTTTCAGGCACAGTTTTCATAGGTCTCCTGACTTTAATTTTTAGTGATATTCTGACTTGCCAACCTTCCTAATTACAATTAGACTGGCCTTTGGCCACTAACTGTTTTTTCTAGTCTCTCTGCCCTTGCTGTTCTGGTAGCCTGGCAGTCTTTACTCTTGTTCTAACACACATGTGACTACCCTTAGCCCTAGGTATATACATTTATGTATGTGGAACAGGCAGTCTGGTGTTCCTTATTTCCCTCTGTTGTCACAGTATTAGGATAAATGACGTGTGCGTACCTGATCTGTGAATAAACTGCTTCCTGTATGAAAGAAGTTTTGAAAATACAGTTCCTCCTTCCTTCCTTCCTTCCTTCCTTCCTTTCCCTCCCCTGTCGTACCTCTCAGCAGCTTCCAGGCAGCTCCACAGACATGTTCCAGCAGATGCCTGGGCTCTTCATGAAGGACTATAAATCGTGTACATAATCCCTACAGTAGGTTAGTGCTCAGGTTAGCCCAGTGAATTTGCAATGTTATGGTTACAAGGGATTTAAGGGCATTATCTTTCCCGTGCAAACAGTGTATGAAAGTTCTTCAGGGATTTTCCCATATAGCTCTGGCAGCTAAAGACAGATTGCAGAATATGTTTTTGAGAGCAAAAAGTAAGGGTTTCTGCTTCCTGATTTCTTGTTTTTTAAATAAGTGTGAATTTTATGTACTGATTAAATAGAAAGAAGTTTTAAAATATAGTTATAAACTGATTTTTAAAGCATATGAAATGCTTTTTCTATGCATAAAACTGGTAGATTTTGAACTATAGTAGATAAAGCTCTGGAAGCAGAGGAAGATGTCCCATCCAGTACCATTTGGAAGCTGAGATCTCACCCATCCATGCTCCCCTGTTGAGCCTTCCCCTGCCAGCTGTGCAGGAGAATATCAGTTTTTACAGTGCAGGAGAGTTGGATCTGACAGCTGTCACATGGAGAAATGCTATGTGTCTTCAGGGTTTGGCTGTAAGAATTTGGGAGGGAAATGCCAGATTAGCAGGGAAAGAAGAAACATTTCCTTTTGTAAACAATCTTACAAGGAGATTACACTTTCTTTGAAGCTGCTTAGACATTCTGGTAGAGTAAGTCCAGACAGGATGGGTTTGTGGAAGAAATAGCTGATGGGCAGTAAATGTGCATGATTAGCAATTTGGTTTGGTTCAGTTTATTTCATCAAATGTTGTGTGTATTCTGGTTTGGAAACCTAAAGTATATATGTTGGTCATTCAGAGTGGATGCTTTCTATTATTTACAGTAGTGTGTAATGATACACAGATTCTGACAAATATAGCAGTGTCGTAGAGTCTAATTTTAGGCTCAGATATTTGTGATTATGATCTAATGTGCCAAAACTCAGCCAAGCTATGAGCAAGAAAATCTTACATGCAGACAATGCTATCAACCTCGTGCATAGCCTGGTACCAAAGAAGGATCATCTGTACCAGGACAGGGCGTTCTGCTGTGTTTTTCCCTTCTGTCCACTTAGTTTCCTCTGTTCTAGACAGACAGGATGAGTTGGTGAGGTAGAGCACATAGTTGCTGGGCTGGAACAAACTGTCTATTTTCCATTGTTTGTAATCATGCATGCCTTATTATGCTGCTTTCTTTTTTTTTTTTCTTTAAGCTGGGATTTTCTGTAGCTGCTCCACTGAGCATCAGTGGCTGCCTTCCGAGTTTCTGCTCTGCATAGGGCAGTCCTCGGGACTGATCGTGTGTCCCTTGACTAGAAATAGGTATTCCATGCCTGTGTGGACAGTCCCTTACAGCAGGCTAGCCACATCTGAGTCCTTCCTCCCCTCACACAGGACTGGAATGAAACAGCAAAAACCCACTCGCCCACTTTTGAGCCTCCTCAGTCAGTGCCAAAAGGTTATGGATAGTCATTAAGCCTTAAAAACAGATTAGCGTCTGAAAAGGAACAAGCAGAGCTGAAACAAATGCTGTGCTCCAAGTCAGTTTACCGCAGGTACTCAACCCAAAACATGCCCACGTGGAGGATGCCCGGGAGCTAATCTGAGCTGCTTGGTGCTCTGTGAGGTGTTACTGTTTGAATCTTCATTGTAACTTCTGTGGTGATAAACTTGGGTTTGCTGTAGTGTTCCACCTCCTTTGGCTCTGCGTTGCTTCTGGCAGCGTGGTCTGCATCCTACCCTGCATTTCCTTACATTAAGTACATCTTTCAGCGTCTCCAGACACGGATGTGTTTTTCTGCCTCTGGCAAACCGCTGGCTGTATCCTTCTCCTGTTACTAAGACTCCCCCCCTCCCCTCTGGTTAGAGGTCAATCTGAAGTGCAGGAAAGAATGATTATGATAACGGGAGGAAACAGGAAGAATCATGCTTTCTTTTTCAATCTGTTTTTTATTATTGTTTTAATGTAAAACATTGTTTCAATTAAATGCTGACCTGTGCAGTGGCGTGTGCGTGCACATGCCGAAATGAATTCCGGCTTTGTTTGGAAAGCTGTGACCTCTTTATTCCTGTTCTGGATCAAGGCTGCTGCATTTCAAACCCACTGCTGAGGACTGAAATTTCACTTGTGCTCTTCGTAGCACTGGCAGTACAAACCTTCAGAGTGTTCTTCTTAGGCATTTTTATGTTCTGTGCTCTCTCAGTTTTTTAAAATAAGCTTGTTTGGTTCTAAGACTTACTCATACCATGGGGAAAAAAGATAGCCATGACACAATTAAAATGCATCAAATGAGCACTGGGCTAACGTGGAGCAGATAGGTATAGAAATGAGCAGAGATCTTTATCAGTTACTTGTTTTCTCTGTGCCTTAATTTCATGCTGCCTTAGTTTTTTCTAAAGTGAGCGTGCCATGTGAATTGAATTCACCAAAAAGAACGTGACACTGGAATAAGACATTGAGTTTATTTCCCTGGATGTAATTTTTAAATCTGAGAGGTGAATCTATGTTGTCTCATTTAAGTTTTTTGTTTGCTTAAAATGAACTCCTTCAAAGGAAGGAAGAAGGGGGCGAGGAATAACATGAAAATTGTCTGGGTTGTTAAAATGAGTCAGTTACATTTTATACTTGTCCTCTGGTGACCAGATTTTCGTTTTTCTCCTTGGCCTCATGGAATGTTTTTATTTATATATCTTATTAGTTTAGGATGTTCTGTGCAAGGGGAAACCTGAATAACAAACTTTTTTTCTTTCTGTTATTGCCTTAAGAGGCCGGGTACTGGATGCAGGTGCTCAGACTCTGCTGTAATTGGCAGTTTATGGAGGGACACCAGCTGTACTGCTTCACAGGGGACATATTATATCTCTTCACACGTTGTATGTATTGTAGGAAATGCAGAATTCCTGTCATTGTCAGAAGCTTTGCATGTCTGCTTCTACCAGTGCCTCTGCAGAAAAAAAAGACAACAGTGCTGAAAGTTAAAACCATGTCTATTTGGGGAAACGGCTTAATCCCTTTTATTGTCCTTTCATGTAGCACTAATTGGTGTTTTGTTTGGTTAAATATAGAAGAGACTTAATGAATGTTTGTCTTTTTATGGTCATGCAAGGTGAACTGGTGTGGCATGAACTGCCTCATTTGGTGGGGAACACATGACAACAGGTATTACATATCTGGTGTGTATACCTGCATTTAAAATTGTGTTCATCATGTAATAATATGCAGAATAAGATATTGACAGTTTCAGATCACAGAACAGCATTGGTAATAGAAGCAATAAAACTCCAAATTATATTAGACTGTAAAAGGGATAATTATACAGTGGGAAAACCATGATGCTTCTGGGCATCTCACACGAGGGGGGCTTTAGTTGCTCTCTGGGGAATGCCTGGGGGCTGCAAATGGTGCAGCCTGGTCCTGCCCGAGGAATATTGATATATTGATGTGGCAGTGGGTGGGACTTGTGTGGCTTTTGAAAGATTGATTTATAGGGGGAAAGTAGGAATTAGTATGAAGATTTATAGGTATTGTATGTTAGTGATTTGGCCAAATAAAGGAGAAGGTAAGAACTATGCCTGCATTTGACAAGTGTGATCGCTGAAGGGAGTTAAGAGCTATCGGGTGTTGCAGAGAATGTTTGTTGCATATCAAGAAAAATGTAGATGTCTGGCATCTTACCAGGTGGCAAAATAGTGTTCCCATGAAGGTTAAAGAAACCTCATCAGTTTGCTTTTAAGAGTAGCTTGGAAAGTATAGGCCTGGTAATAGAGAAGTGGACAAGGTTGCAGATGTCTTACGTGAGCTGATTTAATGTTGCCTTGAATATGTGTTGTCCCTCTTCCTCTGTGGTTTAGGAATGTGTTCAAATCAATGTGTGGATATGATTTTCCCTGGTAGCTTCATCTCCGGGAACATGGGAACAAGGCTGTTTAATTCTGTCCTTTGGAACAGATTTAGTTTATAGTCTGCCTGTGGTTGTTAAATCCTCTTTTTCATGCTCTCCCATCAGAAGTGTCTCGCACGTTCTTTGACGCAGTTCAGACCTGGCATTGAGACACGTTCCTTTGAACATGATTTCCTTTCCAGTGCTGCCGTGTGTTTGTGTGTGGTACACTTTGTTTGTGAGAACCAGGAGGAAGTCTACATATTTCCATGTCTTTTTTTTTTTTTTGTTTTAATAGGTTTGTACGCCTTGCGGAGAACACTGGGGAAGAGCCCTAACCTGTTAGACACCGAGGTGGCTGGGTCAGTGATGATTGCTTTCAATGACTTCCTGCAGGGGATGAATGATGTCAGGCCCAGTGCCATGAGGGAGGTGGCAATTGATGTGCCAAAAGTAAGTTGTTTTGTGCAGTACTCCAGCAACATTGCCAGAGCCACGTTAAGAGAGGAATTTTGTGAAGTGGAAACCTCAAGTTGCCAGTAAATGCTGTGCATTGTCCTTTTGTTTGCAGTTGTGTTGATTTAATTATAATTTTGAAGAACCATTTGCAGAAGCTTAAGTTCCTAATGCTTTAGGAAGAGTTTGTAGTGCAGGAGCTTATCTCCTGGTCTGTAGTTTTATATGCTGAGTGGGTTAATGGAGAGAAAATCTTCAGATGTCTGCTCAAAGCAAGTCCTGAACAGCCATGAAAGTTGGACCCCTTTGTGAAGCAAACACCAACTAAAGGAGAAACGAACTTAGCATTTGTAACCAAAGGGTTTTGAAGCAAAGCTGTGAAGAGTTTGGTTGCTGTGATTTTTATATAAATGAGACCCGAGTGTCTTCAGTGACATTGTGTTTTTAACTGAAAGCAGAATTCAGTACTGTAGGTAGGTTATCTTTGCCAAGCCTGTCACGGGCTGTGATTATGGGAACAGTTCTTTTGGTGGTGCCAGGTTCATCTTGATCCTACTTACTGCCCTCTCAATTACATATTATAGTAGGTCAGTAGCAGATCCAACACAAACTGGGCTGGAGAGCTGATCTAAGACAACTCTGGTCCAGGTTAAGAAGATTGAGCAAAAGAATGTGTGTTTAATCTTACTAAATCCTGGCTCTGTGAGTGGCTGTGCTGGTGTTTCTCAGCAGCTCCCCAAGCCCTAGAAGAAAACACTTATGTCTCATTGCATGAAGGTGAGTCATTTGGGAATTAAATTGCACAACTACAGACCTTATTCCCAAACTGTAGGAATGGGAAATGAAATCTGTGAACCGGATGCTGCACGGAGCCAGCTCGGATGTCACACTTGGCTTGTTAAGAGTCCACACTGTGCAGGGTAGTGCTGGGTGGAATTGCCTGGGCTGGTCCTAGACAGCTTTGCCTGGAAATGGTGTCATGGCATCAATATCTGCAAGAGCCAAGTGGTTCTGCTGAGAACCGGAGTTACTAGTTATTTCATTGCTTATTGTGCCACTGGCTCTCGGGTTCATGCTGTTATCCCTGTGCTGTGCCTCTTAGGCATACCAGCCCCTTTGGAGCCATGTGGAATGCTGCTAAACAGCACAATGCAGACAGGTAGAAGCAAGGTCTAGAGGTACTGCAGGAAATCTGTTCTCAGTCCGGGTTAACCCACTGCTTAGGCTCCTGTTGTCCACTAAACCATCCTGCCAGGGGCGTCCTTGATTGTCACTTGGTTTTATTTGTCAGCCACCTTCCAACCACCTGCAATGCTGCTGAAATTCATTCCTTTATTGAAGGGAAGATAACATAGTGCAGGTTCCTTTTGTGCTGACAGGGCCTGCATTTTCACTGTGAAGGACCTGCATATTTTGTGAAGATGTAGTGTAGATTTCAGGCCATCTGCCTGGTGGCTGGGATGAGATTAAAGTGGAATCTGAACTACTGAATGCAGCAGATTTTGTGTCCTCCAGTATCACCTACCAATGGTGAGGAGTTTGGAACTAGATGATCTTTAGGGTCCATTCCAACTCAAACCATTCTATGACAACTATCATCTAAAAGATCCTTGCTAAAAATAACTTTAAGCACTAAATAAATTATCAGCCATGAGATTTTTTTGTTTTCAAATAGAAAAGACAGAAATCTGAGCTATATTCCTAATATCAACTTTTTAGCTGTTTGTTGCAGATACAGTATTCACTTGGCAGCCCCTTGGGTGTGGATGGGGCTTTTGGCCTCTGTAGTTAGTTACAGGTAAAACCATTGATGTATGTGCTGAATTAAACTGAAATTTTTGTGATCTTTAACTTGTTAGTTGAATGACAAGAGTTCAAAGTAACTTAATAATAAAGCCCCAAGTCCTTCCTCATGTGCCTGGGCTGTCTTGTGTGTTGGCTGTGACCAAGGAAAAAGCAAAATACTTGCTGCCTGATTCCATGTGGCATCTTGATTTCCATTTTTACAGAACCTTTCTTGAACTTAGTTGTGTGTTACAACCTTTTTAGAAGGCTGCTTTTTCTGCAGCAGGGATTTAGGAGAGAGGGGATGCACGTTATAAGTCAGGAAGTTAACTCTGGAGAGTTGCACTGTGGTTACTGTTCCTCCCTCTCCTATGGGTCTTGCTGAGGTTTTGTTAGAGAATGCTGTGGGGTTTGCTTGCCTCTTTCGCTCCCTTCGCTGTAATTCAACACTCAGATTTGTGTCTTTGCAGCCAAAAGGCTGTAGATGAGCCATCCTTTGCATGTCTGCTTTATTTCTTCATTGCTGGTGCTTAACAACCTCTGGGGAGCTGCTGCTCTGCGCTGTATTCTGAGCTCTGTTGACCTGGGGAGATTATGGCAGTAATGAAATCTTGGTGTCTTACACACTGTAGCAGAGCACTGGCTTTGTATGTGTAAGCTCAGCCCCAAGGTTAATCTTTAAAACCATTGCCATGGTGACAGAATATCCCACTTCCTTGCTGGTGTTGCAAGTTGAGTTCCTGTACAGGTGAAAGCAGTGTGGCTATTGCTGGTGGACCATCCAACTCCCCCCACACACACTCTCTCCTTTTAAAATGAGGAAATTAAAATTTGTTTTGTTTATAACTTGACCAGAATGTGAAGGCAGTGGTGTATTAGCTATTTTTACTTTTAATGCCATTGCTGCTTCAATTCCATACCTTGTATTATAGAAATTCTAAATAAGTGAAGTGAATTTCTGACTGGTTGATTGTTTTTATTTTTTCTTAACTGGAGAGCTCACATTAGTAGCCATGTTTGTATGCTCTGACTCAGTTGTTTCCTCTCTTTCCTGTTCCTAATTTTAGATGTGAGCAAAATCAGAAAAAGTCTCCAGCTTTGTGAAAGCAACCTTCATGTCAGGTGGCTCTGCTTCACCTTTTCTGTACAATTTTATCACTTGTGGTTGGGAATGACGTGTAGTGGGTCTGAAAAATCACTTGAGTGATGCCTCAGAAGACTTGTGCAGTAGACTGAATATTTATTTGCAAGAGGGTAGAAATAACATTTAGGTGTTGTCTCTGTGGCTTTTTATATGTGTGCAAAGTGCTGCCAGTGGATTTTGCTTTCTGTTGCTGAAACTTATAGGGAATTCCTGATGGCCTAATTAATTTTAAGAAGTTCTTGTTTGCGTTTGTCAAAATCTTTGTCCAGATAGAAAGACATGATGATGGGAATGACTAGTCCATGCTGTGTAAGGATTGATACTGAAAAAAGAGAAGTTTGTTGTCTGTCTTCTTTCCTAAGAACAAGTTGTTTAAGAAGTGCCACGTTTTAGTTCTGTGCAGTTTACAGAGCTGCTAGATAGAATTAAGGGCTGTAGGAGTAGGTAATATGTCTTTTTTTGGTATGAAATTTAAACCACACTGTTTCATATCTGACTCACAAACACAAACTTTAGTAACATGGGAAGATTGGGTTTAACTGTCCTGAGTTTAATTATGTTACTCAACCATGAAATTTGAGCGGAAAGGGTTTGCATGGGTGGAACAGTGGCAAGATGCAAGTGAGGTGTCTGGCACATGTCTTCACTTTTTATAAACTTGTCTGTTTGTTTCACTGTAGTTAAAAATCTATATGTGGATTTTTGCCTCTCTGTCTCAGCTATGTTGGTAGCCCAAGATACTCAGCTCCAAGTCATGTAGTAGGAATTTCTTTTGCCTTTGACAGATCCCTCTGCTCTCAGATCCTTCTTAGTAGGCAGTGGTGATCAACTCTACATATCTGAAGCTTCCCCAGGCTTATAAATGAGTTATTTAAGAACCAGAAGCTGTTGGTCATTAAGAAAAAAGAAAGAGTTGTGGTTTTTTTCCTAGTGTTCCCGTAACACATTCCTGGTGTGAGAAAGATGATGTTCAGGCAGATGGGCAGCTCCTCACCTTGCAGTTAGCCTTTAAACTCAGAGTATTTCTCAGGAGTTGACCCACAGGTCTTGATCTTGACTTTCTGCTGTCTTTGTAATTTTCTTCTACATCACAGCCTGACAATGCAGGAGAAGTTCTGTGTGGTTTGAAGTTTGCTTGGTCTTAGACATGAGTGCTCACACCACATCCAAATGCTCTTTTTTCCCCGTTCAATATCAGGCTGAATCGCCTCTTTGTGGGACTGTGTACTTGTAGTTTCCACTCCATGTACTGGTATCAGGAGAAAATAAGGACAAGCCAGGGGTGACACCAGTTTTCAGCTTGGGGAAAGGCAGTACCTTGCCTCTCAGTAACACCCTGCTTGCCTTTCAGATGAACTGACTTTCCAGAGCTGAAGGATGATTTATGTCTAGCAAATTTTTGGAAGAGTGTTTTAGGGCAAAAGATCACTTGGTTTAGGTGCGTCTGGACATGTTTAATATTTGAAGTGGACGGGAATGGATGGTGACAGGAGGAAGAACGTGCTGGGAGTTGTGGGGAAAAGTCTCAGGCTTGCTGACAGTGATGTGGGGAGATATGTAGCAGGCTTTAGATCTGTCTGCTGTTTTGGGTAGGACATATTAGTTCTGCCCTGATGTATTCCTGACAAGTCTGTCTTGTGTCTTCAGCAGAGCAAATTGAATTGCAGTTGCTTTTTAGCTGTAGTTGGGTTTGAGTTTTGCTTTTTGTGTGTGGTTTTTCTTTTCTGTAGATATTTGTGTGTTTGAAGGTTTGTTTGTTCTCAAGCTTCTAGTGACATCTCCAGTGCCCAAGTCCTGTGTTGGAGTGATAGTGTTGGCAAGTGGAGAAACCCCCAAAACTGCTAACAGTTGCTCCTGTTACAAATTCAGCATCAACATCATGCTAAAAACAAGAGAGCTGAGTTGTGACTCTGCTGGTTTTGCTATTGCTCTTTGAAGTAAATCAGAAATATTTCATATGCATCCTCCAGCATAAAACATGTGTAATCCCCTCTTACTATGTGTGACTTTATTAATAATTGCTTCTTGCTTAAAAAAGGCTTTTTGAAGAAGTGACTTGTTAAAAGCAACTTCATGAGATAACCATTATGCATTCTACAGTGAATTTTTTGTTTATTTTTTAATAGTTTTACTCCATTGTCTGAATTCTGTCAAATGATCTGTTTTGCAGGTATCTTGGTCAGACATAGGAGGACTGGAAGATGTCAAGCTGAAATTGAAGCAGGCAGTTGAGTGGCCCCTCAGACACCCCGAGTCCTTCGTCCGCATGGGGATCCAGCCTCCGAAAGGGGTGCTCCTTTATGGGCCTCCTGGGTGCTCAAAAACCATGATAGCAAAAGCTTTGGCCCATGAAAGTGGTCTCAACTTCCTGGCAGTGAAGGTAGGCCATTTGGACTTACATTTTTCTTAACTCCTGCATAGCAACTGATAGCTTACCAATTTCCAGTGTTGGAATGCAGTGGCTCTGGCTATTTCTGATCTTTATAGATGATGCTACAGCAAACACCTTGTAAATATCAAATGAGGTGTGTTTTTTCTTGTATGCTGTTAAAAAAAGATATCACAGCATAGAAATTGTATGTTGGAGGGGTGGATAAGCTGTGGAGTGACACCTTAAATACTGGCATTACTTAAAGTATTTTTAAAGATGGCAACAATGAAATTCTTAAAGCGATACAAATTAAACACAACTCTGGATAGTGGGTAGCTGCTCTTACTGTAATAACTGCTTGCATGGAAATATTATCATCTCATCTCTTACATTCCTTTTCTTTCCTCCAGAAGGTTACTTTCTTTATCTTACTGTTCATGTTTCATTACAGATTTTTCTTGTTCTATTTGCCTTTTTTTTTTCCAGTGGAAATCTTTTTACTTCATCAGTTTTTAGAAAGTTTGCAAAATCAGTTATTTGGAGTACTGTGGGATAAATGGGATATTCTCTCAGCGTTACGAAACACCTTAGGTATAGAAGAATTTTGGATTTCATTGCCTATGAATCAGTGTAATTGATCACTGTGGGTTGTATGGAAAACACATGAATGGAAGCTATTTAATAATAATACTGAGCTTCAATGCTCAGGAAAGAAAAAAAGAGTGATTCCACATGGGGTAGTCCTGCAGCTGTGTCAGAATGTTAATGAAGTGCAAGAAAAAACATTTGTTCAAGTATTTTGAAAGTATCTCCTTCTCAGCAGTAAGATCACGTCCTCTTCTCTGTTGACCATCTCTTTACTCACAAAGCCTTCTGTGTTAGTTTCTGCACAGCTTCCTCCTCCTCCTGTCCTTTCAGGGACACTGTAGCTCTGGATCTTGCCCTGTCTGGGTTCAGGGGCAGTCACAGTGACCCTGAAACCAACAGCCCTTCACTGCCCGGGCTTCCTGGGATTGCAGACAGGCCTCTGGGTCACGATCACTTCAACAAGAGCAGCCCTGGAAACCTCAGCCCTTAAGAAACACTACCTTTACTGCCTCATTCATAAAGACAAAGTAGTTCTTTGTACTCCAGAGTTACTGGTAAACAAGGTCACCTTTTCCTCCTGCCCTGCTTAAAAGAAAACATTGCTCTTTGTCTTGCCCAAAGCAGTGCTGCGTGAGAGGGTGGAGGAAAAAGGTGGCAGCCTGAAAAAAAATAAATCAAAAAACCAGTTAAAAATGAATGTTGTTGCTATCCTGTATCCCTCAGTCATACACTTTTACTGATGCAGTAAATTGCCCAAAGATGAAAGGTGGCTCCTGCTGGCCAGAAGGTATCTGAAGGTGCACTGAAAGGAAATGCTTGTGTACAATAGTGCAGCATTTTTCTGTGGTGAAGTTCTGAGGGTGCAACCCCACCATCACTGACAAGCTGCAGCAGAAGGGGCTGGCTTGAGGAAACTGCCTTTTTATTCCCTGGTGGTTTAAATCCCTTGACCTGGAACTGGTCAAAGACTTGATGTACAGATGTTTCAAGAAGTGCATCTCTGGAGCATGTCCAGCCTTGGATATGTTGACTGCAGGAAGGGAACGTAGCCCACTTTCTCTAACTTCACATTTGTTTCCTGGACAGGAAAAGGCAACATCCATCATGTACTAAATGTGTTAAACATCCTCTGTAGCACTTCTTCAAGCACAACAGCCATGAATTAATTTCTACTGCATGTGTTCCTGCAGTAAATCCCAAGTAGATGAATATGTGGGGTTTTGATTTTGTTTTGTTTTTTTGAGAGGGGAAGTTTCTTGCCTATAGCCCTATTAATTTTCCCATTCTTTACTGTATGTCTCAAAAATCCATGCCTGGAACTGGCATCAGGCTTTTTGAAATGAGAGTGTGTTTCCTGATAATTTACTTTTCAGACTTGCATTTTCCTTCCAGTCTCTCCTGCCTCAAATAAGTAATTTTGATGAAAAGTGTCTGCTGTACAGCTTGTAGGCTACGTGTACTCTTTCAGGATAGCTCAAGGAGCACAGGTTCCTGAGTCCTTCTCAAGAAGGGACTGCAGACAGGAGGCTCAGCTTTGGCTGTGGGAGGCAGCTGCTGGATGCTGTGTCTGAAACCTGAGAGGAAATCAGTTCTGTTACATGCAGTGTTTGCTTGCTCCAGTGATTTTTTGATGGACCTATTGTGTCTGCACACTACACTTCAGGTCCGTGGGCACAGCAGAAGCACTAGTTGTGCTTTCCTGGTCTAAGTTGTCTGTCCTGTTTTGGTGCCACAGGTACTGCCCCCTGCCCCAGCCTGGCTCCAGAGGGGCTTTGCACTGTTTCCCCGATGTGTGTGCGGTGCCTGTGCAGTTTGGACATGTCAGAAAAAAACCATGTCATGTTTTTACATGTCAAATGAGATGTTTCAGCTGAGTTATATGTGAGCTGTTAAAATGTGGCCCTTCCCTGTGTTTTGAGCACAGGGAGCTGTCACAGCGCAGCCTCCGGCCCTCTCTGAGTGGCCTCATGAAGGGTTTGGGAGATGGGCAGAGTCTGGATGTCATTTCTGGGCAGAGGAGCTGCAGAAAATAACGTGATAGCAGATGTTTGACGTTGCTTCCTGTTCTCTCCTGAAATCTATTGTGAGATTTGAATGGTTAGTGTTACAATGAATGTGGCCCTTTTGTAAACACGCTCTTTGATACTTGGCCAAACACTTTTTATAGCTGTATTTTCACCAACATTGGTGACCTTTTGCTTTTCCAGGAGAAAAGCAGTTTGTTAGTTGGTTTGTTTTACAAAGCAATCTTGCATATAATCCCTAAGGGGAATTGTTTATTTTTATTCCTTCTCGAGACTTTCTTTGTCTCTAATACAATGTATCTGCTAAATTTACTGAGGAGGAGGTTGTCAACTACTTTCCAAGGGATGGCTTTTCCTGCTCCTTCCCGTCAACCCCTTTTTCTAAATCTCTTGCAGCATTGAGGTTTTTCAGGGTTTTAATGGTCATCTGGATCATTCCCTTCTCCCAAACCTGTTGCAGAAAAGGCAGCTGAATTGTTCTCAACTTCTTGGGGAATTCTCAGTGTTTTGTGGTCATGGATACAAGCACGTGTAAGTCTGTGTGAAGGAATGAATTAGGAGAATTTTTTCATTCTTCAGGATTGAATATCAGGCTTGACTTGTCAATAGTTTTTGATCTGAGTGCTTATTTCAGCCAGCCTTCTCTGCACTTTTATACTTCACAGTCCTTTTGTGCGTGCCCCAAAGTTTGTAGTTTTCTTCTGTAATGTATTTTATGCATCTTTTACTTAGTAGCAAAAGGAAATTTCTGTGCAGGTATTAGACCTATCCATATTAATAGGATGGGGGATATAATTTTCAGCTTCTGCCAGGCTGGTGACACATACACAAGGCTCTCTGACATTTTTGCTTTAGATGTCATCTAGATTTCTGAAATTGAATGTGAAGGAAATGAAACCCTTTGTCACTGTATTATTTCTGTGGGCTGTTTTCCCTCTTTTCACTATTTATGTGGTAGGTATTTCTCTGTACTGTTTTGACAGTTCCTGCACTTAGGGTCAGCTTTGTCTGGCTGCTTTTTTTAGGTATATTTTTGTTAGACCACTAATGGTTATAAGAATATTTTTGGAGGAAACTCCCTTATCTTGCTGGATGATATAGATAATTATATCTGCATTTGTCTTACATCTTAGTTTATTTAGATTTGTTATGACTGCCCTCTTGGATTTTTAATTTTTTTTTAATTTTATTTTTAGGAAATCCTGTATCATTGTGTTGTGCTAAAAATCTAATGAGTATTACTTCTCTTTACAAATTTTCTGTTGCTTTTCTGGGAAGCAACTGTGTGGAATTCCACCCCCCCCTTTATTGTGGTATATTTAGGTCATTAATTTTACTACCGAAGAAGAAAACCATTGTGCTTTTTTTGGGTTTTAGCCTTTTTCAGATGAACACTGGAGTTTGCTTTTATGTTGTCAGGCTGGGAGGCACCATCACAGTACCTATCCAGATAAATTCCATTGCCCAATTATGATGCATTCCTTACCTGATGATCTGATCCATGGAGACTTGGAGTTCTGTTTTCTGTCCAACAAGCAGATTGCCTGAGTTTATATAATATATAGCAAGAAAAATCATGTATCTTCTATATTCCTCTAAAAGGTTTGGAAGCATCGTTTTTCCTCTTGCTTCTTAGTGCTTTTTAACATTTGTCTGTTTAAAACTAAAACTAAAACAAAAACTCGGTGACAAAAAACAGCTTCAATTTAAAAAACCCAAAGATTTAGACCTCCAAAAGTTAAACCCCTTGGAATTCAGCTGAGAGACACACAGTAATTGTTGTAAACAGGATGAAGCAATACTTTAAAAAACTCATCACATAAAACAAAAGAAAACCAAACCCACCTGTGACAGTAAGGAATGTTTAAGGATGTTAACACCAAGCAAACCAATGCACAGATCATCTGGACTATACTGTTCTGAAATATTATTTGTATTGGTTAGGAGCTCCAGCTAAGGTGTGATTTAAAAGAACCCAAACATATTCCTGACGTTTTATTTGCTGTTACTTAAGAGCTTGGGCTGATGGAATCTTTTCTTTCCTCAATTAGCAGTAATTACAAAAATATACACTGTTCCCAAGCTCTGACTTCACCTTGGCTTGGTTTAGCTTCCTGTATCACCCAGCCGATGCTTTTGTACCACTCCCCGTGCTTGACATGTGCTTAAGCTTAGTTTGTCATCTGGGTCAATTATGTCAAAATATTTTCCAATTGAAGTTTCCTCTGCTTTTTCCCTTCAGCCCTTGGCTGTGGCAGCTCAAACAGATTAATGAGGCTTGGAAAGGTCGACTGCTTTGCTTTGTGAAGAGCTGTCAGTGAATTTTGGGGAGATAGTTTAGCCTTTTGACAGGCATTTAAGTGGGCAGAAGCCTGAAGTAAGAAAGCTTTGTGCCTGTAACTAGCTATAAGCAAAGCACTCAAGATGAAAAACCATTGTTGTTTTATGAGAAACTTTGTCAAACATTTGATAAAATTTCTATAATGATCCATCGTAAGGTATTTACAGTAACTTGCTAGTTAATTAGCAGATAGTGAAAGCAACTGTACCTGAAAAATTTAACATTTTTACAAGAGAAAACAAAGAGAGATGCTTTGAGCTCTTTTAAACCTGAAACTACCTGCATGTTTTACTCAACTAAAAATAAAAATAAGGCATTCATCACATGCCCATATAAATCATATGCCCAATCATCATATGCCCATACAAAATATAGCATTCTTACACGAAGCTTCCCAAAAGTGAATGTACAGGCAGAAAATGATTAAATATAATCCCCTGTCTCTGTTCCCTTATCCCTTCTTGATTACTTTGCAAGATTAATTTTTGTTAGCACTTAGTTTTTCTCTCTCTTTTCAAGCTATCAGTGGTGGAATGGGGTGTTGCTGGAGGGGTGAAATGTCAGCAGCCAAATACATTTTGCAGCTGCGGTGGCTGATTTTATGTGGTTTTGCTGGATGATTTTTGATCCTGCCCAAATGGTGCCAAGCCTGGTCCTAGGCAGAGTGGCAGGGAGTAGAAGCAGGTGCTAGAAATTTGTGATGAACAGGAATGACTTGCAAAGGGATTTCCCCATGGATGGAGCAGGTGAGCAGGATGGGTTACTTCTAGATCTGCTTCAACTCTGTCATGGTAGTTTCACCTCTGACTTGACACTGCTGTGCCTGTGCAGTACTTTGTAAGCATGGAAAATGCTGGTAAATCTTAGTGTCAGCTGTGCCCTGCTGGAGAGGGCCCTCTCCAAAGGCACTGGTGCATGCACTGAGTTTAATTCAATGTTTCCAGTCAGTTCACTCTGCAATGCAAATAGTGGCTTCTGTCTTGTGTAAATGATCCTCAAAAGATTGCCATTGAAGTTCGCTAGCCAAGGCAAATGGCAAACCAGTGAATTCTGAGGCATGGCAATAAACAAAATTGGATATTACATTTGCCTTTAATTATGTTGCTTCTAGCAACTTCACTGCAAGGATTGAGGATGGTGGGGGTTTGCCATTTTACTCCCCTAGATGCTTTGGAGCCCACAAGCACCTGCTGAAATTGAAGTTTTTTAAACACTAGGCAGGTGTCAACAAGTTTTTAAGGTCCTCTGGAATGCAGGGCAGAGGGAGAGGAAATGATTAAAATGGTGCAGGGTGCTCAGCCTGGGGTTTCCTTGTGCTGGGAAGCTGGGAGGGAGGCAGGCTAAATCTTTAAGCAGCACTGGAAGAGAAGAAGTGGACTTTATTCTTCACAAGCAAATACAGTGCGTTTTCTGAGCAAATACTTTTGTGTGCCATGTAACCAATTCCTGAGTCACACATGTGCAACCTTTGTATTGGAAGAAGCCTTACTGGTTAAATAGAGGAAGTCTCACTGTTGTATTGTTAACTTGCTTCCCTGCAGCCAGTCTGAGTCATGTGTTGCTTTGGATTGGCTGTGGGAGGGATGGGAGAGCATTTTGCCATGGAGATTACACTGCCAAAAGAATAAGTAAGGAATTTCAGAGTCTCTTCCAAATGAGTTAATATTGTAGTGGGATAGTATAAGGCTGAGAGGATTGGGATTGTTCCTGATGTTTCTACTTTGAACATGGCAAAGAAGGAATTGTACATTATTTTGTAGTAATAGTCTAGATTGATAATCTATAGGATGTGAGATAAACTCTTGAATTGGGTTTTTAAAACATAGGAATTGTACTCTGTGGCTAAAATAGCTTAGTGTCCCTGTGTTAGAGCCCAGAACTTGTCTGTGAGGCTGTCACAGTGTTTCTGAAGAGACTAGATGGAGCTGTGTGCTGGAGAAATCTGGAGCTGTGTCCATCTGGCTCAACAAGCATAAGTGCATAATTTACCTGATTGCCAAAATGGTTCAAAAATTGTTTAAGGGAAGTCATTGGCTAAATTTCCTGCCCAAGTGGCTACCCCAGAGTTTTCAGGTGGCAAAAATCTGAAAGTGCTTTTAAGCACTGCTTAGAAAAATGACTGATTCTCTTAAATTTCAGGGATAGCAGATGTTCTTCTTGCAGTTTAAAAACACTTTGAGAACTTATGTCATAGCCATGTATACACAAGCTTATCTCATGTTGCAGCCTGTAATTTTATCTTTTGGTGCAGTTAATCTTTGAAGAGTTGTTTCTGATAATATTTTAAATGGAAGGAATTTCTTTTCTTACTTTTTTTTTTTATTGAAAATAAATAAAATTCACCCAGACCATAAATAAGTAGAAGGTTTCGTGATACAAGGGGAGATGTATCTTGTAAATGAGGATGGGATAGTCTTAAACAGAACATGCCTGGAAACAATCTGCTTTGAGGCTAAATAAAAAAACCTCAGCAGTATTCAGTGGGCCTGAATTGGCAGATTTTATTTTGTCAGTCTGGACTCCTGCTCACAAATAGTGTGCTCATATGCATGGCTAAACTACAACTCCTTCTGCCAATTTTCTGCTCCAAATCTTTTGCTGGTTTTGGAGTCACTGTGCAAATGACCAGAAGAAACAGGTTTATTTCTTCATGTCCGTTCATATGGAAGATGAGTTGTTGCAGAAGAGAAGAGAGTGGTGCATCATTAAACTGGCCCACTTGTTACTGTCACCTCTTGGTCAGTGTATCAACAACTATAAACAGCTTTTAAAGGAGTCCTTGTGCTCCCCTCGGGGCCAGAAATGCTTTTTCAACAAATGTCAACTTGCTGACGAAGTCGAGCTTATGTCATTTGATTTTCAAGGCATTAAAAATTAAAATGAAAAACCTCTCCTGGTATTTCTTGAGCGGTCTCCAACCTCAAAGCGGCTTTGCTGAAAGGAGATGGTGATCTCTCTGAAAATTAGAAGCCGTGTCAGCTGCCAGCAGGGGACTTTGTGGTGGCCTGTAGTCTGCTTCTCATGCAGATGTATCTTTCCAAAAAGAACTGCCATCAATCTGAGCTAAAGGACAGTGTGGGTGCAGACAGGGTAAGGCAGAGGCTCAGCTCAGGTGGGACCACAGCTAACCCAGTTCAGCTGCTACATCCAGCTTCTTTGAACATTTGATTTTGTGTTGTGGTTTTCAGTGTTTGCATGAGATGAATTGTACAGCAATTCCTCATCTTCTGTGTGCGCTTTGTCTTAGTCTGGAGTATTTTCTTCTATTGACATGTATAATAAGAGTTCCGAGCCACTCAAAATAACCATGACATTCAAATGCAGTTCTGGTGTTGTTCATTAGTGGAGAACTAAGAGACCTTCAAATCAGTTTTCATTAAAATTCTCCATGAGGAGACACAGGTCATTAACACATAGTGGTCTTTCACCTGGAGTAGCTGCTTAATGAACAGAAAAATAGAGAAAAGCTTCATGTCGAAGCTTACACCAAACCCATGCATTCAGAATAATTCTCTTTGGAAACATTTTAAACAGTATTTATTGCTTTGATGTTGCCTTCATCATATTTTAATGCTTAATTAAAAATAAAACTCCAAGCATCTGAAATTATATTGTACCTTAAAGCTCAAATAGAGTAGTTTTGGTTTTAAGTTTTTTTTTTCCTCAGACAAAAGAAAAGAGAATGTCAAGCTGTTTGATGTTTTGTCATGCTAGGGGAGTACACTGGCCCTGATGTATGTGATGTTGGTTTCCATGAGAATACTGATGTGAAGGAAGATTACTTATGGGAATAAGGGCATGAAAGAGAAGGTCCACAGGCTCCAAGAAAAAGTCAGGAGAAGGAATCTGTAATTATGGGTAGAATCCGCAGTGGTTTCTCAGTGTATCAGCTCAGTGTAACAGGGAGCTGGACAGAAAGAGAGGACTGTGCTCTCATTCCTTGAGGATTTGTGAGGCCCGTGCTATCGGATTCCTCATCTGCCCTGGATGTGATGAATGGCAGCTGGGCTGTCTCTGTTCCTCACTAACTGCTGCACGCTCCTCATGGTCAATGTTCATAGTCAATAGCAGGAAACGGCTTTGTGTTTCTCTCCCTCATCTTTTTGCCTTCTCTTTTTCCTTCATTCTTTGGTTGTGTGTCTGAATAATTCTGTTTCCGAGCAAGTATCCACCAGACTCCAATTCTGCAGTTGTTGGAGGCCTCCAGGTGACACTGTAGCTATCACAGCAGTTCCTCTAAGGGTGGGTGCTGCTGAAAGGAAGAAACACTAATTGTATCATTTACTTTTGCTATGGGCAAAGCATGCAGTGCTGCTCTTCCCACCCTTAAGCCATGGCTTTGACCTGAGTGCTACACAGGTCTGGCTACTGCAGCATCTCACCTGCTCCTTTGGATAATGGACAACTCTGGATGCCTTGCTGGTATCAGATAAGTTGTGCTTTGCTTTTCAGAGTATATGGTGGTTTTTTTCCCTAAACACAGGTATTTTCTGATAGTGCCAGTGTCAAGATAAAGTCAATGCCTTAAACTGTTACTGCCGGAGTGAAAATGAGTGTGGAGGGGGGAGACTGCAAAAACCAGTGTGCTGCATTTCTAGAGTGATGAATCTGTGTTTCACTGACCTGGATATGAAGTTCAGATGGTCCCATTCAAGAGAGGCTGTAATAGAGGCTCTGTCACTGGCTATGTATAAATGTGTATGTGCCACATCCTTAATTATAACATACCTGCTGTTTAAAGCTGCCTTGCTGCTCTGGGCTGAGTGTTACCTGCAGGTTCTTGCAGCTGTGAAGCACAGGGGGTGGTTCGGTTTTCTGACTGTGAAGGATGTTGTTTCTGCTGGGGAAATGATGAGGACACCTGTTCCCTGGAAAACAGATTGAAGCTACTGCCTCTTTTCCTTCAGGGTGTTGGATAATGATCGTTGGTTGAGGCTGCAGGTCAATGTTGATGCAAAGCAGGCTGAAGTCAATGAGTCATTACCAATCCCAGGAGAATCTGAGGCCCATTAGGAAGCTTTATTTAAGCAGCCTATCCTGCAGGATATAGCAGAACAGAAAATACTCTGAGAATTCTCCATTGTTTTACTTATTATAATTGTAAGTACTTGTTCAAGGCTTGAACGCTGACCCTGTGGTCTCCAGTGTGTTTCTGGTGGACAGGGCTGTGAGTATAAACAGGCACCAGGGCAGCTGGCACTAATAATCCTGCTTGGCAGTCTCGGCAGAGGAGGAGGAATGTGAATGAGCTAAGACACTGAACAGCTTTCTTCCTGGGGATGGAGTGCCTCCTGGATGGGTTACAGGTGTGCTGCTATGGCAGCTTCTTCTTGCTGGACCTGCAAACTGTCAAGTTCAAAGAAGCCCTGTTAAACATTGCTTTAAGTCACTGTTTTGGTGCTTGGTTGGACAGGGTGCATGTTGAGAGTGCAAGTAAATGCTTTACTGTAATTTGTCCTTTTGGCTGATTTGCAGCCCCGTCTTGCTGTTGTTGAGCCAAACAACTTTTAAGAACCTTTCAAAGTGTTGTTTGGTTGGGTTTTTTTGATTAATTCCATTTCTCATGAAGCTATTGGGATGAGAGGACTAGTGCATAGTTACATGCACTAAAAATAAATGGAGGAATGGTTGGTACATGTAGAGGGTACACATAAAAATGCACCAGTAAGACTTGCAAATGACAAGTTATAAAATTTCTTCTAACAGAGCATCAGCAACGTAGCACTGGCAGATTGTCCCAGTCATTTTGTATGTAAATGTATTATGTTTGTTAAACTTTTATTTTCTATCTTGCAGGGGCCTGAGTTGATGAATAAGTACGTTGGTGAGTCTGAACGAGCAGTGAGAGAGGTGAGAAAGGGCAGGATATTAATAATGGAAGATTATAAGCTTTCATGGCGTTCAAATTCTTCTCTGCTTATATGGTTACATTTAAACTTTCTAAAAAACTCTTTCTGGTGTAAGCTTAAAAAAAGAAGAGAAAAAGGGAAAAAAACAAAAGGCAGCAGGGATATTTTACTTTGTTTAGCTTCCTCCTAGTCATGCATGTCAAATTTAGGATCCAGTAGCAGCTTTCACTACAAGCCTGCCTCACATAGTATGATGAGTAACTTCTTAAAAAAATCTGCTTTTAAGAAAAAATTGAGCTAAAACAAGACAAGGCTGCTGTCTGTTATGTGATGCTCTGTAGCTTTCAAGGCGTGCAGGGGGTTATAGCATTTTGTGAACAGTTTCCATCCCTTAAAATTGTGTTTCATTGTTGTTTTTCTAGATCTTCAGGAAAGCCAGAGCAGTGTCTCCTTCAATTCTTTTCTTTGATGAGATAGATGCCTTGGCAGTTGAAAGGGGAAAGTAAGTAATCCTGCTACAAAAGTAACAGACATAATTTTTTGTTAAATTAATCTTACACTGTGCGATCACAAGCTTATTTACCTTTCTGGATTTATTTTATTAAATATATTCATTCCACATAGAGAAGGGTAACATGTGTGACTTTTGCTTGAGCATATTTCACTTGGCATAAACAAGTAAGCTGGTGGAGTTCCTCTTTTCTCATCTCATTAGCAGTAATGATTCCTCTGGTTCTCATGCCCCTTGGCTCTTTTCTCTGGTTTTACCTTGCATTTATTTCCAGTAACTAACTCCTTTCTTTTCCCAGGATTGTTGCACTGGCCTAATTTGGTGTCTCCATCAAGCAAACAATACGATCATAAGCTATGTAACACAAATTTCCAAGAAGACTATTCATGTGCCTAAATTTACACTTAGATTTAAACGTTTTGCCAGACTGGGAAAAGCCTCATGAAAAGATTTGAAAATGCTGATGTCCTTTCATGTGTGGCATGTTAAATGGATTATTGTGCAAACATCTGATGGTATTTTTTTTAAGACTCCCGCTTTGTGATGATTCCAAGAGATGTTTAGCTTGTGTCTGAAGGAGGATTGTAGAAGGTTTTATTTGATACTGCAGAATTTAAGATTTGACAGGCTCTGTAAGTGGAATATCCACTTACTTGCTCACAAGTAGAAGTTGCATTTGTACTTTTATCCTGTTTGGTTTTCCATAAAAAACTACCAGGTAGGTGCATGTAGAAAGTATTTGTCCAATTTAAAGCCTCATCAAAATTCCAACATTTTTCTGGAAAAGGAGCTCCCTTGGCATCCCTACAGGTTCCATGGTATTGCAAAAAAACCACATTTGTGTCTTCAAGGAAAGATAGCAGGTGTCATTTTGACATTTCAGTGACACAAATTAATTATTTGCGTTTCAGGAGGTGACATCATGTATAACATAGAGCTGCCCTGTGAAACTGCTGAAAAATGAGCATATTTGCTGTTGAAAATGCAAAATCTGTGTGAAGGTATTTTCATCAGCATCCTTCTCATGTGGAATGTATGCAACTGTGAAATTTGTGAACTCCCTAGAAATGCTATGCACTGAAACACCTTGCAAAAAAAGTTGCAAAAAGGTGTGCTTGAATCAAGCCAATGGAGGGGGGCAAAGTGTCTTCCTCTGCTGCAGTTCTTACTGTGTTTAGCTTTCAGAAACACCACTTAATCAAGATAAAAGCTTTTGGAAGAATAAGCCATAATGCATTTTAATCAGCCATTTCACACAGTGCCCTCGAGGTGCTGAGTTTGTTTGTTTGTTTGCTTTATTCTTTTAGGGAGTAAACAACCCAATTTTACCTTACCTGGGACTGTCTGTGGGGGGTAGTAGGCCTGGCACAGCTTGCTGAAGAATGTGGTATGACCTGCTGCAGCCGTGTTGTGCTGGAGACATCTGGTTTTGGAGCTTTAAAAAGAGCAGGGTGGGACACACAAATATTTCATTGTCAAATCTGAACCAGATGGGAGGTAAAATATGTAGCAGAGTTCTCATAAAATTCATCTGAAATTAAATGGGGTAGGAAACCAGACAAGGCACTTATTAGAAATGGCCTCTTTTTACAGGCTGACTTTGCACAGTAGGAATTTGCAAATGCACTAGAGATGCTAACGATTTGTGGCCTCTGGAGATCCATTTCCTGTACTATTACTAACCATGCTGAAGTTTTCAAGGAAACACCTGTTTATATTGTCTCCCTATTCCTTCTGTTGGCTGAATTAGTTTTCTCTGCCTTGGCAGTGAAAAACACTCTGTGATACAGCTTTGTAAGAGCTTTTCCTCTTGGTTTAAATCCTTGTCCGGTTGCTGTGGGCTTTGTGCAGAATGTGCCATATCCCAAATCTTCTGGGTAGGCAGCCTCTCCTGATCCTACCAGGACCTCTCCAGAAACAAAAAGAAGCTGAAACTATTAAGTTGTGAGGGTATTTTTATGTATAATTCCAATCTGAAATACAGATATGAAATAACATTGAGTAATTGCCTAATTCTTTTGCCCTTCAAAGCACTTTGCCAAGTGTTCATTAACCCATTATTACTTGTTTAGATTTGACTGAAGTTTGTGGGTTTAAAACACAACTGTTTTGCTCCCAACCTTCTGTGGAGGTGACTAAACAGTCCCTTCTAAGCAGCAGGCACATATGAACTAATAAGACTTTGTGATTAATTAGTGTCCAGGTAAATCAAGAAAGATAAGGAATTACCTTGTTTGCACCATTCAGTATAACATCTCTTTTGCATCACATAGTGAATTCTGTCAATGCACAAATCATTACTCTGTGGCAAAGCTGTAGCTGCATTCAGTTATGCCACAGTGCTTTATTTATTACACATCCCCAAGTCATAATGCCATAATTCCATAATTGTAATACATCTAACACGCTACCTAATGCAATTGTCTCGTGTAGCAGTTTTGTTTTACAAAATGTATTTGTGTGGAACAAAAAAATACTTTAAAGTCAGCAAAAGTCATATTAATTGGGCATCACTCAGTGTCAAAATGTATTATTTCTTAAAAAATTATTTCTTATCCAGCCTGCTTTGAAGTTTCCTATCTTTTATCAATATGAAATAAGCTCCTGGTATTTTTATTTGTCTGTCCACACCCTCCCAATTTTGCATGTAGGCAACAAACTAATACGTATTAATCAAGGAATTAAAAATGTGGGCTGGATGTGTACCAACCTCGAAGACAATTTATGAAAATATGATCCTGCACCTCTGAAGAAAAAATATTTCAGTGTAAAGAGCAATTGCCCAAGTCTGGCAATCCTTGATGCAAGAAGATGAGAGGGTGATTCTGAAAGGACTTGAGTTTCCAATGGAGTAGTGAAGACAGCTAAAGATACTTTGAGCTGTATTCATTTCTGCATTTTGTTCTGTTACACTGAGCTTCTAATGCTCTTGGAAGACTTTTTCCTCTCTTTCTGGTTTATGTTGAGATGTTAGAGGAAGTTTAGAGAGAATTGAAAATGAAAAATTAGGGGCTGAATGACCTGACTATAAAGAAAAAGGGAGGCATTCTCTGTAACTGGTTCTAAAGAACAGATGATAAACCTACAGAAGAAAAGATGGTAGAAAGTTAGAGGTGTCACAGTGAGGTTTGAGTAGGAGAAATGATTGAGGTGGGGAAAGTGTCTGTAAATCAGAAGGGCTTTAGGTAGAACATTCTTCTTCCCTGTGAATTAGTCATTTGGGAGAAGCTCCAGAACCTTCCATTTGACATCTTTAAAACAACACTGACATTTCAGGGATCAGCGTGCAGCAAGGAGCAGTCGTGCACTGGCAGAGGTGAACAACATGATGCATGGAGCCTTTTCCACTGCTACGTGGTTCTAATGAGCATTTGCCTCCATGAGCAGGTTATGACTTTTTCCTTTCTTTCTCCATACTTTTGAAAGATGTTATTACGACTTTTTATAGGAGAGACTGTGCTGAAACAGGACTGGTCCGGATACAGCAGGGCTAGAGCAGGAAAGTTTGCCTGGAAGTAATCCCTGGCCTGCACGAAGCTCCAGAGGCTTTACAAATTGCACAGCTGCAGAGAGTTATGGGTATTTGTTATCCCTCAGTATTCCTGACCATGTAAAACCTAATTCTTCTGGCCATTAGAGTTTGCCAAGAGGGAAATGGCTTGGTAATTAGACTTGAAAGTGATGAATGAACGTGGGTCTGTGTAAATGCAGCACAGTCTGTTTGCTGAACTTAAGAAATCTCTGTGCTTTGGAAATGGGACATTGTTTATATAAGTAGGATTTTTAGGATTTTTGGGCAGGAGACATATTTGTTCCTTTTCTTGTTTTTCAGAAGCAAAGCATTTTCCCCTTTAACTGCGAGTCTTCATAATGTAAGATGGGTAATGTTGTAGGCTGCTATAAAAGACACTGATAAATTCCATTTTCAAAGGGGAAAAAAGAAAAGACAGACAAGGGACAAAGTCAGTACCTTGCATTTGACTTCTGGAGGCCAAAACAATTTGGTGGATGAATGTTGCTAACCTTTTTAGATTGAGGGTAGAAGTAACCAAGTGAAGGGGTATTGGTATCAATCCCCTGAAACTACAACATGATGATGCTTTTTCAGGAAAGTATGTTATCTGTATGCTGACAGAAGAGACAGATTCTTGAGCCACAATTTGAAATACTCAGAACCACTGAAAGACGTACTGTTTTCATTTTAGGTATTAAAATATTTGTAGTCTGAAGTTTTGAGGCCCTCAGGCTTCTGAAGGAAGCTGTGAAGAACAGCAGCTTCTCTGCTGTACTGTACTGTACCACCTCTGCTTTTAACAGGGACAGTGATAAATCTTCTCTTTTTTAAACCAACCCATCTTTCTGGAGTGTTTTAGCCTATATTTATACTCTGCACTTGAACATACCATTGCAGTTTTGTATCTGTGCAAGTTCCCTGGTGTGATAGGCAGCCTCTGTCGTGAAGAAGGTCAGTGATTGCATCCAGTAATGAAACCCATGGCTGGACCCTGCAGGGATACAGCAAAGAGATATTAGGTAGGATAAAAATCCACCTTGCATATGCTACACTACTAGTAGTCCCTGAATTTGGGATCATCAATTGATTCCTGCAATGTCTAAGCTGTGTTTGCATGTGATGGAAAGTTGAGGCATTCAAAACTTTTGTGACTGCTGTATGAATTCTTTAAAGTTTTGGAATTTGGTATCCAAACAGAAATATTGTCTGGGAAAAAAGCTGCGTGTCCAGTGCCAGCTTCCTATTTTAGGCCTAGCAAAGAGTGGTGACAAGGGAAAGTTTTGAAACAGTTTGATTGTACAGTGAACTTGTAATTGGCTTTGGAGTAGCAATTTGAACAAATAGCATTGCCCATAGGTTGTGTATATAAATGCTAAATGTCTGCAATCCCTTTAATTTTAAAACAAATTCATTAACACTTCTTGTAAGAATCCTTTATCACAATGTGTTCTAAATAATTTGTAACTTTGCCAGCCTGTATTATAACTGAGGCATTTGAAGTTAGTAGAGACTTTCACTGGCATGGGTGGAAGCAGGACTGGATCCATAAACCCTTTTCTTGAAGTCATCCAAGTGCGTGGATAAATGTGCAGGGTTTACAGGAACTATTCAAGGCTGTTAGTGTAGGTAGGCCTCTTCTGCAGTGCTTTGGAGTGCTGTGGTAAAGCTCACCTGAGGCAAGATGCTTCAGCCAAAGACATGAATTTGAGCCTCTGGCTGGATTTCTGCCAGAGGCCCAGTTGAAACGGATACCAGGATTAGAGGGATCAGAAGTGGGCATATGTGGTGACTACTGTAATTCCCAGTATGGCATTGGCTATGGAAAAAGATCATCTTACCCACACTAAATGAGCCCAAGCAGGCTACAGCTGCCTGCAGGCGTAGGACTACAATGATTGAAGGTCTTTTTTTCTGGTGTATTTATTTTTTGAAATTATGATGACATACAAGAGGAACAAAATTGTAATTAAAATTTATAAATGAAACTTATTCCAGATGAAAGTGAACCTCTTAAATATTATTGTAATACAATGAAATCCATTCTAGTTAGTTACTTCTAGGCCTGTAATACTTCCAACTTAAACTGTACTTGCTTCCCTGGTAGACATGATTGATTACAGTTTTCAACTTGATTAACTTCCAGGAATGCACAGAGGAGAAATGTTGAGAAAAACAGAATGAAAGGGAAATTTACTGTGCATCAGGTGTGTGTTTGGGTATTGTTTGTTTGTTTTGGTGCTTTTTTAAAAGGCAACGTCAGTGTTAGCAGAACAGGAGAGCTCATGATTCCTGTGTCAGCTAATGGTGCCAGGGGCAGCTAAAAGCATGGTCCACAGTCCATCTTTCATGGATGTGCATCTGGAATTGGTTGCAAGCAATGGGAAGTGAATGAATGCTGGATCACCACCTAGGTGATGTGCTTGGGGAAAGCCCTCTGGAAGAAAGCCAATTGATTCCAAACCTATCTCAGGCTGGCTCTTTTCCTCCTTTTCCCTCCTTTCATTGCATTTATTTTTCTGGGCCTACTTTGTTAACTTTCGGAAGCTGCAATATTAAGAAATTCAGGCAAATGGCAGAGGCTGGTTGCATGACCATCGAGGGTAATTAGGATGTGTGTGCTGCTGTCCACTTATTTCAAAATTACCTGCTGACAGCACCATTGCCTGTTTTCACAAAGCTTATCATCTCTTTAGCAAACTTACTTGGAAGCTGGAGGCCACTCAAGGAGTAGTTGGAGTTCTTTTAGTTTTTTTATATTTTTCTAATGTCTTAAAAAACAAATTGTATGAACTTCACTCCACCAGCAAATTGACAATTGGCAAAAGACCATTTTGGCATGGAGGTGACCATGAAGATAAATGTTCTACCCAGACTGAATTTCCCAGACTTTCCTTGGTTTCCTGTGAAGGGTTTCCTTCTGTGGTACTTTGAATATTGCTCTTGAGGAAACGGGGAAGACATGAAACAATACAGTGGGTAATAGCTGATACAGGTGCATACAGAATCCAACAGCTCATAATCGTAGGGTGCTGATGGAGGGAAGCCTTTGGGACTGTCTTCTTTCAGAGTTTTTCTGATGACACAGGCATAGAAATTCCCTGCTATTTGGTATACTTCTTATCTGAGCAGCAAAGGAGATTTGTGTATTGGTGTATTTGGTTGTTTCTTAAATGAAGAGTGAAAGTATATGTGATAACATGTAAGATTTGCATACTGTATCTTTAGACTTTCTAATAACATCCAAGCCTGAAGTATCTGTAGTGGTCTGACTAAAAGTCATTGAAGTTGTACCATACATGTGGTACAACATTCACAGGAGTAAATTTGACCCAGTGTTTTAATAATGGAAGAGCCTGCTTTTTTCTAACTGGCATGGCAGTGTCTGTTCTGCTGGACAAAATGCCTGAGTACTACAATTTTTGAGTGAAATTCAGTATCTGGGAACATCCTGCAATTACTGTTTTTCTGGTAATGCTATTGGAGTAGATTATTTTAATTTTTTTTTTTATTATTTCTAATGCTGTGGAAAACCTTAAGCTGCCAAAGCTGTATTTCACCCGAGTTTTTGAGGGAAGGAAATAAAACAGCGTGACAGTTAATTACGATCACGGCAGTCGGACTGAAAAGCTGGACTTGGCAGGTGCTCCTTGCTGACAGGTTCCCCCTGCAAAGCCCTGTCAGAAATGTCAGACTCGATAAAAATCCTTCAGGCTGCGTGAGTGAGGTGACTCTCGTGTGGGAATGTGCTGGCAGGGGGCTTTTGTGCTTCACCAACCTTTTACCTCCGTGGTTCATGGAGAGATGGAGGCGCCTGCCAGCAAGGTCTATTTCAACCTGGATTAATTTTTTTGATACTGGCTGTTTTGTCCTGTCAGTGAGTTTTACATTTGTTTTGATATGAAATTGCTTCCAGAGATTTCAGTGAAAAGAGTTATTTGAGGTGATACTGCATCCACAAGTGTTTTTAAAACCTATAAATTTTGATTATGATTGCAATTCTTTTGTTAGGAGTATAAATAATAAAGGCAGGTTTTATCTGTATGTAAATCTTGCCTGATGGGACATATTGGAAAAGGAGGTGGGCTGTACTCCCTTCTCACAAAACCTGCATTATAGTTTTCAGCTATGTGGAAATTAATCCCTCTGCAGTAATTTATCCTGGATACTTCTCCTGAGATCTGCCTCTTTGACCTCCTGGCTCTGCCTGAGGTAGGATCAGCTGTGCAGGAGAGGGGTCCTCCCAGACTTCCTCCTGGTTTTGTAGCTTCCCAGTTGCTGTGAATTTAACAGCCCTCAATGTTGCTGTGTGAATATTTCCTGCATTTCTGCATGCAGAGTTTAGCAGTGTAACTAAAGGAAGGTCCTGATTCTGAAGGTCAGGTGTTCAGGCCATTGAAGTCAGTGGTGGGACAGAGAGTCACTGGTTCTCCTTTACAAGATTTAAGTGGTGATGGAGCCTTAAGTACATTTTTCAGTGAAAATGATCTCTGGTGTTGGAAGGCCAGTGAAATGAGTATTTTTTCAGAAGTGTTCTACATGGGCAGATGATGCAAATGTGTGTTTGCTTTAGCTCACAGTGGTGGTGCTTACCAAATTTTATCAGGAGGTGAAACCACAGTGACTGCATTCTCAGACTGTTTTTAGTTTTCAAATATTAAAAAATCTGTTAGATAAAGGGTGGGGGGGAAAGAGAAGGAAATTAAATAAGTGAAAATGTACAAAACAAGAAGTCAGTTGGCGTCAAAAAAATGCCTATAGCAAGAAGGGGAACAGATTTCAATATGATTTCATACATCTGGCTATGTCTGGAAACAGAATCTCCTTGGCCTGAAGAACTATACGAGTTAGTGAACTGCATGTACGCCTTGATGCAATGATAGAATCAGGCTATAGTTGCTTTTATATCCCTAGGAAGATCTATGACAGTGGCTTAAGGGATCCAGGGGGAAATTTCAGTGCCCACTGATCCCTGAATCCAGCTGGCTAGATTGTCATTGGGTAAGGCCAAAGGACATAGAAGTGAAAGCTGCCATGGAGAGCCCTCAGCTGCTCTATTGAATTTGGAGATGGTGCTCACGACCTCTCAGTTCCATCAGATGAGGCCAGAATTAATTCCAATTAATTGTGAGGCTTTGGCACACTGTAGAATGCATGATTTATTCTGCCAAAATATGTTTTTGGAGTGCCTTTAGCTAAAATAAAATACCAAGAACAGGTTTGCCTTTCCTGTTCACCATCAATAGTCCGCTTTATTCCATGGACAGTCTTACCTGATGGGCTTTTGCCATTCAGGAAGCTTCTCTGCCGATGGAGTGAAGTGCCTGTGCAGGAGCACATGGTGTGCTTGGGTCTGAGACTGGTGGGATACTTGCAGCAGAGCTGAAATATCACATAGAGGAGGATATCTCGCTTGGACTGTTCTAATAAACCAGCAAACAAAGATGCTTTTTGCCTTTAAAATTCCTTCATAGAGGATTTTAAATAAAGAGGGGTTAGCAAAAAATTAACACAGAGCCCTACAGACTGATGTATTTCATCAGGGCAGCACAAGAGGTTCCCTGAAATTCTCAGGCCCTTCTGTAGCAGCCAGACTCCTCTTTTATTTTGAAGTTGAAGGTATTTCTGGTTTGGGCACGTGCACACATGGCCCTGCGTGGATTATGTGAGGGGCTTAACTGTGGCTGCCTGGATTTGCAGGCGGCGTGTTGACAGGAAATTAGTTTGTACCAGGACGTGCCTTCGGAGGGCTATTTCCAGGCAGTTGTGACGATGACATGGACACGGGGAGGTCAGGTGGAGGGGGGTGGCAGGCACAGCCCCTTGGCTGGGAGTTGGTTTTGGCAGTGCCTCTGCGGGACTGGGTGGGGGGGTTGATCACAATTTGTTTCTCTGGCTGCCGTGTGCGTCAGAAGGCCGGGCAGCCTTAATGAACGTGGTGTGTGTTAATTTGAAACTCTTGCTGGGAAATGATGGGAAGATGGAAAAGTGCATAGCTGTGTGTCACCCCTCAGATTAACAGCTTGGGCAGTGCACGGGGCAGCTGGGAAAGAAATCGCTCCCCGTGCCTGCCTGAGCTTTTTATGGGGTATCCTGTTCAGCCAAAAGCTAATTTACTGTAGGCTCTGTGCTAAAAATGGTGCCTTGTGTGACAGCTTAGTGGCCTCTGTAAATAAAGGCACTGAAAGTAGAAATCTGTGGTGTCACAGGACCCAGGCACCTCTTCGTTTGATACTGGTTTTATTATTGGTATTTTTTGCATGTGTGGATTTAAAATTATTTACTGCACTTTTAAGAGATAATAATAAAGCCCATAGCCATAGCCTTTATTGCTTGAGCTGTGTTGTACAGTCAGTGATTGCCTAACTGCAGTGTTCTGATGATGCCCTAACTGCATGAAAGTCTTTGCAAGTGTGCATTCCCCTGTAACAGTGAGGATTTTCTTTAGAATAAACATGTCTTTAATGTGCTGTGGTGTTTTGGTTTTTTTTCAGTCTGAAGCTTGTAAGAGAAATGTTTATATTGGGGGAAGATACAATATCCCTTGTAGCCACCTCTCTTTTAAACCAAATATTTCTTTTTTTTTTTTTTTCTTTTTTTAAAGGAACCAAAGAAAAGCTTAGCATCTCCTCCAAAGATTTCTAGCTTCAGATCATCTTATATAACGTTAGCATTTTGGTCCCAGTCCTATAATTATTTCTTCCTTTGCTTAGCATTTTCTTGTGCTCAGTCTGTTGGGTATAAAGTCAAGTAAAAGTGAAACTTAGGCAAGATGGGAGGCCTGACTCCCTGCTGAGACTAGCTAATGTTCCAAAGTTGATTTTCATTTCCTTTAAGCTCTGTGTCCTCCCAAAAGCGTTTACTATCCATGTCCAACACCTGAAGTGTTTTATCACACTCAGCCCTCTGTAAGTCAGTGGGACTGTGGCCCATGGGTATGTTAGAAACACTTTAATATCACTTGGGAGTTTCTAATGTGACTGCAGGAAACCCAAAAGTTGACAACCAGGTAACCCGGGTCCCTTCTCTAATATTTCTTAGCAACCTCAATATTCTCTTAGCCAACATTTATTACAGCTCCTCAAAAGACGTTTTCCAGACTGGGTCTGATAAGTTAAGTGTTCTGCACTGGAAAATTACAGAACCAGTTGTAGGATAGGAAAATTAGAGAATTTTTTGTGTAGGAGAGCTGTACAGCAGTGATGGAGACACTAGTGCTGCTTTGCCTCTGGGACATTGGGGAAGCACTGTGGTCACAGGCAGGCTGGTGGTGGGTGGCAGTGCTGCAGCATTGTGTGTGCTTAATATTTCTACTGCTACATTTGTGTGTTCTCTATCTGCTGGAAATAATTGGAACACTTAAATTTTAATATATTTACTTCTGGAAACTGGTGTTCACCAGGATAATAGTACTGCACTTGTGTGCATAGGTGCCTGTATATCTATATAAACATTAAAGAGAACTTTTGTGAAAGGACTTGCAAAAAATTTGAGATTAAAAAATTTATCTTAATCCTCTACAGATTTGGCCTTGTTTTAAGTATCAGTCTTCTTTTTGTTTCTTAGTGTGAAGTTCAGAGGGATCTGGAGGAACTGGAGATATTAATATTTTTAAATTGTATTGAAAAGAGCCTAATTAAGGGTAGAGAAATGAAGCCTTCCCCCGTTCAGCAGAGCAGGGAATAGCCCTGGAAGAGCAGTCCCGTTGGTGGGAGGTGATGTAAGTGTGTGCATGCCCATCCACAGGGGAAGGTTGTGTTGGAATCAGCGAGTTTTAGTGTGTGCCAGGAACAGGACTCCTGGCAAAGGAGGACAAACCCCACATTTTTGGTGCTATCTGGCAATCTCCAGCTGCTTGCCCCAGCCTGCTTCAGCTTCCCTGCCCCTGCTCAGCAGAGGGAATACATTATGCCTTGTCTGTTTAGGTTTTTCACATATTGGTGACTTCGAAACAGGAGTTTTCAAGTTTTCAGTCTTGGGCTTTTTTCCTAATATCTGGAAATGAGTTAAAGGACGAACAATGCTGTTATGAGGCCGTTGGTCAGCACTCAAATTTATTCTCATTTGATGGAGAAAACATAGCAATGTAGAGCAACTCTGCAAAACACATAACTGCCTAATTTTAATACTGCATGGGGTGGTGTGAACACTCACTTGGGTGGTGCTAAAAAGGAAAGTTTGTCTGACTAGTAAAGAAGCTGCATGAATTCAGTTCTCTAAAAAATGTTAATTCCAGATATCCACATTGTGTTAGGCTCTTTACAACCTGCAACCCCCAAAAAACAACTCAGTTGCTTTATTAAGTAGCAAGAAATAATTTGAAGGACTGAGTCTCCTATGTGCTACTCACTTTGTAAGTCTGATACTGTTTCAGAGATTGAAGGTTAAAATAAAAATCAGAACTAAGATAAAAAGATGCATCCCTTTAAATTAAAAACTAATAGTATGTCCTTTCTCCACTTTTCTAGGAAAGGAAAGCTAATGCTGTGACTTTTTTTTGTTTTTTCTTTTTAATCAATCAGCTCCTCAGGTGCTGGAAATGTAGCAGACCGTGTCTTGGCTCAGCTGCTGACGGAAATGGATGGGATAGAACAGCTGAAGGACGTGACAATTTTGGCAGCTACAAACAGACCGGACATGATAGACAAGGTAGGAATAGATGCACTCTCGTATATCCTGTTCTCTTGAGAAGACCAGATTTTGCTAGAATTCCATCCTTTTTTACTCTCCAAACTGTTGTCTGATCAATTTAATAATTAAGAATAGAAGCTTGAAAATGAAGATAAGGCGAAGGAATGGTTTGTGTCCCTCACTTTTTTTTCCCTTCTACAGAATTTTTACCAGAAATAAAATGTTTTGTGATAGCCTTAATTATCTGTTCCTTAGATGAAATTTTCCTTAAGTCGAGCTCATTGAACTTGTGCAGCAACACTTCTGTCCAACTGCTGCTGTGGTTTTTGCTTCTGTTGTGTTTGTTTATGCAGGAGTTTGCTGGAGTTTGTTGGTTTCATTAGTTACTTCCTTTCAAGAGATTAAATATCTCCTCAGTGCCCTTATCCTGCTGCCAGCACTATGGTTTCCAGCTGTAAACAGTGCAGTTTCTCCCCAGATCCTGCGGCAGCTCTGCCGGCGTGACAAGAACATTTCAAGTCTGTAAAATGTGGAGGGTTGTAACACTTACTGCAGAAAAACCTCCAAACAAAAAACCAACCCAGCAGCCCTCTAGAAAATCCACTTTAAAACCCTCCACCACTGCTGTGTCTTCTCACAGCTAAGTGCAGCAGACGGATCAGTCTGAAGCGATTTCCTTTAAGATACATTCTGTAGTGTTGGTAAGGTTCTTTATGCCACAGCTTTTCACCTTCACAACCTTAATGAATGTGATGACAAGTTAACAAATGTAGTTTTCCTGATCTCTTTTAGGGTTTCTTATAAGTTTCTTGAATAATTCTCACATTTTAAGCTGTTTCTGGAATAGTTTTTTCTGTTTGTCTTGGAGCATTCAGGCATAAAATACACACAAGTATGGTTCATATACCCATGAAGGCTTGAGAAAAAAACCTGGTGTTTTGGCTCCAGAACACAGGCTCTTCCCTTTTGAACTGAAGGAAGCCACACAGCTGATGGTGACCTGACAAAGGCTTATTTAAAGCTTTCTTGTACACTCTTGCTGAGGCTGCCATGGCAAAGTGGAGCTAGCAAAGAGTTTTCAGTAGATGATAAAAACTCATCAGTGAAAAATATGCTCATGCAAAATTAAAATTCCCAAGATTTCTCTTCTCTCAAATTGATTTCAGTTTTCTTTATTGACTGTTCTTTGGGGTCAGACTTAGCTGAATTTGAAAAAAATCTGTTTGTTGAACAGAAGGGAAATTTCCTTGTGTGTCAGTTCAACATTGTACTGTGTTGTCTCCATCTCTGCCTGGGAATTCAGTTCCCTGTTGTTCTTCCTTTTGCTGCATTTCTCTTGGGCACACAGTGAATGCTGCTTTCTCACACTGTAGTTTTTAATTGAAATATTGGTGATATTGGGACAGCACTACCATGTGTTAAGGGTGCCTCCTTGCAATACCAAGAACTTGATAGAACCTAAATTACTATATACTGTACGTACATCATTGGTGCAAATCCAGACCTCTTAGCCTGGGATATGATGCATAAAAATGTAACATCTTTTGTGCCTATGAATTTTATGGGGGTCGTGAACTTCTAAGAACAAACAACAGAGTTTTGTTTGGATGCCAACACGTCTTGTGTATTCTTTCCCCAATTAAAGCTGATAGTCTTGACTCTAAATATAAAGAAAATGAGGAATTTGCATGAGGCAGTGCTCCCCACAGTAGCAAGCTGTGTGATTACAGGAATTTTATTAGCAATTTTAATAGCCACAAGTGGCTATTTTATATTTTTATTGAAAACTGTTTTTACCAAGATATAATGGGCAACAACAGAAAAAAAAAAAAAGGAATTGTAGAAGGCATTCACCTAACAGAATAGCACAGCAAAAGTTCATCAGTCTGGAGGAAGGGGGAGTTTAAACTGTGATTTAGAGGGACTGAATAATCACATTTGAGTTAGTTTTGCACACATTATCCTTCATCCAGACCAGACAGGCTGTACCAGGCCACCACCTTCTCCTGGGTCCGTGCAAGATTTGCAGTGCATGAGTTGTACTTTTTTCCTTCCCTAGAAGAGGGGAGACTGACACCAGAAGGCATCTGTATGGTGAACTTCACTTAAAGGGAAATTTTTCCTGTGTGGGCTTTTAGTTTACTTTGCTATCTGTGATCCCTTTGAAAAGGTAATATTTTGTTAAAAGTCATGTTTTATATGGAAATAGTCAGTTATGTATGACAATTATGTGCGTGTCCTGCTTTCATAGGTATATGATGACTGTACATTAATTTTTAATGTGTGAACTTGACATATGTTATAAAGGTACAAGGCAGTCTGTCTACTCTGCTTCCAAGGACTGGGAAGATGTCTGATACACTTTTTTGTGACTATTTAGCTTTTCAAACCAAGAAATGCTTGAGGAATGTACGCTTTCTAAGAGTTTATATGCTTACAAAACTGGGAACAATCCATCCAGCATCTTCGTTTATGTGGCTGCTGCTTAACTGACAATTACGTGATGATTAATCTTTGTCATTTGTAAACAGCAATTGGGAATATCAAATGTAAGGGTATTCCCCAGAGCCTAGTGCAGACATCATCATCCCTGCAAACACTGCAATGTGTTGCTTTTGGGTAGGGAATAGATTTGAGTCAGACTCTATAAAAGGTTATGTGTAATGATAAACTTGTTTTGACTTGTCACAGATGTCTATTAATAAGGTTTATTGCTTTCTCTAAGATGTCATGATTGTATTGAAATATTATTGCAACCTTGTGTCTCGAGTTTGTAGCACTCGGCTACTTTGCATCTCATTCATGTGATGCTGGAAAGACATTGGAATAGCTTCTATTTTCTGTAAGAATGCAAAACCAGCACGTACTGTTTTCAGCCATGTATGGTACAGAAAGTGATTTCTCTTGGAAGGGAAATATTCTGGAACAAGATGTTCTGAACATTCTTTGAAAGTGATACAGAAACAAAACACTCTGAGTCAGTCATAATAGTAAAATCTTCCCTTTTATTCTTCGTTCTATAAGCAGAATTGATGAGCAATGATTGGAAAAACTACTTTTTGTTTTTGGTGACTTACCCGCTCAGGAGTGATTTTTCATGCCTCAAATATGTTGCAGTAACTTTATGGAGCCGGTTATGATTCAAAGCTTGTTTGTCTTTTCCTATGTATCAGCCTAACCAGAGATCATTCATCCCCACATAAAAGTAAAACACTGAATACATTGCTCAGCTTGAAATTAAACATCCTATCTGGACATATGTATGTGAACAAGTTTTCAGGTGTGGTCTGATGAATTTCCATGGAAGAAGTCCTAGACCAGCTCATCAGGATTCGTGTGTCCTGTTTTTAGTTCTTCTGTGGAACCCGTTTTCCTGGCCTTTTAGCAGTGGGCTTATTTCTCCTGTGAGAAGGGTGAGTTGCTATCATTGCCTACCCATGCAGAGATCTCTTTTTTACCCTCTTAAAGCAGCGTTTCAATCTCCATTAGCGAGGGTACGGTGAAGGAAGGGAGACTGTCAGATCCCCCAGGAACCCTGGTGAATGTTTTAGCACAGGAAGCAAGATGCAAGTTGCTTCTGCCTCAGATGGTTTTACCTCCTGCTGGGTCAGATTTGAATGTCAAACACATTAGCTGTGATGTAAAACACGAGGCGCTGAGTGAAGTGAGGGCCTGTGGTATAGGATGACATCCTGGTGCTCCTGACAGCTTCGCTTCTCCTTATCCTGGGGTGCAGAAAAGACGTATCCTCAAATATGCTATTTGCATAAGAATGACAGGATGTGATAGGACAAATGAAGATTAATGGGATGCTGTGCTGTCAGCGTTGCCCATTGTCTCGAGATTGATGATGGTCTGGGTTTTGTCTGCATTCATGGGCTCCAGTGTGGTTTAAACCAGAAACTATCCTGGTACCTTGAATACTGAAGAACTGAGTCTTTAGGAGTGCTTTGTTAGCACAGGAGGGCTTGGCTCTCCATTTCCAGGCAATCCTGCTTGTTGGTATAAAAACACGTATTTTGCATATTGTGCCAGTGCAGAGGACTTTTTCTGTCTCCTTTTGCATGTTTATTTTGCTTTCTTAAAACTTCTTACTCCTTAGTCTTCCTCTTCACTTTCTTCTGCTTCCATCACCTGCAAGTTTTGCTGCTCTTGTTGACTTCATTCTGTTAAACACTGGGTTTGAATTTAGCTTGTTTAGTTTAAGAACCACGTGGATAACACTGAGTTTTCTGTTCTGGTTACGTGAACAAAATAAAACAGAAACTGCAGCTGATATTCTTCCTAGCAACTGCCAAGCGTGAGGAGAGGGAACAAAACTCCCTGCCCCTGTGGTTCAGTTGGATTTGTAGGAGTCTTTTGGGCAGAGAAGTCAAGCAGAGGTTTATCGAATTGATCTGCCCCTCACAATGTTGATTACTGCGTAGTCATGGGACAATCTTAATTTAAAGTGGCTTGTTTTGATGAAAATAAAAAATGCATGATAGAACCACTTGGCAGAATCAGTAAAGAAATTATAATTTCTTGCCTGCAGCAAAAGTAAATAATCTTTCCTTTTTAAAAACATCAAAGTTCAGTCTTTCTGAAGGCTTATGGAAGAAATTCAAATATTTAAGTCTGCAGTTTTACAAGTTAAAAGGAATAGGAAAGAATCCTGCACATTTATTCATTATTGTCTGGAAATGTGTATGTGCTGTTACAAAGCAGGTGATGCTAACACCATGTTAGCAATCAGATGCAGGGGCACAAACCTCACTAACACATAATGTGTGATTTTTTATTTAGGTATTTGCCTATTTGTGATTTTCATTTTGGTCAGATGTATCTTACAAGTGATTCTTCCTATGCTTTACCTTGGTAGGATTTCCATTTTCCCAAATAAATTAGAAGTCACATCATGCATCAGTCGTGTGTTTTGCAGTGATACAATATGGGCAGAGTCCCAGGCAGGAAAGGGGGATAAGTCTCTGGCTGTCCTTTCTCAGCGTTGCTTCTCTGCAGATTTCATCCACATTTGGAGGACAGGGGACCCAAAATTGGATGCTTTTAAGAAGAAAATGGTGCAGGGACACTTAACTGCATCACAAGAATAGAACAGGTGGGAAAGTATTTCAGGGTAGGAATAAGAGTCCAAGAGTACAATTGCCATGTTTCTCCACACTGCTGAACTTGCAGTTATTTATTTTTTTTTGCTTTAAATGCTGAAATACCTCTGCTTGTCAAAGGACACTCCTCTTATTCTTGTAAAGCCCTGGGATTAAAACCAGAGAGCAGAATTTTGTGGGTCTCCTTTTCAGTCAGCCAGCACCTAGAGTACTTACATCATCTTGCCCAGGTGCAAGTGTGGTTCTTTGAAATAACAGAAGATGTGGGATTTCTTTTGAAGACAAGATTGTTCTGGAGCATATAATAAATTTTCAGAAAATGAAGCTTTAGGGAAAAATTATATCAAACTACATGTCACTGAAAGGAGGATCTGATATTCTAAAATAGTTTCACAATTTTGGCACCATCACATTTTCCATCAATTGGTTTTCTCTGGTATGTGTTTGAGTTTTTCCTCTTAATTTTTTTAAACCTGCAACTCTGACTAGGGTAAAGAGGTGTGCTGGAAAGTAGCTGTTTCTCAGAGGTTTAGCTTTGCCTTTGTTAATATCAGATCTTTACACTTTACGGTGAGTAGGAATTTATTTTTTTTGGGGGGTGGGGGGAAAGGGTGACCAAGACAGTGAATGAAATTATTTATAAATTGTCACACGTTCTTTTCACCTGCCAAACTGAAAGGACAGAATAGAGCAGTTGATGAGCCATGCTGTTTGACCAAGATTTCCAAGTTGATGATTTGAGGCTGGATTCCACAGTGAATCCATAGTCCCTAAAAAGCCTGACCACTCTTAGAATGCAGGGGTAGTTTTGGGGTTCACGTACATACATACGAAGTTTCTCTTTAAGTCAAGAACTAGGTGTCAAGATTCACCTGAATCTCCCTCTCTCCCTTCCCTCCCCACCACCTCCTTCCTCACAGACCAAAACTGTGTTTTCTCATGAGTGCAGCAAATAAAATATTTCCAGGTGTGCAAAAGTGATTTTTGTTTCCAACTATTCGATTGTCAGAGTGTGGAGGGCTGAGTAGTAAATCAGCCTTAAGGCTGCTATGCTTTTAAAAAACAAAATCTTAGTGGTGACAGCTGAAGAGCACAGTGACTTTTTCACTCAAGATTTATTACTTGCCTGAAAAGAAAGGTTGGAGGGAAAACTTGCTGGGCTGCATACTTTCTTCTTTAGCAGATATACTATAGGGCCAGGATAAGTTGGCTTTATTTTGTCTGTGAAAACATACATCCAAACAATGTATGTACAAATATTATAGTTTTACTTCAAATGGAACAGAAAAGTCAATATGCCTGCTCTTTATAGGGGGAAGCATTCTTTATGTTGACTTCAATGTGTATTTTAGCATCACTGGTGTTTCATAAACTTCTCTGCAGCACATGCCAGAAAAATTATTTGAAGGTATCAAACTGTATTTATTTTATTTGTAAAAGTACAAAGATGGAAAGGTAAAGGCCAGAGTTTGGTCTCATTCTTACCTGGACTCCTAAAGTCCAGATGAAGGACACAGTTAGAAAGCCTTCAAATTGACAGTGAAGTGGGAAATTGGAAGGGCTGTCAGATTCGTGTGTATTTGGTAAATACCATCCCTCCTATCAGTCTGTTACTGATACGAGGTGGGGTTGGGTTTGTGGTTGTTTTTTGTTTTGTTTTTCTGCTTTTCTTTTTTGTTTGTTTGTTTTTTGTTTTTTGTTTTTTTTGTTTGGTTTGGTTTGGTTTGTTTTTGTTTTGTTTTGGTTTTTTTTTTACACTGACATGGAAATGACACTGCATTGGGACATACAAGGTTAAAATGAGTCATGCCTCTCAAAATGAGGTGCATGTGAGCAGTACATGTAGACTGGGTGTAAATTCCTAAGTGTTGGGTTAGGTCAGCTCTAATGTGGATTTAGTGACAAAGCAAACAATTTTATCTAGAGAAGTAACACTAATTTTATTATTAAGTTTCATGTGCCTGTATAGCAACTTTTACCTGCTAAAACTTGTGTGTGTCCTTATAAAGGTTTGGGTTTTCACTTCTTACTTGGATTACTTGAACACAGTCAATGTGGTGATAAACTCTTCCTTCTAAATCCTTTCAATTCACTCTTCCCACTTGATGTGAGTGTTTGAGCTGTGCAGGAGAGGGACACAGGTGAGTATCTCCCCAGAGACATGTGGCTTGTCTGGGTTCCCATGGGAGCATCCTCAGGAACTGTCAGGGCTGTAGTGGCTCCAAACGGGGGATGGCTGGGTTTTATGGCAGAGAAGCAAAGCACAGCAGGGCATATCCCACAGTCAGCGGGTTGGATGGCATGAGTCTTATTATATTTAACAAGCTTCATTAGGATGGTGATAACAGTTCAGGAAGAGACATTCCAAGCAGTCTTGGGTTTTAAATATTTATGGAAGTGATGCTGGAAATGATGTAAGTGTAGCACTGGGAGCTACAGAAGCTCGAGGAAGGGCAGCAATTATGGTACTTGGGCTGTAGCCACGGACACATTTAGGGCTTGCTTTGCTCTTGGTCTTCTGCCCAGCTTTCCTCTTTGTGGATGCAAAATGCACAGCGTGTGTGTAGTTTTTTTGGTGTACACTATATTAAAATAGCATTTTAGATGATGCTGTGTTTGTCGGGCACCCGTGAGTTAAGAACTGCCACGGGTAAGGTTGTGTTTACCATCTTAATTCAGCCTTTGTGTGTGTGCATCATAATGTAATCTTTATTTACGTTAATTAAAGAGGCATGCATTGTGCATGATTAATTAAATTGCATTAATTTAGAAAATTATTTTTACAAGTCATTATGATTGCCTCTTCTTTAATTACCTTAAAACTCACCCTTCCTTTCTTTTGAGGGCTTTGATTTGCACTGTTTAAAATCAGATGCACAATCACTTGTTTCTGGGGGCAGTAATCAGATTCCATCCTTTGGTGTCCTACTGAAATCTGGTTACATGGTTACTGGTCTGGTTATCTGCAGTACAGGATCCTCTAGGTTGGCCACAGAAATCGTGTTTGCTTGAAATAGGTGGTAAATTGACAACTTTGCTGGTTTTTTGTGGGTTCAGCTGTGCAAGAATGGGACTTTTACCTGTTATGTAGGATATTTTCTGACAACAAAAGAATGTTTTGCCCCAGTGTATAGATTCCTGTTTTTCAATGTGTCCACTCTTCGCATCAGGCTTTTTTCTTTCTTATGGACTCAGTTCTGGTGTCCCTTTTCTCTTCCTTCTGCTTGACTGGATTCAAATGACTCCAGCAGGGGGAGAAGTCTCTTATCTGCTGTCATTTTGGGAGCCTGGATCCAGCATGACCTGCAGTCTCTTTGAGCCTTGGTAGGATCTGTCTTTGAGAAGTCAAAACTTGGAAAAATATGTCTGTGAAACGTCAGGAAACCTCACAAAGCTTTTTCAGTTGAGATGTTTCAAGTCCTATGAACGTGGTCAGATCTCAAGACCTCTCTCCAAAGGTTAGGGTGAAATAGTTTTATTTTATTAATTTTTGAAAATTGTAAATAAAGAGGCATTTTTCCTGGTCTCCTTCTCCTGCAGCAGCTGAGATGTTTTGACTGGAGCGTTACAAAACAAATCAGTGAAGGCAGCCAGCCAGCTTGGAAAGAACAAGAAGGTCAAAGCTTGGAATAGCATAAGCTACTAAATGGATTATTTTATAATATAAAATGTTGAGTGATTTCTATATATTAACTGTTGATACTTATCTTTCCCCTAACAAGGCGGAAGCTGTTGCAGTAAAAAGGGAAGTTGTGGTGAAAGAGGAGGCCCAGCATTGTACATGTCCCTGGTTTAGTGTCAGTCAGAACGAAGGGCAGCTTGGGGGGATGAGGTGGCCAGAGTACAGTTCCATTATTTGGTTGTACACTTTAAAGGGGTGACCTTTTCACTTTTAGTTTGAAGTTTAGGAAACTTCTGAACCTCAGAGGGTTATAATGAGCAAGTTGGAATACAATCAAACTCTTTACATTAGTGAAGGACTCTAAAGAGCTGCTGAATTTAGGGATTAGCTGGTATGCACGTGTTTCTCAGTAAGGATATTAATAATCTTTTACCTAAGAGTTCTGATGGATATTAGATGCCACCATCAGTCCTTTCAGCTGGTTAGGATCATGTCTTTGTTTGTGAAATTTCCATGGGGAGAAGGAAAAATAGGACATCCTAGGCAGAATTTCCAAGAGTTGATTTTTTTTAACTTTTTCATTGTGTTGAAGGAGATACAGCTGTAAACTCTATTTGATCCATCAGTGTTGAAAGCTGGATGTCTTGCACACGTGACTGACATACTCTTAGGGATAAATAGAAATACCATTCATATTCAGTACATATAACGGTGAAAGATAATAGGCTTGTTCAGGAAAAACAGGTTCTTTCTATAAGAGCTTAGCTATTAAAAAAATCTTAAAATCAAGCTAAATGCAGTACTATAATAATGTAATATAAGAGAAAAGGGAACAATCTGGAGGATATTGATGAATAATATATAATTTTCATAAGGTGTGTGGAAGGATTGGTGTGCATATATGTAGAGTGCAAAGCTAGGGCTCTCCATGTTAACATCTCCTGGGAACGTGGGACACTTGTTGGGTGACTGTTTAGGTCACTGGATACCTCAGGGTTGCATATGCCAAAGTAACTGAATAACAAAATTTGGAGCTCTGTATGATTTGCTGTATAGACAACTGTAAGAGTTGGCTCAGAATCACAATAGGTTGCTGTGTTTTTAGGGTAACCTAAAAAACGTGCCGTTCACAAGGTGTCTGAAGCTGACTGGGAGTGAAGGGTCTGAAAGTTAAATGAGTGTTTGGATTGAGTGGTGCCAGGCAAAAGGACTCAGCAGTTCTGGAAATCTGAAGTGACTGCTTCTTTTGGGGGTTGTGTCTGTTACACATTCTCACTTCTTGGGGGATTTTAATTAGAGTGGGTAGGTACTTGTTCCTTAGTTCTAAATGTAAGCGTATTCCCTGCGTGGCAAACTAAGCTTTGTGTTACAGAGAAGCACTTAGCTGATATATGTACTCTGAACATACTTTATAACAATATCCTGATTGCTGTCTACAGTATCTTCTTGAATTACTGTTCCCAGTCAGGTGCTGGAAAAGATGATTTTGGGAACTGCTCCTTTTCGCTGGTGATCATGATCTATGTGTAATGAAGGGAGAGTCAACTGTTCCTTAAACAGAGACTGTTTTGTGCCTCTGATCATCCTCGCTGCCCTTCTCTGAACCTTTTCCAGATCTATTACATCATTTCTGAGAAAAAGGGACCAGGGCCTGTGGGTGCAGCATGGGTTTGTATGGATGCACAATGATGTTTTCTGGCTTGACCTTTACTCTTTCATCAGCGGTTCTGAATTTTTAACACTTGAATTGTTTTTTTGGCTGCTGCTAAGAACAGAGCTAGAGTTTTCATCACTGTCTATTGAAAGTAGAAGTGGTAATGATTCATCTCACAACACATCCGTTTATGTATGAAGAGAAGATTGAATTTCCCATGTTTGCTGCTTTGTGTTTACTTACATTGAACATTATCCAATTGCTGAGTCTCCTGGGAGTCTCGGATGGTTCTTTACCCTCAGTCTACATCCCTGTGTTGCTTTGAATAACTATATCATTAGCAACGATGGCTCCTATATGACATCATTTATTTGGTATTAAACCTCATAGAGAATATGTAAATTTTCTACAGGAAAAATAGATGTGATGAAGAGGGTCTGTATTGTGTCGCAACCGAGAGGTAACAGGAAAGGCCTCTTCCCTGCCAGTACATGCTATCTACAGACAGATCCTGACAAGCACAGTTGGACTCTTACTGCAAACAGAGGAATGAGAGATAAAGCATCACACAATATCGTGAGCTTGAGAGGGTTTGTATTGCTTTGCACTGTGTTGCATTGGTTCTGGAAAGGATAAGGAGAAGAACAACAAGCGTGGCACTGTTTTTGTTCTGTCTTGTCAGAAATGACCATGATGGGTGAGCTGCAGGTCTTGGTGTTGGTATTTCTGTGGAATTAAGTCCTGTGACAGAAAAGTGCTCAATGCCAGCCTAGTCTGGGGAAAAACACACGCCTGACAGTGCTGCAGAAAATGGAGGCATCACAGAACTGGGCCTTGCAGATGGAAAGAGTGTGCTCCAGACTGCAAATAGCTCAACTGTGTTTCAGAAGTTGTTTTTCCTAGCAGTGAATATTTTCTGCAGAAGTCACTGAGCGAGGAGAGGCAGCATTAGCTGGTTTGCAAGGCAAGCCTTATTCCATTACTTAACAGGGAGGCACGTGAGCTATGTAAGCATGAACACACGCCAGGGTGTGTGTGCTCATCAGTCAACATGTGAGGTGTGTGTAATTGGCAAACACACACCTTGGAACATGTTCCTGCACCTATAAAATGGCCATTTATTTTAGTTTTATTAAGGAATGTAAATACTCTGTGCTAGCTTACAAAATTCTCTTTTTTATGTATTAAATTGAAACACTGTTCTTTCATGCATTTAATACTGAAGTGTGTTAGAGCCTTTAAATACCTGTTTTAGTGCTTAAGAACTAGTTTGATCTGATACCTGAGCTCCTCTGTTGTCTTCATGCACTAACGATGCCATTTGAGTGGGTGTGAGGAAATGCAACTGACTTCATCCTAGATTTCCCCATTGATTCCTATTCCTTGTGCTCCTCTGAGCTTTCCCACCTGTACTTAGAAACAACACATTTCCCAGGGGAGCTGGAGCACACACCTTATTCTTCACCCAGAAACAATGGCTACAGAGGAGATTGCTCTTAAGTAATGGTTTGATTCTGTGCACCAGCAGGGAGGTATTTTATGACATTGCTTCAGCTGTCTGCCTGCTCTCCAGAAAATGTGTTGCCAAGAGATGGAAGAGTGCAAAGAATCAATGTGACATGCTCCTCACTGCAGTTATAGCTGTACCTACATATGCTACCTATAGAAGACTGACACCACCTTATTGATGTATCAATATCTCCTTTGTGCATCGTGCACAAGAGTGATGGAAACAAAGTGAAAGAGCTGTAATTGCTGTAGGCACTGTAATTGAGGAATTAGGTGCAGTTCTGAGACTTCTTCTTGAGCAAATTGCTGATCAGCATTCATGGAAGACAAAATTCTTCCCTCTTCTATGACCGTGCAACCCTGCTGGGTCTGAAGTCTTATCTCAGAGTTATGGCTGAAGGGAAGTCTTGTGTTTCCTCTTTTTGGGTTATTTGTATTTTTAACTTAATTTTATTTCTAGTGGACAGAGCAAGGAAAGGAAAGAAGCCGCCACTCAAGGTCCTAGATCATGTGCAGGATTTGTACAAGACTGGTTTTGTAGAGAATAGGACTCTGTCCTGTCTTTGTTTTCCATGTGAAAATGGAGTATGTTTCACAGAAAATGCCACATCACAAATAAAGAAACTATTTAAGCAGACACATTTCCACAACAAAGGCATATTTTTATGTGATCTGCCAGCAATGCTGTGACAGAACACAAATAATGTGAGCTCTTGGAAAAGGAAAAATATTAATTGGAACCATTAACCTTCTGAGGCACTGAATACATTTTGAAATAAATGCTTTTAATTAGTACTGTTCTAAGAGAAGAAAAGTTGTGGTTTGATTCAGAATCGCCAGAATTTGTGTACCTGGCATGCCACCTGAAGTTTTGGGCTCATGTAAAAATCCAAACTCATTATTCAAATGGCAGTCTGGTTTGTTTTGGTTTTCTGTTTTTCTTCTGTGGTAAGATTTCCGTGGGTTTGCATTTTATTCATGTGGATCTTATTCTCATAAAAATACTGATACAAAAGATCTTAACCTGGAACTCTTTCAGTCCATGCTCAAATTTTGACAAGTATTTTCTTTTCCCATAAGCCAAAGATTGCATTTGTTTCCACCACTGGAATCATTTATGTATAAGCTTTACTTTAAAGCTGAACAAGTATTTGAATGTTTGTAGAACTGGAATTTTAGAAACTGAAAAAGGTGACTAAAATTAGTATCTGATCAGGCAGAAACATACTGTGAATACAAACTGGGCTGAGACCATCATCATTTTGGCAGTTCTGAACCCTTTGTGTTTTAACATTGTCTACTTATCTAAATACAACATATTTATATAGTGTATATAAGTAATAATTATTTTAATATAATCACTTGTTTTTTCTACTTTTCTCCTATGATAATGGAGTGAAAGAGCTACAGCTTTGCTGAAGGGAAAAACTGAGGAAAAAAGATCTGTGGGATAAAAGAGCTTTCCCACCTCACCAGAGGTGAGGGAGAGAGTGAAAATAAGCCAGGTACTTTCTCAACCAGGTGGTCCTGATGCCCTGAGATGACAACTTTCTGCACAGGCAGCTCAGTCATCTGTTGTAGACACTTACACAAGGTAAAGCTGGTTTTGTCAGGACAGCTGTTCTTGAATGGAACACGAGAGTAAATCTCTTGCTGCTTTAGTTTCAGCTCTGAGCTGTAGTGATGTGTGTCTAAATGCTGGCTTGTACTGATAGAAACATTCTTAGTTAGAGAAAACCCCCTTCAAGCCCTGTCCTCAACCACAGTGTGATCTGTTCCAAACAGGCTGGTAAATGTAATTATATTCACATCTTGATTCCACCATTTCAGCATCACCAGCCCATTCAGCTCTTCATAAGCGGATGCTGCCTTGAAGGAAAGAAAACAGAATAATCTCAGGGTCCTCAAGGTGAATTTGGTTTCTCTTCTCTGTGTGTGATTCATTGGGATAAAATGAAACAAACACTGCACATGATATCAAATACTTTTGTGACAAAATGGATTGTTGTGATGTTCTCCCTTGTGGAGGAATATAAAAGTAGTCTGTTACTATTCTATATTTTCCTTGGGTTTTTAATAGTTGCTTTGACTGCATTTCCCTTTCTTTAAGGAGTAGCTGTTGCACCTGATTCTCAGTTTCTACTATCACAATGGTCTTGTGCATTTACATGCTTTTGTTTATGTGCACATCTTGTTTATATGCACATGAAATTATTACATATTCTGTTTTTGTGTCTCTGAAAATTAGCTAAAGGATGCTAAGTATCTGGAGATTTGGGCTCATTTAATTTCTTTAAGCATAAATGCCTGTTACCTCTATTTTTCTAATTTCTTTGTTACCAAGAACTGGAAGAAGGTCTTGGTAACATTTTGAAAGTTTTGTGCAAGCGTTTTTAAATGACTCTCCAGGTTCCCAAAACATGGGATCAGCAGATGGCAGTCAAACCAAAGTTCCATCTGGTAGCTTGCACGGAGATCTCCAAATCCCCTGCCTGTAGGAGAAAGGGGAAGGAGAGACTGTGAGACAGAGTTGTGTCAGAGAGATGTTGTCACACGTTTGTAAATAGAGACAGGTTTGTCAAACCTTAGAAAAGAAGAGCTTTGATTTCTGTCAGTCTGGGATTTGCATACGGTGTTTGTTTCAGGTCTTTGCACTTGGGAAGCTCTTGAATTTTTATTTTCTTTTTACTGCATCTGTGGATGCTTTGAAAAGAGCAAACTGGTGATTAGGTTTTCTCACTTGTGTTCTAGAAATCTGTCTACTTAAAAATGTTTTCTTAGTCAAGATATGGGGGAAGAGCTTTGATTTTGTACTTGGAGTGTCTGTCTCACTGTGGAGTAATATGTTTTTTATTGATCAGTTGATTTTTAATTTTTTTTTTTTAAATAAAAAAGGTTTCTCTAATTCAAGGTGGTTAATGCTTATAAAGAAAAGAATATTTTTTAAATTTTTTACTTGTAGTTTAATTTTTTCTTGTAGAATTTTGGCTGAGTGGCTGAAGGCTATTCAGTATTACATGATCTTTTTATTTATGTCCTGTTCTAAATAGTTGTGACACTTGTCCACCAGCATAGCTGTATTTAAATAGTTGGTAGTTTCCTAAAGCTGCACCTTCCCTATGACATAGTTGTTCCAAGGCTTAGTTGCTGAGAGCATGAGAACTAAAAGGAGAGCTGCAGAGTTCAAAGTATCATTATGCATTTATTGTACTATTATTTTATTATATTTTCATGTTTTTTCACTTTATAATATGTCGTCTTTGCTTTTCTCATGTATATTGCAGATTTTGTCCTCTGTTGTGTTCTCTCTGCCATTAGGAGGGGAAGGATTAAAAAAACCCCTAAACCAAAACAAGCCAGCAAAACAAAAAACTTTGTGGGAAAAATACTCAAAGGGTTTATCATGAGTCAGTATTTTCAGTTCACACTTCACATCTCCCTTTCCCCTAAAGGGATTAACACTGCCTGTTAATTGAAGAGCACAGTTTACACTAAGCATTATTTAACATATACTGGTGGAATTACTGTACTTCCTGTTTTGTATTCACAATAATAGGTTTCTGAAGAGTTGCCTTTGTATAAATACCTCACTGACATTTCAGGCAAGTATATTCATGTCTTGGAGTAAGCACGAAAGAGTAATGTGCTGGAACACTGCTAAAGAAGGAAATCTCTTTGTGTTTCATAAATGATACCCCTAAAGCCTTTTAAAAATCTGTGTTTTTAAATGACAGCTATGCATTGGGTTTGTTTCTTTATGTTATTCTGGCTTGAATTGGCTCTAGTAAGCCATAAAGGGAAAATTGTAGCTCCAGCAAGGAATCTTCTCCACGCCCGGAGCGCTTTGCCAGGAAGCCTGAAAAGTCACGTGGAAAAGCAAATCTACAGAATCTGTGTGTTAAAAGGAAGCGAAGACTTCACATAAGCTGTTACTGCAAGTACAAATTCCCTTGTATATCTCTTAGTCCCATTTAAAATCACTTGCAAAAAAATCAGGGTGTTGGTGGGGAGCCCGGAGGGTAAAGTTTTCACCAGACTTTGTGTCCAAGTTTTGTCTGCAGTGGTTGTGGAACTGCAAAGTTCTTGTGATGGCCAAAGCTGATAATACACAATGGAGATCAGGTCAGAACTAATTAGGTTTTATTATCAAAAGTCAGCTGCTAATGCTTACTGACCATCTGGTTAGTTCTGAAATTTACTTTGGGTCTCTAGAGAAGGAGAAAAAGATGAGAGATAACAGTAATAGGGACTTTTATTTTACATGAACATTGAAATTAATAGAAAATATTTAGCCTCTGTTGAGGGGTTGAAAGGTCTTTGATAATGTTTATATTTATTATTTATTTGTTTAGGATGCACAAAATTTACAGTGGGCTGTATCACTGGTTCTGTTCCCTTTACCTGTTAATTAGTTCTTACCATATTATGTAGGCACACACTGAAGTGAATTCTTACATGCCAAAATACATAGGAAAAGTAAACCAATAGAGGGATAATTTTTTTTCTCCTTCAAATTTAAGCTGCTAGCTTTAGATTTACTTATTGGCCAGTTAAAACCTCTGATAAAAATACTGTAAAAAACAGTATTGTGTCTTCGTGCTCTCAGTTTCACTTCAGTTTTCATCAGGTCTGTAAATGACACCCCAAAGATATTGTGTGTTTAATGCTGAAGTCATCTTTGTCCTGTTTTATATTCTGAGAGGAAAAAAAATGTGGGGAATTTCCTTTTAAGATACCCTTGTTTCCTGCTTTCTCTTTAATCTCCGTACGAGATACGCTTCCCAGAGAAGTGTCAGCTGGCAATTACTAGCACTAGCAACCTTGTATGTGCAGGCCCTGAACTGAAAAGATACTCAGTCATTGCACTTTTGTGCAAGGTAAGGCAAGTTACACACAAACCTGAATTAAGAGAAATTTAAGTAACTTGGCAATAAATCTCCCCTGTGCACCAGTTTTGATTTGCCTGCCCGAAATCCTGCTCATGTCTGGTCTGATGACAAGGCTCGTACAGTTGTGATGGTGTTGGTTTAAGTGAATGTCCCCAGGAGCTGTATTTCTCGAGCTAAGCTGGCAGAAGGCTCTGGTGCAGATTTTCTGCTGATGTAGCTGCACCTTTTCCCTCAGTGTTGTGAGGCCAAGCAAAGTCAAAAATTAAAAAACCTCAATTCTTTCTAATTCTTTCAGTGGTGTGGTACAGAGTCCTACGTAACACTAAAGAAGTAATGTCCAACATTAACCACTCTTAAATATTTTGGGTTTGCTCTTTGTTCTGTACTGACCTGTCTCTTTAAGTTTTCATGACAATGTTGCAGATGAATCTGAGAATTAAAAAAACCCAAGGAATAATTTGTGTTGATTAAATCAAGCCTCTGAAAAACTGCAGGCTCTTCATCTTTGGAGCATTGGTGATGATCCAAACAGGGAGATTGCTTTCCCTGGAAGGATTCACCTAGATTTGGCCATGGAAAATATATTTGCTCAGCAACTTTAATCAGCTTATCATGAAATTCTGCAAGCATCTTCTCTGTGTTCTGGGTAGTCTGGACAACATACTGATTTAACTGCAGTCTCATCGCCCATAATGGCTGCAAAGCATGAAACTGGACCTTGGGCTTGGGGGCAGGGAAGAGGTGAGAATTCCAAGGCCCCCCCACTGCCCTTTGTGGCAAAAAAAAGGGCAAAAGTATCCAGAAAATATTAGTGTCTTGAGTGAGTGTAAATCCTCCGTGTTTTATGGTCGTTGTGGCACAGTATCACAGACAGAAGGCAAGCAAGCAGCACTCACCCTGTTTGCAAATGACATGATTGAGATGTTGCTTGTGGTCACATTAGATGCTTGTGGAGAAGCAGAGGTCTAATTGTAACTGTACCAGAGCTCTTAAGTAGCATCCATTTAGTCACCCAGACTTTGAGAGAACTCTGTGTTTGGTTGTGATGCTGGTAACCACTGCACCACATTGCTCCTTAAGGGCCAGAAAAAGAAGCCAAATTTTAAAAGAAGTAATTTCTCTGCTGCCTTGCAAAGAGT